>JAMPIV010015064.1:0-600000 GCA_024509875.1 Oreohelix idahoensis | reverse complement strand
ACCTATGCCCTAGTCTTGATCTACAGATGTGAGTCATGGGCAATGACTAAAATCCACAAGAGCCGGCTTCAAGCCTCAGAAATGAGATATTTGAGGAAGGTGGCCCAAGGGACGAGCACAACCAGATGATATGTCATAGCCTTGAAACCCAGCCCCTGCAGACCTGAGTGGAACATTCCCAGCTGCGATGGTTTGGCCAGGTCTGCAGAGAGGGAGAAGATAGGCTACAATGACAAACATGGGAAACCAAGAGCCAAGGATCCAGGCCTCCAGGATGACCCAGAGTTCGCTGGGAGGACCACAGATAATCTCTGAACTGGAACTAGGCCAAAAGGAAGATAGCCGAAAGGATAGCATGGCACTCTCTCTGGCTAACTTCTACACCCCAAAGCAGAAGAGGAACGACTAAAGTAAAGAAAATGTGTATAGCCACACAGAAACAGGCTTATTATAACAGGGTTTTAATTTTATTGAGGGAAGGTGAAGAGAAACCGCCTAAGTGTTGCTAAAAACATTGGTACTGACTGCCATCAAAGTATTTTGACATTTGTTGGACATTTAATGCCAGTCATGCCGTAGTTTTCTCATTTAAATTAGTTGGCAGGTGATATTGGCCTTCACTTCTCATATATCTGAGATCATTGCATCATGTTATATAAAAGGGTGAAAACACAAAAAAACATGTCAGGCTCATTTTGTAGCACCTTTTGCTTCGGGGGGTGGGTTTGTCATGCAGTACATTGCAGATGCATATACTTTTTGTGATTCCCATCGTATGTGATAGAGAGAAGAATTTTGAAAAGACAAACTGACCCAATAAAGATCAGTGACCAGATAAGTGAATAAATGCACAGCAGCTTACCTACTTAGGCAGTAACATCGACAACATAGCAGCTAATCAGAATATCAGTTCCATGATTAACAAAGACAGATTGTCCATTAGCACTCTGAACAATAATGAAAACTGCTATCATCTGACAGAAAGAACTGTAAAATTACTGTATAAGTGACTCATACAGTATGACCAAGAATTCACAAGAGAAAAAATGTAGTGCATGTGTCCCAGATAAATCCACAATGCATAATTTGACATGAAAATTGAAAGAACACAAACCTGAATTTTTTTTTATAACTCAGGAAATCATTTTACACCATTGCCCAAGTTTGTGGTAATAACATTATAGGCTGGAGAGATCTGCCAGAATATATTTGTGAAAACTATCCCAGGAATCAGGCTACTTTTATTGCATGTGTCAGAGCTGCTACGACAGCAAAGCTTTAGCCACAAAAGAAACACAACTGTTCACCGATTTCCAGAACTATATAAAAAGAATTACATTCACGCTGAAAATGACTTCAGAATCTCATCTGTAACTAGCCATGAATACCTAATATCAACTGGTTTATCAATGTCACCTCTTTCCATTAGTTTGGCTACAAATGGCCAAATTCCAGGATATAAGGTAAAGGAACCCGTTACACGCCCATTGAGGCATATTGGGAATATGGTGTTAGGCCCATATTATCTTGACCGTCGGCACACGAGGGGTGATGTGGTCGGCATAACGCCGGCCGCCTTAACCTTCCCAGAGTAGCTCTGGTACCCATTCGGGGCTGGGTCGACCCAGGAGCCGTTTGTGGCCTAAAAATTTTCCGCCTCATCTGGGGATCGAACCATAGACCACTGCGCTAGGAAGCCAGTGCACTAACCACTATGCTACCGCGGCTAAATTCCAGGATATGGTCTGTCAATAATCCTGATGTTGTTTACAAAGAACTACTGCACTTGGAGAAATTAAGACTTTGGTGCATCATGTCTCATCAAAGATCATCAGTTCTATGTTCTTCACTGGAACAGTAAACAACACTGCATGTTTGTAAATTTCCTCACAGTTTATGGGACACTGGATAATGTAGAACATACTCAAGACTGCTTCCCATTAGATAGTGCAACAGTGCACATTTGTAATGGGAAAAAAGTAGTGCAACTGCACACGTGAAGAAGATGGTGAAACACTGCTCATGTGTAAGGAATGAATGATGTTGACTCAGGGCTTTTTCAAGAATCTAGTGAAATCTAAGCATCAGTGACAATCACAGATACTTACTTAGTCGTTCCCTTTCTACCGTGAGGTGTAGAGGTTTGGAAGAGAGAGCGCCAGACTATCCCATCGGCTGTCTTCCTCCTGGCCTGGTTCCATTCTAGTCCTCTGTCCTTCAAAGATTGTCTAATGTTGTCCTCCCAGCCGACTCTGGGGGTCTGGATCCCTGGCTCTTTGTTTCCCATGCTTGTCGTGGTAGCCGATCTTCTCCCATTCTGCAGACATGGCCAAACCATCTTAGTTGGGACTGTTCTACTTGGGTCTGCAGGGGGTGGGATTTTAGGCCTTGACGTATCGTCTGGTTGAGGACTATGTCTCTTCTTGTTACTTCAACCACCTTCCTCAGATACCTCATTTCTGAGGTTTGGATCTGGCTTTTGTGGGTTGTAGTCATTGCCCATGACTCGCATCCATATGTCAAGACTGGGACATAGGTGGAGCGGTATACAGCCATCTTCGTTTTCTTACCAACCTCTCTCTTGCTGAGGAATCCTCGATTTATGGCCTGAAAAAGTCTCCCAGCTGCTGCCTTTCGAGTGGCCAACTCTTCTTTGATGCCTCCCTTTCGGTCTATAATAGCTCCGAGGTATTTAAAGTGGTCGACCTGCTCTAGGACCTGTTCTCCCAGCTTAATCTAATGTCTTCTTTCTTTTCGTGATATCACCATGGATTTTGTTTTAGAGCTGCTTATGACCATCCCTCTCTTCTCCAGCTCTTCCTTCCAGACTTGCAGGTTGGATTGGAGATGTGCCTCTGATTTAGCAATCAGGGCAACATCATCAGCAAATGCCAGCTCTGAAATACAGACCTGTCTCATCTTCCAGTACTCCACTGAATACTTTCTTGTTCTCTCCTTACATGCCTTGATGACATCGTCCATGAGGAGTATGAAAAGATAAGGTGACAGGATATCACCTTGTCTTACACCAGTGGTGGTCCTGAACTCTTCTGACTTATGGTTTGCTGTCCTCACATAATTTCTGCAAGACTTGTAGAAGCTCTGTATAGCATGAATCAGAGGTGCTGGAATGTTCTTCCTTGCAAAACATTCCCAAAGTTTGCTCCAGGGGACCCTGTCAAACGCCTTTTCCAGATCTATGAAACAAAGATGCATCTCACTCTTATACTCAAGGGCCTTTTCACTCAGCTGTCTGAGTGTGAAGATTAGGTCTTGAGTACTTCGGTTTGCTCGGAATCCGCACTGGACCTCATCCAATTGTGGCTCAGCTAGGCGTCGGAGTCTCTGCTCTAGGATTCTAGAGTAGATTTTACCAGGGATACTGAGAAGGGATATGCCTCTATGGTTTCCACATTGTCGACTGTCACCCTTTTTGAAAATTGGTGTTATGATGGCAATCTCCCAATCCTTTGGTATGGTCTTGTTGCACCACGCTGCCTGTAGGACCCTTAAGAGTAATAGGTCGCCTGATGCTCCCATGTACTTAGCCATTTCTGGTGTTATACCATCATGCCCTGCTGCTTTGCCCATCTTGATTTTATCCAGTGCTGCCTTCAGTTCTTCCATCTTTATGTCATTTTCACCATCATTGGTTTTCTCTTCTGTGCTAGTGGTTATCACTTCTGATGCTTCACCATGCAGGAGTTCTGAGAAATATTCTTTCCATTACTTCCTTCGGGGCAGTAAGCAATTTGCCTTGTTTGTCTTTTATAAATTTGAGAGGGCATTGTTTTTCCTTCCTCATGTTCTTTAGAGTCTTATAGAACAATTTCTGGTTTTCTTGCGCATCTTTTTCTAGCTTTTCTCCAAATTCTTCCCAGGACTTCTGTTTTGCTGCTAGCACCTTGTTCTTTGCTTCTGTTCTGAGTGTCACATATTCTCTATATTTCTCCATTTGTCCTGTTGTGTTTTTAGCTCCTAAGTATTGTTTCCATGCCATTTTCTTCTCTCTTATTTTCTCTTTGACTTCCTCTGTCCACCAAGGTGTCCTCTTTCTCTTGTTCCCAAGTCGGACTTCACCACATGCTTCTTCAGCAGCTGTCTTTATGATGTCCTTGAATTTAAGCCAGAGGGTTTCCAAGTCATCAGGTTGTTCTTCTGTGTTGCTCACCGCTACAGCAATAAGCCCCTGATATCTGGTCTTCATTTCTGGCTCTCTCAGCTTGTAGGTCTTAATGCTCATTTCTCCCGTTCGTTTACTTAAGTTTCTTGCATGATGTTGGGTAGTTCCTAGGCTGAGCAACTCTTTCAGTTGTTCTTTTGATTGTAAGCAGGTAGTGATCACTTCCAATCTCTGGCCCCCTCCAGACTCTAGCATCCCAGACATATTTGAATGAGCTCCTCCTAACAATGGCATAGTCGATCACTGACTTCTCATTCTTTGTTGGTTCATATCTAGTGTATGCATGTATGCGCTTATGGGGGAACTTTGTGTTTGTAATGATCAGATTCTGCTCACTGCAGAATCTAAGGAGTCGCTTTCCATTGTCATTGAGAGTATCTTCTACATATCTTCCGATAACTCCACCCCATCTAGCATGGTGATTTCCAACTCTGGCATTGAAATCTCCGAGCATGATAATTTCATCTAGGCAGTCATCCACTGTCCTTTGAAGCAGCTCGAAGAATTCCTCCTTGACCTCTGCTCTCTCATCCTCATTTGGCCCATACACTATGACCAGGTTGACTATGGTTTCTCCTTCTTTTAGTTTTACAACCGTTATGCGCTCCGAGACAAAGTTCCATCCCTTGATACTATCTCTTTGGTTTTTGGCCACAATGCAACCCACACCCCCTTTAGCTCTTTCAGATGTGGGTACACCACTGTAGAGCAGCATGTTGCCATCGAGATCCATGACTCCTTGTCCTTTTTTCTTTGTTTCCGTTATAGCCAGGATTTCTAGTTTTGCTTTCCTCATCTCTTCCACCAACTCCTCTTCTTTCCCATTTATACTTCTTGTGTTCCAAGTTCCATACGTCGTAGTCCATTCCAGTTCGGTTTTCTTTCTTGTAGTTCTCATAATCAAAAGTTTAAAGCAAACAGGTGATTGGCCTGTTGTGCCTTTGCATGGTGGAGGGGCTAGAGGCTACCTCCTTATGGCCTCCTCCTTTTTCAGCTGGCTTGGGATTGGCCTAGGCGGAGTTGACAATCACAGATACCAGATTTAATCCCCTCCTGATTACTTTTTCTGAGGTCATCTGAAGGAATGAAGGTTCCATAACAAATACTGCACAACTAATGCACTGAAAGAAAATATTACTAATGAAAAACTGGCAAATTAACAATGCAAAAATGAACACAGGCCACCGACAACTTGCAAGTCACAATTAGATGTGCCTTAAAAAGCATCACACTGCAAGACTTGGTGTTGTTTTATTCATATTGAAGCAAGGCATGTATCTTCAACTCAAATAAAAATCTTAAACTCACAAGTCAAGGAAATCTTTTAGTATGGCCAATAGAAACGGCAACCAGAGAGTTACAAAATTGCATAAATGCAGGGCTGTGGAGTCAGGGTTGTGATGTCTTGTTGTTTTTTAGTGGAGTCGGAGTCTGAACTTTTAGCCATATGACTAGTAAGAAACTGGAGTCTGACAATTTTTGGCTGACTCCACAACCCTGCATAAATGGGTGCTTGTGCAGAACAGAAGGGTTGAAATGGTACAATAAAGTCACCAGTACAGAAATGATTGAAAGAATCAGACACATACCAATGGATATAAGGCTAAGAAGATGCTGTGACTAGATAGGACACACATTAAGGAAGCCAGCTGGTAGCATTAAAAGGCAGTCCTTGTTCTACAGCCTCCAAGATAGGAGATATGGAGAAGGGAATAAGGGACAAATGTGAAGAACATAGGAAAGGACCCTGAGCAGATGGCACAGGACAGGAAGGCTTATTGTGAGTTTGTTCAAGGCCTATATCTTCTCAGGGATGTGATGGGTAATGAGTGAATGTATCACTTTAATATTATCACAATTTAGCCACACGCTCATGATGTATAATCAAATATGCGGGTTTCATTCTGTATGAACCACCATGTAGAACAAAGAACATATAGCGTACGCGTACCAGTTGCGGCCACGAGTGAACTTTCCTGTCTCCTGACTCATCGCGTAATGTTATAACAACTGCGATCGGTAGAAACAGCCACGAGTGGCCGCGCTCTAGTCTTGTAACTGTGTGGGCACGATAGCTGTTATTATAGTGAAAATGTAGTAGTTTGCTCTTATATTCGAAGTACCACGGCGCAGCCATGTGCCCTAACCGCGGCCAACATTGTGACAAGGCGCGGCCAGTGTGCCCTCACCGCGGCCTTTGTACCAGGTTTAGCGCTGCCAAGACTAATATTATAAGTCTAGACCCCCATCAAGGCCAGCTCCTTGACGTGGAGATGGGGCTCAAGTACAGCCATCAGCGGCTGAAAAACCAAGACTGGCCAGGCCCTCCTAGACTCGAGCAAGACCACAGTCTGCCCTAGCAAGTCAAGGTGCTGAAGACGGAGGCAACCAGCCAAGAGGCGCACCACAGCAATCAGGATGCCACGCACATGCGCTATGGGAAGTATGCCTATATCTGCAAAACGTTATGGCACTCGCCCTGTGACGGACACCCAGGCAGGCGCAGTGCCGGGCCCTCTGCCTCGGAAGGGCCCAACCCCTACTACTGGGGGTCCTTCTCAATTGCCCCGTGGAGCCAGGAGGCATGAGAATAGAGCTACTGGCCAAGCAAAGAAAAGACCATTTAAAATAATGCACTGGAATGCTGAAGGCGTCAATAGTAAAAAAGACGGCTACAGCAAAAAATTAGAGCTCGAAAATATCTTGAATGAAGAGCAAGTAAATGTATGTTGCTTGCAAGAAACCCACCTCAACAAAGACATAGCCTTCAAAATCAGAGGCTACCAGTGCTACCGATCTGACCGAATAGACAGGCGAAAAGGTGGAATACTGACACTCGTGAGGAATAACATCAGTGCATGTCAGCTTGAAACATATATGGAGGGGGCGGAATACCAGATGCTTCATCTCAGGACAGAAAGTTCAGAATTCCACCTGCTCAACTACTACTGTCCGAGTGACCGCCCACTGGCACTAGATACAATCCCAGCAAAAGAAAGACTGATTGTATGCGGAGACTTCAACAGCCACTCACAGAGCTGGGGCTATGATCACATGGACAGGAGAGGTGAGGAGCTTGAAAACTGGCAGGATGACAATGGGCTTATCCTGATTAACCAGCCAATCGACCCACCAACCTTCTACTCGAGATCATGGCACACCACCTCTACACCAGACCTGGCATTCCACTCACCCGGCTTGGAGTGGAACACCACACGCATTGTAGGGAAACAACTTGGAGGCAGCGACCACCGTCCAGTCTTCCTAATTGTGGAAAATGAACGTGTCAAGGACAGCAGCACTCTCTTTAGGTGGAACTACAAGAAAGCAGACTGGACAATGTACCAGCACCGTACTAGTATACTGGCTAGAGATCTGACTGTAGACAAAGACATCAATAAGCTAGTCGATGAATTCAGCAGATGCATATTACAGGCTGCTCGTGAAACAATACCTAGAGGGGCTCGTAAGCACTACAAACCATATTGGAATAGTGAACTAGAGCAGCTGCACAACGACGTGGAAACATCTCGAAAGCAGGCAGAGACCAGTCCATGCCAAGAACACCACAATAACTACCAGCAAGCTAAGGCCAAATTTCAAAGGGCCAAGTTGCAGTCCAGGCGAAGAAGCTGGAAGGAGAAAACAGAGTCCTTGAACTTTGAAAGAGATACGAGGAAACTGTGGAAGCTGGTAAAGCAACTTAACGATGAAGGTACAGAGAGAAACTCAAGGATTGCTCTGTACAAAGATGGAAACATCCTCATGGGAAAACAGGCAGCTGATCCAAATTGAAAATGAGAAAGTCGCCAGGAGTTGATGGAGTGTCCAATGAAATGATTAAGAACTTGGGAACCGCAGCAAAACAAAGCTGCTGCAGATCTTCAATATCTGTTGGAACTCAGGCAGAGTTCCAACAGACCTGGAGGGAAGCAATCATGATACCACTCCTAAAACCAGGAAAAGACAGTTCCACTGCCTCCAGCTACAGACCAATCAGCCTTACAAGCTGCCTCTGCAAAACAATGGAACGTATCATCAACCTCAGGCTACAGTGGTACCTTGAAAGTGAAAACCTTCTTGTACCACAGCAGGCGGGCTTTAGGCAGTGTTATTCCACCGAAGATCAGGCAACTTACCTTTCCCAAGAGATTGAGGATGCGTTCCAAGATAAGAAACTGGTACTAGCAGCATGGATAGATCTAAGGAAAGCATTTGACAAGGTTTGGAAAGAAGGGCTTCTGAAGAAACTGAGAAATTGTAGAGTGAATGGTAAGATGTACAAATGGGTGAAAGCATACTTGCATAACAGAAGAGCCCGAGTACAACTAGATGGCCTCAAGAGTAAGAAAATTCTACTGCGTCATGGCGTCCCTCAGGGAGGGGTTCTGTCCCCCCACACTTTTCCTAGTCTACATCAACGACCTGGTTGCTGAACTACCACATGGAATGAAAGTGGCAATGTACGCTGATGACCTGGTAATATGGTGCACAGATGAGCATGCAACAGTGGCCACCAAACTGCTACAAAGAGCTATAGATGCCTTAACCTCATGGGCAAATAGATGGTGTGTCAGCATCAACACAGACAAGTGCAGCACTACGCTCTTCACCCTCTCTCCCAAACAAAAAGATGGTGTCATCAAGATAAACGAAGAGCTCCTGAGAGAAGATAAACAACCCACCTATCTCGGAGTTACATTCGATGATAGGCTGACATGGAAGCAGCACATCAACAAGGCAGCAACAAAGGCCAGGAGGAAGCTAGCCATCCTGAGAAAACTAAGTGGAACCACATGGGGAGCCAGCGGGAAAATACTTAGTAAAGTTTACCAGCAGGGCATACGACCACACCTGGAATATGGGTCAGCTGCGTGGTGTCCAGCATCAAACACCACATTACAAGAGCTAGATAAGGTGCAAAACCAGGCGCTTAGGGTCATCACGGGGGCAATGAAATCAACGCCTATAGTGGAGATGGAGAAAATGGGGAGGATACAAGCACTGAGAGAACGCAGAGACACGAAAGTGCTAACACAGGCAGAAAAGTTCCTCTGTATGCCGAGCCATCCAATGAAGGACAGATTCCAAAACCTAGCAATGGGGCGACTGAAAAGAAGCAGCTTTATCCACCAGGCCAAACGATTTCATAGACAAACCTCAGACCTGCCTGAAGTTAACAGCCCCCTAAAGTCTGTGCCAGAACAAACCCCTTGGAGAGAGGAGCATGGACTACCAGTACACATCCACACAAAAGTGAAAGGAATATTCGACAGGGATGAACAGAACAGCGTGCAACGTAGGACAGTCACTCTCAGTTTCCTGGATGATGAATACCCACAGGACCTCTGGGTCCGAGTATACACAGATGGGTCAGCACAGAATGCAGTAAAGAATGGAGGAGCAGGAGTGTACATAGAATACCCAAACAACACTAGGGATACGGTAAGAGTACCAACGGGGAAATTCTGTAACAACTATGATGCAGAAGTCCAGGCAATCAAGGTGGCAACTGAGAAACTACTGAACACCAATCTCGGTCCACAGCCTGTAGTATTCCTGACAGATGCAAGATCAGCACTCCAAGCACTTCAGTCCAGAAAATTGCCAGTTATACAAGCCCTACTTTCTGAACTGTGCAACCAGCGCAGGGTCGCCATGCAGTGGATACCGTCTCATTGTGGAATACCAGGAAACGAGAGAGAGCAGACGGACTGGCTAAAGAAGGTGCTGCAGACGAACAACCGGATGTACCAATTACGTACCATCAGAAGAAAAAGATGATCAAATCTATCAGAAAGCCACCAACATCAACGCAGGATGACTACCAAGCTATGAACAGATCAGAACAAATAGTCATTCTGCGCCTCAGAACAGGACACAACCGCCGCCGCAGCCACATGTATACAAAATTCAAGATTGGCAATTCAGCCATGTGTACATGTGGACAGGCACCCCAGACAGCAGAGCACGTACTGCAAGATTGCCCCGAATATGATATATTGAGGCAAACCCACTGGCCCAGAGAAACAACACTGGAAGCAAAACTATATGGACCTCTGTATGAACTACAAAAGACAGTGAAGTTTATACAAGAAACAACATTGCAGATATAGACAATATATTTCAAGCGAACGAAAGAAGAAGAAGAAGAATAAGTCTAGACTACTCTAGGTCTAGTCTGGATCTAAATTCATTTGCGAGAAAAGTGGTAGCAACAAGAATACGACAATACCTTAAAGAAACAATCAAACATTTTTAATTCAGTAACTCAAACACCACATATATTACGCTGGCTGGCTCTCTCTCTCTCTGTCTCTCTCTCTCTCTCTCTCTCATAGAAGCCTAGAATTCTTTATAAAAACTGCAATACAATGAGTTTGTTTTCATTCTTAAGTCTTTATTCTAATCTATAAGTCTAGACTACTCAAGTCTGGATCAAAATTCATTTGCGAGAAAAGTGGTAGCAACAAGAATACGACAATACGATGTTTCAATCAAACATTTTTAATTCAGTAACTCAAACACCACAGATATTAGGTCTAGTCTAGGCTTTATCTAAACCTTACTCTCTCTCTCTCTCTCATAGGAGCCTAGGCTAGAATTCTTTATTAAAAACTGGAATACAGTGAGTCTGTTTTCATTCTTAAGTCTTTATTCTATGTTTTCTGACATCGATGAAAACACCGCCCACAATGACCTGTTTTCACTCACATTTTCACCCGCTTCAGACACAAATGCTCCCGGTTCATTCACTTCTGTCAAACTCTCACTTTCAAACACACTGTCATCGTTCTCACACTCAAGAATATCTTCAAAGTCATATGTATCATCGTCGTCCAGAATCATTTCTGCTTCATCCACGCTGGTTTCATCGTCTGTTCTTGTCTCCTTTCTGTTTTTACATTTAACATCTTCTCTTTCCACTTCTGCTCTTGTTCTTTTCTTTTTTCTTCTGCCTTCCTCTTTCTTGTTTCTTTGCGCATACGGGTGTCCTCTTGTTTTTGTTTCTTGTGTTCTTCTTGTTGTTTTATTCTCTCCTCTTTCCTTCGCTTCTTTTCTTCAGCTTCTTCAGCTTTCTTCTTTCTTCTCTCTACCATGGCAACTTTGTGCTGGGCTTTTCTGTTCTCTTCTTCCTTCCGTGCTTCCTCTTTCTGTATAAGGACTTCTCTGAATTTGTCACCACTGATGACATTGGGCAGTTTCATTATTTTCTTCTGGGTCTGTCGCTTCAGCAGTGGGATTGTCAGTGGATCAGTTTTAGACCTATTTTGTAGGCCCGAATCTCGTGTTTTTGGTTGATGGGATACAATTTGTTGGTGGTAGGCCTTCCATAGGCCAAACACTGCATCATTGCAGTCGTAGTCCTCCTCCAGCCTTGTGTAGTACAAATTCAGGGTCGTTTCCCCGATTTGTGAACAAAGCATAGCAAACTTCCTCAGCGTTGATGCCAGGTTTAAGGATGCATCCGGTCTGGCACTTGTGCCAGGAACACAGATGACGCTGTTCGGTATGCTATGCGTAGCAGTGATGGTGACACTGTTGAGTGTGCGATGTGCAGCAAGAGTGGTGATGCTGCTAGATGTGCTTTGTGTAGCAAGAGTGGCGACACTAGGTGTGCTGTGTGTAGCAGGAATGGTGACACTGGTGTGTGGTGGGCTAGATATAGCAGGAATGGTGGCACTGCTGCTAGGTGGGCTAGATGTAGCATGAACGGTGACAATGGTGGCGCTGCTGCTAGGTGGGCTAGATGTAGCAGGAATGGTGGTGCTGCTGCTAGGTGTAGCAGGAATGGTGACACTGCTGCTAGGTGGGGGGAAAGAGCTATCTGAAACCGCACATGGAAGAACTTTAGACCAATCGATGTTTTCAGGGTCCAAAGGAAACAAACCACTCTTTTTAAATGCCTGTGCAGCAAGACTTTTGGAGACTGTGTTCTCATAAGCGTCCTTGAATGCCACAGCAAATGTCCGCTTTGTGATTACTTCAGCCTCGTTTTGCTTCTTTACTGCCTTCCTCCATTCAGTTTTCATTGTCTTGAATATGCCTATGTCCAGTGGTTGCATAATGTGAGACGTATGAGCAGGCAAGCAATACAAAATTATGTTGTTTTCCCGACACAGTGTTGAAGCTATCAAAGACTGGTGGCTCACATGACCATCCACTAATAATAACAGGGGTTTTTTAATGTGGGCTGTCTGTGGGATAAAGACTTGGACTAACCAGTCGGCAAATAGGCTCTGATTAGTCCAACCATTGTCAGATTTAGCAATAAATGAATTTTCAAATACCTCATGGGGCTTAAAGCCTCGAAATTGTGTCCCAGGGTATATGAGCATGGGCCAAGTGTAGTGACTGCTTGCACTGCAACAAACAAGAGCGGTGATGAGGGTTCTTGCCTCACTACTAATTTGGTAAACAAATTTAGATCCGAGAAAGGATAAAACTTTACCAGTCATAGCATCCAGACTGAATCCTGACTCATCACAATTGTAAATGCGCTCAGGTTCCAGCAGAATGGAAGGGTCTATTGCCTTCATGGTACTTGTAAATTCAGCAAAACCACTTGAGTATTTCCGGTTTGGTTACTACTGCTCGCTGTTTCCCGAGTTTTTGGGGCTTTCGAAAAACTATTTCTGCATGTCTCTTCTTAAATAGCCGAAACCATTTGTCCGAGGGTTTGTTGTTCTTCCATTTTGCAATGTCTCTTCCTCGGTAATCTAACATGTTCTTTACAACATCCAATAACTCTTCTTTAGTCTTCCCAAAACCCCGTGTCCCCATCTGTTTCAGGTGGTTCACAAGTTCTTCCTCTTCTACTGTAGTCAGATAGGTTTTTGATGTTTCTTCCATCTTTCTTCTACCCGAAATCTTGTCGCAAAATGTACCCCATGGGATACCATATGTAATTGCTGCCTGCCTTTTCCCCATCCCTTGCTTTACTGCTTCAATTGCACTGTTCAGGGAGTCCAAGGTCCATTTTGGACAATGCTGATTTTTTGCCATCGTTACCTGATGAGGAAAAAACGATTAGGCTAGTTGGATCTTCATTAATCTAAATGCTTTTTATTAAGATTAATATATATTAATAATATATATAGAGAGACTAAAGATAGTCTAGAACTACGATTCATTTAGAATAGGTCTAGAGACCTAGAATCTAATGCCATACATAGGTTCATTGTTGTTTTTTATGTATGTCCTCACCGCGGCCAGTTTGGCCGCCACTGGGCACATATAAAAAATAGCCCTCCCTGGCCGCGGCCACCCCGATATTTAGGTCATTATAGCGTGAAACAGTCTTTTCACAATGAATACAGATAAATGAGATTCATTTGGATATATTAATCAAATAAGTACTTAAATATTTTCGTAAAACAATGAGAAACATGTGTTCAAAGTACCTTACCTTGAAACTTGCAAGGTGATCTTTTCCTCACCAAATGTTTCAACGTTGTGAAAAACTTTGTAAACGGCGTGATATCAAATCGGAAGGAAGCTTAACTTAGTGCGATAACCCCAAGGGAGGTTACTCTCAATTCAAACGTAGTCAAAAGCACGTGGAACAGTCACTTTCTGTAATCGGCCGCGCTCTGGGCATGGCCGCGCACTGGTACGTATACTCTATCACAAGCAAGACTATAAAAATGGATTGATGGCATGAGGATATATACAAAAAAGAATGGATCTAAGTGCCACTGAATCCCTCTACTAATACATTATAGAAAGAGCGGAGGGAAAGATAAAGAATGAAAGCAAGTATTCAGAGTGTTATTTGGCTTCGGCACTGAAACTTTATCACACACTTTGAGATTTCCAAATGTTGTGAATCAAAATAAATTTTAACATCTACATGTTTAATCCTTAAATGTAATACAAAAATGTAGGTAACAGTTGTGAACACCTTCATTGTAAGAAAGACACACAGAATGAAAGTTTCTCTTCATCAAGAAACATGAAAACTAAACAAATGTAAAGTAGATGAATGAAAATAAGTGTCAGTTTGGTTATGAAAGTGTTTCTTCTTTTTCCTCATTCGTCCTGAAAAGGACGGTGGTTGCGTTGTGTCTGTTTACGCCTAAGCTGTGATATCTGCACCTTTCGGTCGACACATCCGACTTCTGCACGGCATTTTTTGGGACCGGGTTTGCCTTCCCACTGCGATCCCTACTCGCTCAGCCAGACTGCAGTGATGCAATCTGTTTCCAGGACCACCACGTGGAGGTGGAGTAGGGTCTTGACCAGCTCTGGTTCGCTGATCCTGATGCAAGCAGTCAAGCTATGGGTCGCTGACTGCATTCTATATTGCTGCATCTTGGGGTCCCATGAAAGTGTTGAAATATATAGAAGAAATAATACAAAAATTAATGAAGTACAAAAACATTTAGCTCAAAAGTCCTGATTAAATTTATAGTTCACTGGCATCATCCCCAGTTAATAAATATTTAGTCCTTAGAAAGCAAAGCATCAACTCTACCATAGCATGAAAGTTATGAGTGCTTTTCAACAACCACATATAAACAGCAAATAGTGAATACAAGACATTATTTTATAATTGTAAGACGGATACGTAACCAAAACCCACAGAATCTGATACGCAGGAAGCCAAGGGCTGTAATCCAGTAACACCTAAGTGACAGGGGAGACCATCTATTAAAATAATTTACTGTACAGAAGAATGAGTATCTGTTAAAACAGAGATACTAAAACTTCAGGCACCTGCAATCCACTATCAAGATTTTTGCTATATCTGAATACCACTTGTATTATTATTATATTAACCTAATATTTTTACTCACAAAAATGTTTTTTACTTTCTCCACCATCTAAAGTCATCCCATGTACAAGTGGTATGTGTGTGGGCATTTGTGTAGTGTCTGAAATTATGTATTACTAAAGTCCTTAAAGCAAGACAGTAGTTGATGGTACATGAAAAAAATAAAACAACTCAAACACACACTGCAGGTAAGAATACAAAATAGCTTAAAAGGCAACAATGGAAACTTGCAGTGAGAAATCTCTTATGGATAGATGGCACAATCTGTGTGCAGTAGACACACACTTAGAAATAACACAAAAATACTGTTTGAATGGAGCAATTCAGATAGTTTATGCTAAACACATTCTATCAAATAGGAACAATGTTGTGATATCAAGATGATTCAAAGTACCACCCATGACACAGACAATAGCCAGGTTATGCTTATCTTAGGCAAAAATCAATTCACCAAAAACAAAATATGATGTGAGGAAGGGTAGAAAACATAAATACACAGAAGCTAAATGAGTCAGACATAAAAGAAAAAGATAGACATGAAAGTTAGATAACCTAGAAGAGGATAATAACAACACTGTAAAAGCATGGAAGAAATTCAATAGTCTAAGAAATTATTGCGGCATCAAGATCAAGGTAACTGCAAAGACATTATAAATCTGGTGTCACAAAGAAACTTCTTAAAAACACCTACATAAAATCTTACCTTCGCCTAGAAAGTATGAGGATTACACCAAATATAGAATAGCATGAAGAAATAGTAAGAGAGTAATAAAACAGGTCAAAAGAGTTTCTGCAATAAATGTGCATAAAACCTAAATAATTAATGCAAAGAATCCAGGTTACTTTTATAAAAAAATATTATAGCAATGAAAAAACTACTGAATTTTAAGCCAATAATATAACAGTTTCTTGGGGCCTCTCATGAGATGAAGAAGCGACCAGAACCACTGCTTTCACTGACATAATATAAGAGGCAACTAATGTGTGGTTGTGCAAGCAACTGGGAACCTCAGCATCTGAAACAAATTGCTGCAGAAACCAACACTACATCAGAATATGAAGTTCTTTACACAGGTTGTGAACTGTGGTACTGTACTGGTCCAATTTTCCATTAAGGAGTGTAAAAGAAGAATGATGATGATGAATATATGATAACAGCAAGATTGCATACAGTTGGACACAAACAATATTTTCCACAGTTAGAAGAAAAGTTATCCACAGCAACCCTAAACATAAAGCTACAAGACTTGATGGCTAGTACTTGTTAGTGCAATGTTACAGCTATGCAGCAATTTCCCTTCATAATTGTGTTATAAAATGGTTACAAAAATGAGAAGACTATTAGCAGAACCATTAATCAGATAATCACAATTGGAATTCAGAAAGGAAAAGTGTGTCTGGATGCACTCAGATCATTGAAGATTGACTGCAAGGAATCTCCAGCATCTTGCATCTCTTGCCTTAATGATACATTCTGACAGGCTATATATGTACATCTCTTTGATGGTATCTCCCCACTTCTAACACTGTAGTTTTCTTGCAAGTTTTCCTTCTATTATGGTTTTCAGCAATGTCCTGTGTCTCTTGACATGTCCAAAATAATTTATTTCTCTAGTTCAAATAAATTTCCAAAAGTCTTTACATTTCTAAGACTTCTTTCCTTGCTTCTGTTTTCGTGATGTGTACCATTCTTCTCCATGTTCACATTTCAGGGGCCTCAGTTCTTTGTTCCAACTGCTTGTTCACAGTCCCTGTTTCCTTACCATAAAGAGTATATCTGATCTTCTTCTTTGATCCATAGCCATCGACCGTCAAAGCAGTCAGTGGCCATCACACCTGGTGGCGTCTTGTAGGACAGCAATAAATTGATTCCACTTTGTTCGGTTGGCGGCCATCCTTCGTACAGTGCCCCATTCTTTGCATCTCGGCTTCCACAGTTCTCCGCCAGGTTGTTTTTGGTCGACCTCTCTTTCGCTTTCCTTTGGGGGTCCATAGCATAGCTGTTCTTGTAATGGTATCAGGGTCCCTTCTGAGGACGTGGCCAACCCAACTCCAGCGCCTGCCAGCTATGATCGTGTGCATATCCTCCTGGTTACTCCGAATAAGTAGTACTTGGTTGCTGATGGTGTTTGGCCAAAAGATTAGGAGAATTTTCCTTAGGCAGATTGTGTGGAAGGAGAACAGTTTTGACATTTCCTTCTCTGTTACTCTCCAGCATTCTGCACCATAGAGAAGCACAGAAAGTACACAGCTCTCATACAGTCTTAATTTGGTGTTTGTGCTGTACTGGGAAGACTTCCAAATGTTGTTGAGACTAGCTAAGGCTGTTCTCGCCTTATTCATTCTGTTAATGAATACAACATTGTTTGTTCCACCGTCTGGTGTTACTATGCATCCTAGGTAAGTAAATGTGTCTGTCTGTTCTAACTTCTGGTTCCTTATTGTTATTGGCTCAGGATTGCCCACATTGAGTGTCATGACCTCTGTCTTCTTCAGATTGATGTTCAGACCAACCTGCTGGCTATACTTATTCAGTCTATCGGTTTTTTCTTCGATGTGTTCATGTGAATGTGCGAGTAGTGCAATGTCATCTGCATATTCCAGGTCTTCCAGTGTAGAAAACGTTATCCATCTAATTCCTCTTGGACTACCCTCTGTTGTATGGCACATCACCCAATCTATGGCTGTCAAAAATAATGTTGATAAGGGGCATCCCTATCGTCCTCCTGTTTTCACTTCAAAAGTTAGATTACTCAATCCAACACTGCATGTAAAGTTAGAATGGAGGCTTTTTATAATGGAAAAAATGCAGCTGGGAATTCCATAAGCCCTCAGTATTTTCCATAGGCTGTCCCTGTATATGCTGTCAAAGGCCTTTTCAGTACTTTCAGACATTGCTATGTCAAAAAACATCTTTCAAAGACCTTTGTAATGGTGAGAAAAAAAATTTAGTGAAAATGTAACTGTGTTTGCAGAAAAATACACCCAAGGTGTCAAATTCAGAGAAAATTTAGTTCAAAGGCCTGCACACTTATATCAATATTGATTAATGTAACTTATCATGTTTGATAGCAGAGAATCTGAAGTTGATACAAATTAATAGTTAAATTAAGATAAACCAATAAGTTACAAATTTGGCAGAACATGCCACATTTAATAATATTTGACGACTCTCATTTTTTTAATTGTCTTATTTGTTTGAATATTTATATCTGTTTAAAGTTGTTGAATGAAGTTTTGGCAATTCTTTTTCTCTTCCTGACTTTCGTTTCACATGTTCCATCTTCTGTTGTGTTTCCAAAAGAAACACAACAACAGAAAACTTCTCATTTATTCCAACATCTTTTAATGTATTCTTAAGTTTAATGTTGGCTTCTCATCTCTTTTGCTAATTATTAAGCTTTTTGTTTTCTCACAGTTAAAGGATGCAACATCCACACTACTTTAGCTCAGCTGAAAAAACACCATATAATATCAACAAGAATGCTGCCTTTATAGACCACAGAAAGCTAATGATCGTGAACTATGCAAAGTGCTAGAAGAAGATTGAATCATAGGACGGGACCGAAGATGCAGCAAAAGAGGTGAATGCAGTCAGTGACTCATAGCTTGACTGCTTGCGTCAGGGTCAGCAAACCAGAGCTGACCAAGACCCTACTCCACCTTCAAGGGTGGTCCTGGAAACAGGCTGCATCACTGCAGTCTGGCTGAGAGAGTAGGGATCGAAGAGGGAAGGCTAACCCGGTCCCAAAAATGCCATGCTGAAACCGGATGTGTCGGGCCGAAAGGCGCAACTATCGCAGCTTTGCTGTAATTGGCAATGTAACAAACGTCCTTTTCAGCGACGAATGCAGAAGAATCAAAGGACAGCTGCTGAACTGTATAAGAGCACTGTACAAAGAGCATGTAAATACAACAAGAGCAAAATCGTGCCTTTCAAAGTGGTTCAAGTAGTAATTAGAGTCAGATAAAGATGTATAGCGACCCTACTATATATCATATATATGGAAAACATCAAACTGTTTTTTAAAACAACTATATGATCAAAATTAACTTTGTAATCAAAATAAACCATGTGATCTAAAGGAACTAAGTGGACCACTCTTGGCTGAAGGCCTGTGTATGTTTCACAGAAACAGGGCACAACCACTGAAACAAACCTTCATAACACCAGCTACCTACAGCACAACATTAAGGTCGATATAGAGAAAAAGAAACATTATCGTACTTATTGATATGTAAAACGCCGAGAAGAAACATCAACATTGGTAGTGTCAAACTAAAACATGAGAAAGAGTTTAAATACCTCTGCAGGATGTGATCCATTAACAGCAGATTAGAGAAAGAGGTTCAATTAAGAATTCAACAACCCAGTGAAGTTACCTAAAAGATTACCCCAGTTCTGATACATCTAAAGAACCAACTAACTATAAAGAAATAACTGATAAATACAAATATTTATAGCAACACTATGCTATCAATGTGACTGGATACTGCTCACAGAACAGAACAAATCATCCATGAAATGAGACATCTCAAGAATTTATATAATAAAACATAAAAAGACATTGGAGATCCACTGCAGCCGACCTTCAATGTGAAAATGGCAACTGATGATGAAAATGTCCTGGAGAGAAATGAAGAGATCAAATACATCATCACAACAGTACAAATGAATGAATATACTGAGAAACTAAGAATCCTTTGGTCTGGACACTATTTAGGGATGAAACTATCAACCAGCAGCATGGGCTTATGATCTCATAATATTAATCGCCATGCATATATGCTGATCCAGGAAAAGAAGGGGTGATAGGTGTCTTCCAGAAAAACATGATAATATTTCAGGCTGTGGGAAACCAATAATCAGTCACACCTGCAAAAATTCATGACATAAGCAGTAGATAATATTGGCAGAAATGTATCATTCTGTTCCTACATAATACAGAACACAACACATTTTCCAAACATTTAGAAGCCATTTTCAGAACACTCGTCCAATTGACAGAGTGGTTAGGGTGCTGGTCTCTTGCGGCTAAGGTGCCAGGTTCGATTCACGGGATCAACACGCTCCAGTTTACCCAGCTGTAAATGGGTACCTGACTATGCTCTTGAGTTAGGGAAGGAAAAGGCAGCGATGAAGGGAACTGGTCACCCCTCTTCTCGATGCTGGACCTAGTACAGTGAAGTCTCAAACGCTTCACTCCCTACGGCAGTATCTGCTATGGGACTACCTTTTTTACCTCCAGAACACTGGCACCAGACCAGAAATATATGTACTGGCAAACTGATTTGACTACAGCATTAAAATCTTGAGGACCTAGAGGTAAGTGGGGAAAAAAGCACTACCATTTAGCCCCTTTATGAAATTTTGCTCTGGACTTGTTGCTCCCTAAATTAATCTATCACACATTATATTTACATTAGCCAGATTACAACAGAGAAGCATACAGCAAGGAATACATAGCCCACTGTGTGGCCTACCAAACTGATGGGAATGTAATTTTAAAAGTTCCACAAATTCTTCTTCACCTATTTCTTATTAAGTGTGATGATTTAGTTGTCTCCGCTTATAAATCGACCAAAGAGAAGCAACTAATTTGTTAGCCTGATTTTCATGCACTACATTTTAGTCATTTATAACAGGTAATGCTACAAAACAATTGAAGACTGCTGATCAAAGGAAATTTTCAATGAAATGATATGTCACACATCCTGAAGACACTGATAACAATTTACATATCTGATTTAATGAAACAAACAAACAAAACTTTAAGCTCACACAAAAATTTTGATTCTTTTGAGATTAATATTTCTTTAAACGTCAGCTCCTCTGCCATCAAAGAGTATAAAGTTATTTTCATCATAAAATGATCTTAAATATGGGATATAGCAGTGACCTATTCTGAAATGTTAATATGATGCTCAATGTTTAAACTCAATCTTATCAGATTTTGACATATTGTCTTCCAATATGCATATGCTGTCAACATTTTTGTCTATTTTAATAATTATTTTTCAAACCATTGTAAATGGTCTTTGAAGAACTTTCACCTGAAACCAGTATCGATATCATGTTACCAATTTTGTAACATTGCATCACCTAAAAAAATGATGAAAAGAAGATGAGAGACACTTTTGTTGAAATAGACAATCAAGGGCAAGGTAATATAGGAAGAAAGATAAAGGCATGGTCTGACAAACATACAAGAAATGGACAGAACTAAGCTATGAACAACAACACTCAAAGAGATACCTGCAGGGACTTTTTTGGCCTCACATGAGAAGATATCTTATGGTTAAGAGGGTGTAAAAGTATTAATCACAGTTAAGTTGTCTTAAAGCCACAGATACTATCTTATCACAGATACTAGAAAGGCTTACATATGGCAACAATATACTGATGACACTGACACCACAACAAGCACCATACTATAAGCACTGCTTTTACAGAAAAATACAGCACTGGTAACTTATTTCATGTACTTTTTATTTCATTGTTGGGTGTTCTAGTATTTTTCTCACACATCTCCATTAAATTTTATCTGTCCAAACTTACACCTGATATGTGAAAGCATTTATTGTCTAGTAGTACACTGTAAATGTATGTAAATATATGTGGGAAGATGACCAAAAAAAATTGCTGTGTAAACACAGTCCTCACCAAGTCCCTTTGGAGTTCTCTATTCCTGGCTTGCATCTCCTGCTGCAATGCTGCCTTTTCTGCTGCAAACTGAGCCTCCTTAGCCTGATACTGAACCTCTCTAGCCTGCAATAATACCTTTTCAGCCTGAAAGACAGCTTTTTCAGCTTTTGTTACTTGTAACTCTGCCTTAGTACTGATAACTTCCTGGCTCTTTTCACAAAGTTTCACATAGTTCTCATCAGCTGCCCTCAGAGTTCCTAGCAAAAGGTCTTTGTTGGGGTAACGACCACCTGAATGCCAAGAAGGCAGAAAAGAAAGATCAATGCTTAGATTAATGTAAAAATTTAAAGTGAAAAGTTGTTTTTTTCTTTAAAGTAAACAATTATACAAGGTCACAAAAATTGGTTCTAGATTTCTTAATAATGTCACTTTATAAACTGTTCTCATTAAACACATTCAGTGTGGCAAACTTTGGGGGGGGGGGTGGGGGGGGGGGGGGGGGGGGGGAATCACATTTTAAATTTTATATTTCAGATTATGCTCTCTAATATTAGTTGGGTGTGTGTCATTTTATATTATTTAATTTATGAGGTTTTTATTAGTCATATTTAAACACACAGATACACTTTTAACACATTACAAAGAAAGCTCCTCAATATGAAGAAGTTACCAAAGCATATGTTGGTTGTGACAATAAACTGCTAAAGAAACCACTGTTGTAAGAATGATGCAGAGGTGACCCCAAAAAAAAAAAAAAGACAAGAAAAAGAACTCATTTTGTTTAACCTTAATTCATTTTTTCCCTTCTGTCTCTTGTCATTGATTTCAGTGTTGATCTTTATCTCCTACTTTTCATTATGGCACTGTAGCCCCTTTCTCTGTTCTACGAGGGGGCTTCAATTGAAAACCTTCAATATTTTTTTTTCTAGACTTATTAAGAAAAAGTGACACACAACTGTATCATTTTTCGACGTAGTCATCATTGCGTTCTATACAAGTCCCCCAGCACCTACAGAGTGCATGGATTCCTCTAGAAAAAAATTCTTTTGGTAGCGTGTGAGCCATTCATGCAGCACCTGCTGCACCTCTTCATCGGACCTGAAAGTCTTTCCTCCCATCGTCTCTTTGAGTGGTCCAAAGAAGTGGTAATCACTTGGGGCTAGGTCTGGCGAGTATGGCGGACGTGGAAGACACTCAAAGTGTAGGTCCTAGATGGTTGCAACCGTTGCACGGACAGTATGGGGCCGAGCATTGTCATGTTGCAACAAGACACCTGTACTCAGAAGTCCACGTCGTTTGGATTTGATTGCGGGTCGAAGATGATTCCTGAGAAGATTTGTATACGTGGCACTGGTGACAGTGTTCCCCCTGGGCATGTAGTGCTCTAAAATAATGCCTCGTTCATCCCAAAAGAGAGTCAGCATACCCTTCCCTGCAGATGTCTGCGTGCGAAACTTCTTCGGTTTCAGTGAGGAGGTATGGCGCCATTCCTTGCTCACTCTCTTGGGTTCTGGCTGGTGGTAGTGAACCCAGGTTTCATCTCCAGTAACAATTCTCGCTAGGAAACCATCACCTTCTTCAAAGCGCTGCAAAAGTTCTTGACAGGCATCAACACATCACTGTTTCAATTCTGGAGTAAGCTGCCGTGGCACCCACCTTGCAGAGGCTTTGTGGAACTGGAGCACATCATGGATGATGTATTGTGCTGAACCTTGACTGATGTCCAGAAGTGCGGCTATTTCATTCACAGTCACTCTGCTATTTTCCATCACGGTGCGTTCAACTGCTGCAATTGACTCTGGGGTCACTACTCACCTGACCCGGTCGAGAACAGTCTGTCACAAAACTCATGCCGTTTCGGAATTTCCTTCTCCACTCGTACACTTGCTGGAGTGACAGGCATGCATCACTGTACTGGACCTTTATTTGCCGATGAATTTCTATAAGTTTCACCCCTTCACTGTTCAAAAAACGGATAACAGAACGCTGCTCCTCTTTGGTGCATATCACTAGTGGGGTGGCCATCTTTAAACTCCTACTGTGACGTCATGTGGTTCATCTGCACTGTGATGCCACCTGCAGGACACTCTTGACGTCCTTAGCAACAATACTGCCAACTTACATGACAATGGCACGGTGTTTCGAATTTCTATCGCAAATTTAAGGTTTTCATTTGAAGCCCTCTCGTATATTGATTTGTCTTAAAATCTCTGTCATCTAAATATGTTCTATATTAGTGCATTGCATGTCACTGGATCTTGACTCCTTCAGTATTTCCTATTATTCATCTATAATGTACTTTTTCTATTGCATTGCATCTATTCTGTAATGCAATGTTTTATCGCCCACTGTTTTCCTTATCTGTTTTCTTACTTACTTAGTCGTTCCCCTTCTACCGTGAGGTGTAGAGGTTTGGAAGAGAGAGCGCCAGACTATCCTATCGGCTGTCTTCCTCCTGGCCTGGTTCCATTCTAGTCCTCGGTCCTTCAAAGATTGTCTAATGTTGTCCTCCCAGCTGACTCTGGGTCGTCCTGGGGGTCTTGATCCCTGGCTCTTTGTTTCCCATACTTGTCGTGGTAGCCGATCTTCTCCCATTCTGCAGACATGGCCAAACCATCTTAGTTGGGACTGTTCTACTTGGGTCTGCAGGGGGTGGGATTTTAGGCCTTGACGTATCGTATCGTCTGGTTGCGGACCATGTCTCTTCTTGTTACTTCAACCACCTTCCTCAGATACCTCATTTCTGAGGTTTGGATCTGGCTTTTGTGGGTTGTAGTCATTGCCCATGACTCGCATCCAGATGTCAAGACTGGGACATAGGTGGAGCGGTATACAGCCATCTTCGTTTTCTTACCAACCTCTCTCTTGCTGAGGAATCCTCGATTTATGGCCTGAAAAAGTCTCCCAGCTGCTGCTTTTCGAGTGGCCAAATCTTCTTTGATGCCTCCCTTTCGGTCTATAATAGCTCCGAGGTATTTAAAGTGGCCGACCTGCTCCAGGACCTGTTCTCCCAGCTTAATCTGATGTCTTCTTTATCTATTTTCAGTAAGGCTAAATCTACCTTGATATTTTTTATGCTCACTTCACTTTACTTTTATTCTAAGTTTTCCTCTTACCAGTATAAGGTTGCTGTTGCTGTCTGTGCAATATATCAGTGTGTCCTTTTGTACTATATAAATTTAATACCTAGTGGTTTATCATTCAATTTTACTAACAAAACTTGATATGATGTTGCACAAAATCCCTTAACTGTTCTCGTTCTTTCTGCACATAAATCTGTGTTTACACTTTTTTCATGTTTATTTCCTCCAGAATAAATTATTTTGTAGTTATAATATATTTCACCTGCTCCAGTATTTCACATGATCCTAATGTTTATATTCATTCTTTCCATTTCTCTCTTCATCTTTTCTGATCTTCCACCCTGCATAACTGATCTGACATTCCAAGTTCCTTTGGTCAAGGCATATTTAATTTTAATTGTGTTTACAGTACCCTGATGACAGTCTGGTATCACCTGTAACACATGACGCTCACTTCCAGACAAGGTGGATCCTCTGGAGCCCCCATTAACATCATTCTCTTTTCTACGGAAGTTGTTTCAATTCATGACTGTACAAGGAACAGTGCAGCGGTGGTTCTCCCTTGCCTTTCATCAGTTGCCTACCAGAATTTCTGCTAGCTTTTGACTAAAATGTCTAACCCATGAGGCAGTAAGGACAGGAAAGATTAAGACATTCCATCTCGCCAGCTATCGTTCACAAAGTTTTCAAGGTGTTTTATGCAGATAGTTGCCCCTCACAACTCGGTGACAACCTGTTTTGGTCCACAGCTTCATCTCGAGGTAATTCAACCATCTGCCACCCAGCTGATGCACCTGGTGGGAGGACAGGTTCCTACCCCAGGTCAGTAAACCTAGTAATTTAAAATATGCATAATTCTGCTACCATCTGTTTGTGATAAATGTGTAATAAAGCAAACCTTGTTATGTATGTGTAACAGAATGGATTTTCTTTTTAATACTCACAACTAACTGTAAAGCCTATATTGCTCAACACAGGAATTTCAGTTGAGCTGCCTATTTCCTTCTCAGTGGCATCCTAACGAAAAGTTGATGAAACTCTTAAGTAAGAGATTACGTTTGGATTTACATTCAATAAAAGATGCATACAAATACACTGACTTACTGTAAGACCCATGCTCACATACTGTTCACAAACAGGTGATCAAAAGTGATACATGAGAAACTCATACAACTTGGTTGCTCAAAGAAGCTGACTGTCAGTGATGATACACACAGTCCAATCACTGAAGTTTTCAAATATAATGCACCATCTATTCAACAAGCTAAAGATAGGAACAACCGATCAGTGTAGCTGTGGCACTGATAAAATGACTGCTGAACATCTGCTTCAAAGTTGCCATTTATATGTGTATCAGAGAAAGTGCATATGGCCGACACCAGCTCCTTTCGTGGAAAAGCTTTACGGGGATTCAAATAGCCTCAAACTGACTACTGCTTTCTTTGAGAACATTCAAGTGGACGTCTGAGAGTGTACGAAGAAGAAGAGAAGAAGAAAAATATAATGCACTTAAGCATAAAAACATTTTATCCCTTGAAAGATCATGAGACTCACAAGTTAAGATAAAGAATTTCGTGATGGCATGGTCTATTTGCTCTAGAGTGTACTGACATGCCAAGGCTGCCTTGATTGTTTCCATGTCCAAGACTGAGGATCCTGGTGATGAAGTTGGTGATCGATATAGATTTGAAGATGATACTGGCGCTTTTCCTGACAACGGTGACTGTGATGACTGTAGTGATGAAGTGCAGTCTGTGACCAACAAAGCTGAATCTTGTTCTGTTGTGATATGTGCATTATTAAAAATAATGTTAATATGAATTATACCACTCTGCCTTCATGTTCTACCACCTCATTCACTTCTTTCTCACCAAAACTATTTTAGCTTACGTTATAATAATAATATGTGAAAAAACTTAAATAATTACTTCGCATAACAGTGCTAACAAATTTAGTCTGATGTTATTCTATTTTATAACAGAAAATACTGCTTTTGATATGATCACCATAACAGAATCTCACAATTTAAATAAATAGTAGAAGATAGAAGCATTAAGCAGAATTTATCTAATGTGTGACATCTTAAAATGAAAAAGGAATTCTGACATTGCTCATGACATCACATTTTCATACCTGGTGATCTTGAGATGGCTTCCTCATAGTCTGCTTCAACAATTAGCTGTAATATCATAAAATAAAAATCTATTTGAGAATGCACAAATATGAAAATCTTGTTTCTGGTGTTGTTGCTAGATTTACAGGTACACCCTTTTTTGTGTGACATGCTTCAAAAGAAAATGCATGTTTTGTTTCTTATTTCTATACTTTCATATTTCTATCACACTATTTGTTGCTGTTGTTGTTGAGTAACTAGGGCTGCTGAACTTGTCTTTTGCAGCCAGTGCCAAGTTGAAGAATTTGCATATGTTCTGTTGCTGTTGAGTGGTGCTGTATAGAGCGTATGTGATTGTTGAAGAGCCTGGGCTTCTTTATATATGAGTCCTAGGCAAGGGAAAAACACATGCTGAACTGTCTCATATGGATGGTTACACGGTATTTGAGAAGACACTTTTGATGGATTGGACACACATTAAGGAAACATTAAGGATGTCCTTGTTCTGGAATCCCTAGGATAGCAGAGGTAGAAGACTGAAAAAACACACGGAGAAGAGAATAAGACAGAAATGAAAGGGATAAGGAAGACTTGGGAATGACTGCATGGGACAAGAGGAACCAATTACATTAGGATTTATTCAGATATAATTCTTTGATTTTTTGGCCGAATACTATCTCCAACCAGCAACTGGTTAAACGGTGCAGTCAGAAAGGCATGTACACCATCACTGCAGGCAGATGCTGGAATTGTGCTGGCCATGTCCTTAGCAGGGACCATGACACAGTACTGATATGCTATGGACCCCAAAGGATGGTGAAAGAGAGGCAGACCAAAGACAACCTGGCGGAGAACAGTGGAGGCTGAGATGCAAAGCATGAACCAGAGTTGGGGCATGGCACGAAGGATGGCCACCGACTGAGCAAAATGAGGACAGTTTGTTGCTGCCCTACAAGACACCACTAGGTGTGATGGCGACTGACTGCTTTGTCAGTTAGGGGCTAAGGATACATGAAGAAGAAGAAGAATGACAGTACAGCCTATTCTTTTCAAATGTCACATGTCAATGTTGTTCAGGAAAGCCAAATCACTTTACACTACCCAAAAAACAATGGGTGCAAATATTTCAAAGAGCACAAATAGTTTACTGCTACGGAGATCTAAAGATTGCATTATTTTTTTTTTTTTTTAGTTTGTTCTGGAATGCATGAACAATACAAAAATTACATAAAGAAGTTCTGCAAATTCATCATCACCTGCCACCACAGCAACGAAGGTCGGCTGCAGTGGATCTCTAACGTTTTCTGTCTCTTGTCTTGATGGTGCACATTGATAGACTTTTTCCTTACCATCTCTTGATGTTATCTTCCCATTTAAAGTGTTGTCTTACTCCTGCGCATTTGCCTTCAACTCTGTCTTCTATTATGGTCTTCAGTAAGGTGTCTTTTTACATAGCTAAAATATTTTAGTTGTCTAATATCTATTTCCTTCATTAATTCAGCAAAATACCTCCAAGCAAATGTACCAATCTAATTTGTTGTTTTTTTTAATAATTATTATTATAAGCCATATAATGTACATTATCTGCCCTGTACACCACCAGTGTGATAACAACATAAGTAAGAAAAACAACTTCTGTTTATTTGTATAAAATTAATATTTAGTCATCTGCCTTTTATTTTGACTATTGGAACATGATCAGGTATTGCAGGATAATCCATTTTTTTTTGTTGCTATTTCTGCCCCTAAAATCATGACTACTCCTTAGTACATAGGTCAGCATTACCAGTATTCTCATGCAACTTATTAGTAGATCATTTCCGAACGTTTGTGAGAATTAATAAACAGAGTCAATTTAATTTCAAGACAGACAGAAGAAGAATATATAATTTTAAAAAGAAAAATCACTATTTCAAAGTTGTGTTCGCTAGTTGCTTAATTTGGTTGAATTAACTTGGTTTCAATAAAGATCACCTGAATCGCTTTGTTGCAAGCTTTCTTAACTACACGTCCGTATCCTTGAATATGAACACCTGAAAACCTAAATATTCTGAAAATAGAAAGTTTTTTGGATGACTCTGGGCTACTTTTGGATGGCTTTCAAACGCATTTTGGGTGACTTTGTGCTATTTTGGGCGGCTTGGGCTACTTTGAGCAAATTAGGGCAACATCTGGAAACCAAAAAAATCAGATTTCCGAAACACAACTGTCCCCGAGCTTTTTGAATTGAAGGATATGGACCTGGAATCACTGCATTCATCATTTGAACTGCTCAAATACAGATTCTCAGTCATCTAAAAGAAACCCTTCGTCACTATATCTTTCATTAATAACAAATATTTGTTAAGGAAACACAAGAAAACTGCAGCTTATGGCCGATGATGCCCTAAAATTGTAGCTTTTAAGATAACCCAGTCCCAAAGACAAGCCTAGAGTTTAAATAAATCAACAGGAGCTTAAGCCTAATTCTAAAAGTGCTGCTACATAAACTTGCTGATGAGTTATACTTAGGGCTTTTTTTAAAAATATTCTTGGAAGCCTCGTAACTTGAGACAATTTTTTCAGTAATTAATTTGACAAATTTTGTATGCCAAATAATAACTCACCTGAGCATTCAACGAAATAATAAATTCTCTGCCCTTTGATTCCAATAAGAACACACAATGTGGGGAAGCTTTTGCATGCTGCTCTACAGGGATTGCACCAGGAGGCCAGTCAAAAAGACCCACACCACATGCATAGCATTTTACTTTGTCATTGAAACCTGTAGTTGTGTGAAGCATGAAATTCTTTTGTGAAAAAGTAAACAATAATTCCAACATAAACCTTAAGTTAAGTAACCATTTTACACTGTTTTGTAACAATTAAAAACTGAATATTGACGAGTCATAGAAAATTAAAATTTTCTTGAGATGATACTTCAGCTTTGTGTGGAGCACAAGCCATTAACCAAGTCTTTCCAAGCCATCAATTAACAGTTGCCTTGTTCAAACTCTTTCCATGGTTTTTTTTTTTCTCTCTCTCTCTCATCTAAAATGATTAGGAAGAGATGGAAAAACCTTGTGTTGATGACACAAGGCAGGAGGACGGCAAGGGTTTGCTGAAGGCATATGCTTCTAGTGGAGCTGTTGGGTAACGAACAAAGTAATCAGGTCTTTCAAACTGCTTTTTTTAATGCAGTTCATCAAACTGTTAAATAGTCTTAATTTTTTTCTCTCTGGTTTATACTAGATCTATATAAAAGGCAGAAATCAGAATACATAATGCATAGCAACACGAAAATTCATATTTGGAAGTAAGTTATAACTTTGCTACAGTATATTTAATGTTTGACAATACTTTAACACACAACGGGCTGATCACCCGTTTGCCAGTCACTTCGATTACGGAAACAACAGCAAATGGGTTGATTTGCCGTTGCCCTAAAGACGCCACTAGGCGTGATGGGAAACAATGGCAAAGAAAACCTATCTGCTGTTGCCCTAAGACGCCACTAGGCGTAATGGCCACTGACTGCTTTGACGGTCGGTGGCCAAGGACGGAAGAAGAAGAAGAATACTTTAACAGCATGAACTTTCTCCAATATTTTAAAAGTAACATTGCTAATACAGAATTTTAAAGCAAGCGGCTGCTGGTCTATAGATGATGTTGTGAAAAGAACCTTGTTTGGAGTGGCTATGATTACACATCTTTTTCTGTTTTAATATAATGGCACATAATATACAAAATATTTTTTTTTCTACACATATGTAACATTATTTTAATAGAAAAATTATTTTTATTACAAGCATACCTGTATAAAAGAACCCACAGCTTGCCATTTCTTCTGCTGGAAAAGCTGACGTTAACATTCTTGGCCATGATGAAAATGTCCCAATGCGGGCTGCTTCGTCATCAAACTCAGGATGTTTTATTAAATATTTCACTCTGTTACCATTCAATTTGCGCTGACATTGTGCAAGCTTTTTCTTCCTGATCTTTCTTTCAGCATCCGTAGAAATATTGCCAACATCAAAACAATGAGCGAAAGGGCAAAGTGGAGTTTTCTCTGAATGAATTTCTTCTAAGACAGACAAATTTATTGGCTTAAAATCCAGTTTAAAATTACAGAAAACACAAAACACATTTTTCGATGCAGCATCATACATAAAACCTGCTTCTGCATACTTCTCTGCATATGGTGACGACAGACCTTTAAATGTCATGAGTCTGCGGCTTTCAAATAACATCATAAAGCCCCCTCTTTTGGGAGTAAATGGATGTTCGACATCAGGAACACCAAAAATTCTTGAAGATGAGCTTTCAAATAATGGAAACTGCTGCTTTGTAACTTTCTCCAATTCATGCCTCCGACTTTGTTGCTTACTTGTGGAAACCTTTTCACTGCAAGAGGCTGGGGGCGTATTGAGAAAGGGACAGCACGGATTAAGGGTGCGATGTACAGCAAGCGGCGACTCTCCTGACCAGTCCCTGTATTCCACTCCACAATAATCACATTCAGCTTCATCTGACACAGGACTCTCTGGACAAACAAACCCGGCTTCTGCCAATTTCAAAAAAGACACTGACAACTCGGTCTCTTTTGATAAAGGAGAGCGTAAGAAAGTTTCGAAACGTGTAAATACTGATGAATTTAACGCTCCTTCCATGGTGAGAAAGCGCAGAATATATGCCAAAATATTCTTAATTGAACTAAATGGGTGACGAAAACCGAAAATACATGCACAGCACAGCCGTTGTTTATAAACCTATCGAAAACAGGTGCCTAATACTGACGGCCATTTGTATACAAAAAGGGACACTATTTTCCGCGAAACAAGTCTTTCGTCGTTAGTAACTTCCCTTTAATGTTAACGCAACTATCGCATGCATGAATTCTTATTATTTTCTCACTCATCTACCTAACGAGTTTTTAAAAAAAAATAAAAGTCACTATACCCCTCCCCCGTCATTACAACATTCTGGCACCACTAGATATCCCTATATTTAGGCAGCCAGGAGATTGACAGAATATATAACGGGCAAGTTATTATATAGTAATCGGTAACAACATAATTTAAAAACCAAATATAAATCACACATAATTAGATACTCTCATATGCCATATATACTGTAAAAGCCGAGGAGGGATTATGTCATAAGCATGTGGGGACAACTGAATATACTAAGTAACATTTGTAGACACTATATATCCTAATTACAACCCAAGTTGAATAAGAAGTACAGAGAGATTGATTATATTAATGACCTGATAAACAGGTGTTTTTATAATGAAATTAATTCCATATATGCATGGTACCTATATAATTATGATAAGATATGACAAAAATATCTCGGGTCCACTATATGTAGTGATGGAAGATCAAGTAACGAAATCAAGACAAGACTTGAGATGGCCTCAGCTGCCATGACAAGGTTGAATGTGATCTGGAAAAGTAACATAAGTTTTCCTGTGAAGATCAAATTATACAAATCACTTGTATTATCTATTCTCTTGTATGGGTGTGAGAGCTGGACACTCACTGCAGATATGGAGCGAAGGATTCAGGCTTTCGAGCATAAATGTTATAGAAGAATTTTGCGCATTTGCTATAAAGAGCACAAAACAAATGTCTATGTTAGAGAGAAGATAAACACCTATGCAGGCCACCAAGAACCACTTTTGTCAATAGTGAAACGTCGAAAGCTTGCCTGGTTTGGGCATGTAACTCGTCATGACTCCCTTTCGAAAACGATCCTTCAGGGAACAGTCGAAGGTAAACGGAGAAGAGGAAGGCAGAGAAAATCCTGGGCTGATAACATCAAAGAATGGGCAGGACACGGTTTTTCCACACTTGTACGCATTGCTGAGGATAGAGAGCAGTGGAGGACCCTGTCTGCTGATGCTTCCACCATGGCACCCCTACGACCCATGACGGGTTACGGGCTGAGATGTTGATGATGACAAAAGTTTTTTTTTATGGTATTATTGTTGTGGTTATTATTATCATTACAAATAGATCTTTCCCTTTATATCCTTGGAACTGTTAAAAACTTATTATTACAGGTATAGGTTTATATGAAAAGAAGGTTTCTTACCTTAAATTGTTTTCAATGAAGGCAGCTAAAAAGCAGTCACGTCCTGCAATATTTGTCCGAACAAATCGCTTTAACCGTAACCCTACAATGAGCAGTACATTTTAACAGCTGCAGGGGTTAAACTTAACAGACATTGCTAATGGCCAAAAGCAACACAGAACACACAAATAACAAAAGAACACAATAAGAAATTGTGAGTAAATATTTTACTGTCACATGCTATGAACAAATACAATTAATGGCTGTGCTTGCTTCGTGTGATGTTGCTCTTTGTTTTTAATTGTATTATATAACATTCACTGTAAACACTTTTGTTAACAATGTTAAATAATGAAAAATGTATGAATTCTAAAATATTAAATGTTGATATATTCATTCTCAAAAAGATTAAGTTCATTAAGCCAAACACTACACGTTCTGGTCCTTAATCTCTAGCCAGAAAATGCTGTTTAAAAATTTAAAAAAAAAAAAAAAACTATCTATATACACAATACATATACAGATGTTGTAACTTCAAAAAAAAATATAATAAAATTCTACATGGCACCAATAATATGAACAAAAAATTACAATAAATCAATAAATATTATACACATAAAGGTATGTTTCAGGTGCTTGTAAGAAATGAAGAAGCAGAAAACTAGACAAAAGAAAAACAACAAACGTGAGTGGTTTACCGGAGAATCAAACCCAGGACCTTCTGAACGGCGCCCTCGCCTAGCTACAGAAGCGAATCACACTATCCTCCCTGCCAGCTAGGCACCACAAAATAGTGCTTCGAAGACAGGGTCATTAGCGCGGTTCGCAGCATGTAACACCGGAAATGTACCTAGGGCACAAAAAATTACAACCTTCATTATATATTTTTTTTTATTTAATAGTACCTGAGAAAATTTGCTATCACTTATCAGTGATAATATACTATTAGTTCAATAGTATTAAAACCTATATAAACAATCAAGCAAGCACTAAAACGTTATGTACAACAGTGCAGCTCTTCATTAAAACGGGTGAAATTTAAATATGAACATGGACAACATAACACAACTGATGTGGATGAAATATAAGATCTAACAAAAATTAAAGTGTCAGGATACCATGCAATAACTACATAATTTATCACTAAAACAGATGTCAGTTACCTACATATTCACGCACTTATTCATCACCTTGTAAAGACATTGAATGCTATACTAGATATTCTCAGACTTTGAAATGTTAGATATACCATCTTCAGATATGCGATGCATCTAGCTTTGCATCATATTTTCTTTTATTGGTATTTTAACTCTTTGACTCTGCAATTATTTTCCACCCTGTGCCGTAATTGTAATTCATGATAGACTAAGTACAATGCTTAGAGAGTTGTTTTGGCACGGGTGTCAAATCTGACCAACGCTCTGAGCATTGTTCCTGAGTCAGAGTTAATATTTTTTTTTTCACACACAATAAGTTTACAGCGATGTCATTATATAAGCAATACAGCAACCCTTTCTTTGACATTCTGGCCTTTTATACTGCTTATGCAGTGACAGCTCTGTAACAAGCCTACCAGGTAGTCTTGCAATTTCTGTCAAAGTAGGCTGTGTACATAATCATTTTCCTTGTACTACCTATGGAGCATTGAGCCACCACTGCTGCTGATCCTACTTGCAGGAAGCCTGCATCAAGCACTCACATGCTCTTGCAGAAGTGGTTTCTTTAACAATTTGTTTTACATGATGAGGTAAGCTGTGTACAGTCATATTGAATATAGCATGTGAGAGGAAAAGTACAAGATTTGTCAGTCTAAAACATAAATATTCAGTGTAAGACCAAGCCTGCTTCACATCCATGCCAATAATACCTCCTTGATCAATGTTAACATAAGATGGTAACATGGAAATAATAAATAGAAATCAGGAATCATAAGTAGCTTACCGAAGAAAATATTGATCAGGCATCCATACATCTTCATGGAAACAAAAATGCTAAAAGATTGCTCACATCAACACTTTCCTATAAAATCATACTTGGTTACGTTCTAATATTATCATAATTTTCCTGTTTGCTCTTGAAGAAGCATGGGGCAGTACAACTGGATCACCCTGGCAGCTGCCTCCCTTGCAGGAAGCCACATAAAAGCACTTTATGTTCTTTTCCAATGATGGTTTTTGTAGCAATTCATTTTACATGTTGATGTTGCCAATCCCTTGGGCAATCCAGTATTCATCACATCTCATAATATGCTTGAGGGAATAATGATTGTATGCTTTCTTTGTACACCACAGACCCCAGAAAAACACATCATCATCTTCCTTTGCACCCTATATGCAATAAAGAGCCACCACTCCTGTTGACTCCCTTGCAGAAAGCCTGCACCAAGTGGTCACATGCTCTTGCAGCTGTGGTTTCTGTGGTGATTTGTTTGACATAATGAGGTTGCCAACCCCATGTACAACCTCATATTAGTTGCCTTGTCCAACATGCCTGTCAGTGCAGTAGCCCTAATCTTTCTTTGTCTCTTCAGAGACCCCCAGAAACTACACAGGCCAGAAAACCAGATGAGAGATCATAATGTAAAATACCGGAGAAAAAATTCACAACAGGTTAGATGAGATGCCTTAGAAAAGCTGCTTAGTCATTATAAAAGGCAGAGTGAAAAACAGAATGCATGAACTATACAGACTGAAAATGAAATGGTTTGGATACTTCATCCGAATACAATTAAAACAGTTATCATAACAGGACTTTAAAAGCTGAAAAATAGCTTCACAGTAAAGGCATATCCAAGAACATGGTGGTTGAAATTATGAAACCTTGAACTGAGTAACGCTGGCCTAAGCAGCAAACCCCACAATAGAACAAAATCTGCTTCACCCCAGTAAACTGCCTGGTAGTATTAGAAAGGAAAAGGAAATTAAGAAGTATATAACTGTAAAGAAAACATTGTCTTTTTATCAACTTCACTGTTCTGAACATAACTTCTTATTATTTTACATATACAGCAATTTAAAGTCATATTTTATCTTTGCTGACATAAATATAAATAAACTGTACCTGTTTCCATTATGTATCAGAGATATATTGCACTACTGGTCCCACTCTTTTGATGTTTTTTATTTTTGCTGGTATCAAAATTAACATTACAATAGAGCTTCAATGATCTGAATTAATTTGTGACAAGGGTTCAGTGGCGTACTAAAGGGGGTGCGAGGGGGGCGGACCGCCCCGGGTGACAGCCAGGAGAGGGATGCCATCGGACACTTTTATGATTGTACTGTTAAAAATATACTTGCGAATGTGATTCTTTATGGGATGGGGTTCCACAGGTAGAATTTGCCCTGTGTGCCATATACTTTAAGTACGTCTCTGGTTCGGATAATCTACATTTTGAATAACTGGATTAAGGAAAGAACACTTGTATGCAGTAAAAATATTTATTAATTGGTACAAACTTTAAAGAAGTTGTTTCTTAAGAGGCTTCAACTGTTTTCTCGTATTCCGTGTTGGGATTTTAAATGACATAACCATTCATTTCTGGCTTTAAAGTCGGCATTACCTCATGACACTTAAATGAGCATTACAGCTTTTTCACATGTTGATTAACTAGGGCTGATGAGCTCGTCACTCTTTAGCAGAGCTTTTTCACATAAAATGGGTTCTAAAACAGGCTGTCAAGCTGATATTTTTTGCATTAAATATTTCTATTTAGCTTCTTCTATGTTCTCATTGTCAGCCTTTTTCATTGTTTTTTTTTACTAGCATTTTCCATTACAGAAACAAAATGCAGAATTGATGCATTATTCCTTTTAACGTCAAAAACTGTATCTTTCAGTGATTTTCTTTCCTAACTGCCCCCTTTTTTTCAATCTGGGTTCTCATAACTAGAGTTCTACTGGACTTGTCATTTTGGAACTGGAATTTCTTCCACAACAGATAAAGGTTATGGGTTCCATAAAACAAAACAAGAAAACCCTGCACAAGAAGGCTGAACTAAAGAAAGTATTTAAATATAAAATAAACCTTCAACAGCTTTCAAAAATATGTCAGTATTTGTGTCAACATTGATATCTTAGCCCTGTGTAGTTCCTGGAGGTTTCAGACAAGACAAAGAAAGAGAAGCAGGACTACTGCCTACTCCAGCATATCATTAGAGGTGATGAACATGTTGTGCATGGGACTAGCAACCTCATCATGTCAAATAAACTGTTATAGAAACTTCTGATGCAACAGAACATAAATGCTTTAAAGCAGAAGTCCTCCAAGGGGACTAGCTGCAGTGGTGGCTCCATAAGGAAAAAAAAGGAAATGATGATGATGAATAATCAGCTACTTTTCAAGAAGCAGTCATTTTGAAGGCTATATCTAGGTTCCATTCGTAGTACAGCGAAAAGCCAATAGGACAGTGACACTTGGGTGTCATGACCAAGGTGTGCACCCCAAGTGGTCAAAGATGAATAAGGGTCAAAATACTTGACTCATGAGGTGGGGTAGGGAGTGGAGGACACAAACTGCTGATCAGATTACCTCCTATTGTATTGCTCTATATAGAGTTGCTTCTTCACATGGACAAATGTCTGCCTGACCAATTTTTAATCTGTTGAATAGATGGTATTTGAGTCTACAGCAGGCGATTCTCACCCTGAAAATTATCACCTGATCTCTTTTTGGCAAGCAGTAGTATGCTTCTGTTATATTTGGCTGTGGGTGTTCTTTGTGTCAGTTTTATTTAAAACTTTTTGATTACTGTTTGTATCTCTTCAGTAATGTCCTGTTCTCGGCTGAAATTTACTTATATATATATATATATATATATATATATATATATATATATATATATATATATATATATATATATGGTAGATCTTTAGAGGGCTTACAAGTGTGTGTGTGTGTGTGTGTGTGTATATATATACTGAATACATTCGAGAACAAATGTCTTAGAAAACTCATGAACATCAGTTGGAAAGAATTCAAGACTAATCGACAAATAAGAGAAGACTCTAGGCAGAAATATGTCTCCGACTATATAAGGAAAAGACGATGGTCTTATATCGGTCATGTCCTACGAATGCAAAACAACAGAATACCACTACAGGCGCTCACTTGGGTTCCTGAGGGTAAGAGGAAAAAAGGAAGACCAAAAGAAACACTCAGAAGAACAATAATAAGAGAAGGAAGAACGTTGGGATTAAACAATGTGCAAGAGCTAAGAGGAGTGGCGTCACAACGAACAACCTGGAGAGCACTGGTTTCTGCCTTATGCGCCGTGTTTGGTGCTTAAAGAATTTATTATTATTATATATATATATATATATATATATATATATATATATATATATATATATATATATATATATATATATATATATATATATATATATATATATATATCAATACCCTTTAGCTCCCAAAGGAGCATAGGCCTTCAACAAACACATGCCAAGTCTTCCTGTCCTGTGCCATCCGCTCAAGTTCTTTCCATGTTTTCCTCATTATTTTCAATCACAGTATCCAACAAATACCATGTACTCCAACAGCTGGAAGATGAAACAGATATGGAAGTCCACTGGCAACAAGTAAAAAATATATGGAATGAGACATGTGAAGAAGTACTGAGAAAAAGAGAACATCAGCACAAAGCATGGATAACAACAGAAACCATTAGTAAGATAGAAGACTGGAAAAACAAGAAAGCAGATTTAAACAGAAGCAAAACCAGAAGCTCCAAAGCCAAGGCTCATGACGTGTACATAGAAGCAAACAAAGAAGTAAGAAGAAACATCAAAAGAGACAAGATGAAATATATTGATGATTTGGCATGGGAAGCAGAGGAAGCTGCAGCCAAAGGAAATATGAGGGACCTGTACAACAACACAAAGAAGCTAACAGGGCAATATAAGCAAGCAAATGGCCTCATAAAAGATATATATATATTCATGGAACAAAGTAAGTGTGCAACACTTTATAGGGCACTGTGCGTGATTTCATGGACGAAATGAAATAAAAGTTGGCACACAATGTGGTTGAATATTGAATAAAAGACCAAGTGATCACTTTGATTTTAGTGAAAGTGTCATGAAAGAAAGATAAAAACTAAAGTCAGTGTGACATCCCCACGAAAAAATGAAACCTTGATTTTAGTACCGTGTATGTCCACCTTGAGCTCTTATCACTGCTTGACAGCGCCTTCTCATCAAGCCAATGAGACGTTGGATCTGTTATTGGGGGATGTTATTCCATTCTTCTTGCAACGCTTGTGCTAACTGGTGGTGGTTTTCAGGAGGATTTTGTCTTCTTCGCAGCCTACGCTCCAGTTCGTCCCACAGGTGCTCGATGGGAGAAAGGTCCGAGGAAACAGCTGGCCATGGTAAGACATGAATCTGTTGTTGCTGAAAGTGGTCCCTGACCACACGTGCCACATGTGGATGAGCACTGTCTTGCTGCAATATCATGCCTGGTCCATTTGCATTGAGGAAAGGCTCTACGTGTGGTGTTATGATTTCATCTCTGTATCCAATACCCATCAGGTTGCCAATGATGATGACGAGGTCTGTATAAGAAATTCCGCCCCAAACCATTACACTGCCTCCTCTCATCCTGCTTCTCTGTAGCACACAATTATCAGCAAAACGTTCTCCTGGACACCTGTACACCAAATCACGCCCATCATTGCCTTGCGAACAGATTCTTGACTCATCAGAGAACAGAATGCATCTCCATTGATGACAGGGCCATGCTACGTGCTGTCTGGCCCAGGTCAAGCGCGCTTGTCTATGGCGAACTGTCAGTGCTGGTCTAACTGCAGGTCTGTGAGGTAAGAGATTTGCCTCTCTGAGCCTATTCCGCACTGTTCTGCACGACACAGGTCTTAAACCTGGAATGTTCCTGGCAGTCCATGTTGCCTGAATAAACCTGTTACGCAAGTGCATAAGGCATATGTAACGGTCTTGTGCAGGGGTGGTAACTCGTGTAGGCCACTTCTATGGCGATCAGCAGTGGATCCAGTTTGGTGGAAACGAGCTTGAATGCGTGATATAGTGTTCCTGTGAACATTGAAATGTTGTGATACAGCTAATATAGTCGCTCCAGCAGCTAACATCCCTATAGCTATTGCTCGCTGTTGTTGGTTCAATCTTGGCATTGTCAAAAAAGATGTTTCTGTTGGACTCTTGGTACTCTCTATTTCAACGATTAAGTTTTCACATGCTTGTGATTAGAACTACACACTTACCTTCCTTTTATCTGTTATAAATTCACCCCTACGGCACTTTCACGTTTTATATATATATATATATATATATATATATATATATATATATATATATATATATATATATATATATATATATATATATATATATATATATATATATATATATATATATATATATATATATATATATATATATATATATATATATATATATATATATATAAATAAGATGTATACAATATCATCACAAACAGCAATATCAGGATATGATTTCTTTAGTCTTTAATGACAGATAAAGTATGTGGGGAAAAACATAAACAGCTTTCAGCTACTTCACATATTTCTTCTGGTAAAATAAACATATATCTAAATGAAACTCAGTAAGTGCAATAAATTATTTGATTCCCCACAACAGAGGTTTACAAATATTAGAGTGTGACTTCATGGTGTGACGCAGGAAACCACAAGGCATGTCACAACAATTTGACTTTTCTTCCATAGGCAACACTGTGTTAACAATACAACCCTCAGTGCTGTGTCACTCTGCATCTATGGTAAAGTGTGTTGCCATTCAAAAAAGGTTATGAACTTGTGTACTATAATGTCATTTAATTAGATGTTTACCAAATTCAGAATTTTAAATTAAAACAGGCTTTAATATAAATTAAGGATTTTGTTGAATGCCTATGCTCCTTGGGGAGCGAAGGGTTATGAAGGATGATTACATAACAAATGCAAGAAATGAATGCAATATACTATCCAAATTTCTTGGATTGTAAAATATTTGTTAACAGCTTACAATGGGAATAGATGTGGAAAATCTTATAAACATATGACATCCCAAAGAAAGTAGTCAAATTTCAAAAGTCATTTAACTGATATAAGTGTAATGAAAACAAAATGGCGAGTTCCATGCGCCAAAATACATAATATCTCCTTCAGTTCATGTGATGGACTAAATAAAACAGGGCAGATCTGGACAACAAAGAGAAATGTCAGGACATTCAAAATGCTTGGACCATGCTAGTGATGTATGCATACTATACAAAGATCAATGTACAAGACAAAGTCAAGAGTATAACTGGATCAGCAACTATCTAACAAACAGAACAGCTAGAGTGCAGGTGCACGGGCAGTTAAGCAAAAAGACTACAATGGAACATGGAGTTCCACAGGGTGGGGTCCTTTCCCCAACACTCTTCCTCATATATATAAATGATATAACAGAAAACATCCACAAGAATGTCCACAACTCCCTCTACGCTGATGACCTGGCCATGTGGACTTCAGAACAATACATCTCCACAGCAAGAGTGCGCATGCAGGATTCACTGCTAGCCCTTGAAAGTTGGTCCAAAAAGTGGTTGCTCAAAATAAATGAACAAAAAACTACACACACTATTTTTACCTTGTCAAATAAACCACAGCAAGCAAAGCTGCAATTAAATGGACAGGCAGTATGAGGAGATGAAACACCAACATACTTAGGAATCACACTAGACCGCCGAATGACATGGAAATCACAGATTAACAAAATACAGCTAAGGGCAAAACTTCGCATGGCCATCATGAAAAAGTTAGCAGGTACCACATGGGGTGCTGATGAGAATATCCTCAAAAAGCTGTACACAGGCAGAGTCAGACCTGCTATGGAATATGGCATCACAGCTTGGTCGACGGCAGCAAAGTCAAATTTTGACAGAGTAAACAGACTCCAAAACCAAGCAGCACGTATTATAACAGGGGCCCTAAAGTCTACACAAATCAACCATATGGAAAACATCACAGGGCTACAGTCAATGGAGGATAGACGTGACAGCAGAGTCTTAAAACAAGCTGAAAAATTTAAGAGGCTCGAAGGACACCCCATGTACCAAAGAATGAATAGGCTAGGAAGAGGCAGGTTCAAGCGAACTAACTTTGTCGCCCAAGCAAAAGAAAAAATTAACAATAATACCATACTAGCTAGCTCAGTTGCAAAGAAAATCCCAACAAGCTCAACTATCCCACTGTGGAAAATAAGATGCTTTCCTGAGTTAAAATCTGATATTCCAGGCATTGAAGGTAAGGGAACACAGACAGAAACACAAAGAAAGTGTATAGCAACCAAGTATATTGATCAAAGATTTCCAGCGAAGCTTTGGACACATGCATATACTGATGGTTCGGCAACAAATGCAGTTGAAAATGGGGGTGCCGGCATCCTCATAAAATTAAAGAATAGAATTCACTCTATGGCAATTGCCACTGGAAAATACTGCAACAACTTCTGTGCTGAAGCAGAAGCCCTGAAACAGGCAGCTGAAACTCTTATTGAATGCAAAGCACAGGCAGAAAAACAGATAGTAATCTTTTCAGATGCCCTCTCAATAATATCAGCGCTGAAGAGCCACCAAACTAAAGGATTGAAAGATCTGATAATCTCCCTTGAAAGACTGGCCGAATGCTTCAAGAAGTGCACTATCCAGTGGATACCAGCCCATTGCAACATACCAGGAAATGAAGAGGCAGATAGACTTGCTAAAGAAGGAGGTGCCTTACAGCAAAATGATATAGAGACAACTTACGCAACGGCAAAGACCACTATAAAGGCTACATTCAAGTCCAAATGGGAAAGAGAGCACCCGGGACATTTGAAAAATGACGCATATCATCAACTATCCAGAAAAGAACAGGTCATCATTTTTCGACTGCGCACTGGGCACAACAGATTGAGATACCATCTGTACCACAAATACAAAATTGGTGCAACAGATCTCTGCACCTGCGGTACCAGCCCGATGACAGTCGAACACCTGCTGCAGTACTGCCCAACCTACAGTAATGAACGGGGTAGCATATGGCAACAACCTACTTCTGTCAACGAAAAACTGTTTGGAGATGTCGGGAACCTTGAGTTGACTGCTGCCTTTATTAGAGTCATAAATGTGGAAGTCTGAAGGCGAACGAGGAAGAAGAAGAAGAAGATCCTGACCAAGAAACACCATTCAAATAAAATTTACTTTGATAAGCAGCAAAAAACAAGCAACAAATAAATCCAGATAGAAATAAAAAATGCTGTTAAAGTCAGTCAGCTATCTAGGCAGCACAGGATCTGTCAACAAATGGTCGTGTGTTAATATAATAATAATAGTAATTTGGTGGGACACTAAGAAACACACAAATCAAAGAACTGGATCAAAGTACATCAAAGACTGAGATTAACCAGTCACAATCTATGCAAGACAACATATAAATATCCAGGACAAGCACTGGACTGGACTCCACTGCAATAAACAGAGAGACGGTATACACTCACGAGCACATGAAAACAATTTCAAGCAGGACTCAAGAAAGTAAAAATAGAGTACAGGCCCAGAAGTGGGTTTGTGGACAGTTTTTTCTATGCCTTATGTGCCCCAAGAATGATGAGGAATGGTGACACATTTTAATAAATAAACTGTACAATTACTGATAAAATTACAGTGTTCTGCTGCCAAATGCTGTTTAAATTAGTCTCATCATAAATCATAATACTTTACTTTGCATTAAAATACATAATTTTGCAGCATATAATATGGTTATAAACATTTTTGAACATCATTTTGTTTCAGTGAAACTCCTTTAACCAGAATGTTGACACTTTATAAATCCTATTTCTTCATCAGCTGAAAAACATAATCCCAGGTCAAAAGTTAATTGGGAATTTTTAGATAATCCATGAGGTCTTGCACAGACCCAGTATTATCTTGCTTGTGTGTCATTCTTTGCCAACACTCTTTACACCAAGTGTTCTGTAATTTGTATCTCATTTTATTAGAAGTTCACATTTATCATCAAGTTATTATAAAAACTTGAAATCTCAAAGCAAGGTCTCGCTGGCAAGTTTTATGTACCAGGTACAATTTCTCCAGAATTTTAAAGAACTGATTAAAGAAAAAGCAAAAGTAGCGTTTTATGGCAGCATAAAACACTGGATTATCAACTACATAAGATATAAAGAACCAACGGGCTGATCACCCGTTTGCCAGTCACTTCGATTACGGAAACAACAGCAAATGGATTGATTTGCCGTTGCCCTAAAGACGCCAATGGGCGTGATGGGAAACAATGGCAAAGAAAACCTATCTGCTGTTGCCCTAAGACGCCACTAGGCGTAATGGCCACTGACTGCTTTGACGGTCGGTGGCTAAGGACGGAAGAAGAAGAAGAAGATATAAAGAAGCACACGGACCAGTCGTGGTCTTCATGGCAACAAAAACATATATGACCAGCCTTCTAAAGTTACAGATACTTAAGCAGCCAAATTTGCATAAGTAAACAAGGTTTTCAGTAAGTTTATGGTGATGGGTTCTGGAGCCAAATTGATAACTGAGCCAACTCTAACTGAAAAATCTAAGGTTTCTTATGAGAAAAGACACAGAACTGTAAAGTGTACATTCTCTGACGGCAGCCTTGTATAGAATGCCATGGTATTAGAAAACTTGATATGAGTTGCGAAATACATTAAATGAAAAACTTGTCAAAAGGAGTACCATTTGGCAATATGGAAGATTTATTGGTCCAGTGCCTGTCTGGTCCCATAGGTGCCACACCAACAGATTACAACTGTATGTTTTTCTCTGTTAAAAACTTTATTAATTTCTATTTTTCATAATTCAGATAATATTGTCATGCATTAAATGAACATTAAATTAATCAAGATTGAAAAGTAAAGCTGCCACAAAATCATCTTATTGTAATGTATGATCTCATACAACATGGTAAGTGTCAGCAAACTCCTAATCAGACAAGCTGACATAACAATCACCTCCTTGTTGAACCTCTTCTGTACCCCACTGTTTGGTTTGGTTTGGTTTGGTTTTAAGGACCACCTTCATTGCACATGGACAACTCCATCAATGCTCCAATCTCCTCCCTTAGACCACACAAGGACGATCTCAGCACAGTGCACAAACTCCATAGCACTGTTGAGGATCCCAATCCCAATATAGGGATGACACATTCTATAAATATTTTTGTGGTGGGTAGGTTTCAAAATTTTTACATTTTGCCAGGTCAGTGGCCGTATGGCCTACTCTTTACGATTTCAAACTGTGCGGGATTTTTAACATGCGCAACCTGCACACAGGACCTTCGGTTTTTTCACACCTATCCAAAAAGGCCAGACACCCGATCTCACTACTCGGGGGGGGGGGGGGGGGGGGGGGGGGGTGCGGGGGGTGGGGGGGGGGGGGGGGGGGGGGGGGGGAAGATGGCATGATTAGGAACCACTGATTGTAAAAAAATGTCTTACTAACTTAGTCGTTCCAGTTCTACCGTGAGGTGTAGAGGTTATGAAGAGAGAGAGAGCGCCAGACTATCCTATCGGCTGTTTTCCTCCTGGCCTGGTTCCATTCTAGTCCTCGGTTCTTCAAAGAATGTCTAATGTTGTCCTCCCAGTGGACTCTGGGTCGTCCTCGGGGTTTGTCGTGGTATCCGATCTTCTCCCATTCTGCAGACATGGCCAAACCATCTTAGTTGGGACTGTTCTACTTGGGTCTGCAGGGGGTGGGATTTAAGGCCTTGACGTATCGTCTGGTTGTGTACCATGTCTCTTCTTGTTACTTCAACCACCTTCCTCAGATATCTCATTTCTGAGGTTTGGATCTGGCTTTTGTGGGTTGTAGTCATTGCCCATGACTCGCATCCATATGTCAAGACTGGGACATAGGTGGAGCGGTATACAGCCATCTTCGTTTTCTTACCAACCTCTCTCTTGCTGAGGAATCCTCGATTTATGGCCTGAAAAAGTCTCCCAGCTGCTGCTTTTCGAGTGGCCAACTCTTCTTTGATGCCCCCCTTTCGGTCTATAATAGCTCCGAGGTATTTAAAATGGTCGACCTGCTCCAGGACCTGTTCTCCCAGCTTAATCTGATGTCTTCTTTCTTCTCGTGATATCACCATGGATTTTGTTTTAGAGCTGCTTATGACCATCCCTCTCTTCTCCAGCTCTTCCTTCCAGACTTGCAGGTTGGATTGGAGATGTGCCTCCGATTTAGCAATCAATGCAACATCATCAGCAAATGCCAGCTCTGAAATACAGACCTGTCTCATCTTCCAGTACCCCACTGAATAGTAAAAAAATGTCAATCAATTATATTCCCTGTACTGGGAGCGGAACCAGGTGCCCTTAGAATTAGAAGTGGACGCCGTACCTCTTAGCCAATCCTACCCCCTTACCCTACTGTACAATTCCTTATTAGATGTGTAAAAATCTTCAAGCTAATTTTTATAATCTTTCTTTTACATATGTATCTTCTGATATAGCATTAGAATAATCTTTTAATTTATAATGTCTGGATGCTGTTATATTCTTCTACTGCCATGTCAAAAGTGATTATGTCTAGCCACAACCTTCAGTCTCAAGAACTGTGTTTCAATTCTGTTACTGGTTTTTTTTTTCCTATGTTAAGATATTAAACTGTCCATTATCTTCTCTTCTTTGAATCCTCTCTCTCTTCTTCCATGTATTATATCATCACACTGCATTCTAGCTTTCCTCTTCTCCTAATGTGCTTAAAAATACATGGGCTTCCTCCTTTTAATATGTAATTGGACACCTTTGTGCAATGTCCTCTTTTTGTGACATCCATATTAATTTTTAGCTGTCAATAGTATTCTCATCATTCTTCTCTAAGACTATACCTCTGATCCCCAAGGGATCTTGATAGTTTCCCGACTATCATGATTCAATTCCATTTGACAGAACTGGCTCTAATTAACCAGAAGAGTTCTCTTACTTCTGTTGACAAAGTGTCCTTGGACAGGATGGTTTTCATTATGGAGTTTTGTTTTTTTCTGCGGTTATCCTATTCTTTATTTCTCAGCTGCAAATTCCATCTGATGTGTTATTTGTGTGTCCGAGTATTTAAATCCATGGCCTAGTTTACAGTGTCCCATTATTTCAATGCTACATCGTGGCGAATCGTGGCCAAACCTGTCGAGGACCTTTAATACTTATGCTGAAACGAATAATTCTTTTGCGTCTGAATGAAAAAATAGTATATGTATTTGATTAACTGCCCTTTGAACGCCAGTGAGGGGCAAGCACTCTCTGTCTGTTCGTTCCTCAGTTTCTTACACCCAAACAATTTAAGACCTTATTCAGCTTATGTAACTTCTCTGCGATTCCCTAAGCTGTACTTGTTAACAAAATCAGGTAGCCTGCTGTAAGAATCGTTAAAGTATCCACAGCTTGTATTTAGACGGTTTTTTCCTATGCCAGTACCAGGCCTAACAATACCATGCTTTAACGTGAAATGCTGTCCTAACAGAAATAAAACTGTTCGGCACTTCAATTAATTTTCCTTTTTTCCAAAGTACAATTTTAGCATGCTAGCTCAGCAAGTTACATAGCTCGTGATGCACAGATTTGCAAACTTCTCTGGTTTCAATGTGTGTTGTTAATAAATTTCTACCAATTTACATAATATCTTTCACTACTACATTTGACTCCAGCCTCCAATGAGTTGTATACAGCATTCAAGTGCCATAACAATTCCATTCTTCATATTCCATTTCACTTCCCAGCATTTTATAATTCTGCACCCTTAGAGCACTTTGCTGATGCACATACATTATTTTGCTTTCCACTGTCTTCAGTCATGTTTCATCTGTTCACCTGCTATTTATCAATGTCAGATATATTAAACTTCCCTCTCCGTCCTCTCCATTATGATTACAGCAGAAATTTGAGGCGTGAGCTAACGCACTATGGATATCTCAACATAGAAAGTGGAAAACAAACATAAACAGACGGATTGATCTCAGTCGGTGTAAAGGTGCAGCTTTCAAACTCAAGATTAGAAATGTTATTGATTTTATACCGCCACAGTTCAATTCGTTGATGATACACAAAGACGACGACGGTTTTTTATGTTAAATGTTCGATTTAAATGTATGTAAAATAGTAAACAGTAGCAGGTTTATGATAATGCAGCTCCAAAGCAGAAATTTACGTGACTATAAAGGGACGCGACTCCTAGTTTCAGTGTATTGTTTCTTCTTATTGGTAACAGAAATGAGCGCATAATTGTTATAATAAAATGGAAAAATAATTTCAATTGAGCAATGCTAGTATATGAAGTATTAAAAAATTAATTAATTAATTACAATTTAAATAGAACAAGAGTACGGAAATAATGGGTCACGCACAGAACAAAAAGATTCAGCTTAGCTGAGTTTTTTTCTTTTTAATGAAGGTTGATAAAATATAAAGTGACTATAATGTTACATATGTTTAATTGTCAGTCAATGTTTGCTTTTGGCATTACCCCTCATGTCCAGTTATTGTAAACAGAGTAAATAAAGACTTCCATATTGTGTGTGGGGGTGGGTGAGTGTTTTTTAATTAATTTTTTTTTTCTTTTTCTGGGTCCTTAAATAGTAGATTCTTCGTATTTGCTATGCTGTTGAAAAAGGAGGGGTGTTAAAGCTTAGGGTGCGTGGCAAAATATGTAATTTACTCTATATTTGACTTCAATAATATGTATGTATAACTAGAACATCACCAGACATTTACATTTTCACCTTACCCACACTAACAACATTCCATACATTATTTTTTTTTTAAATTATTATCTTGTTAAATACTGTGACTATAGTGTGCTAAAATGTAGGAAGTACGAACAACAGAGAAAACCAATATTCGATTATTTGTGGGCATGCGTTTCATCCAAAACTGTAGAACATAATTAATAAACCAACTGATATGGATACTATCAAAAACAAAGCCAGGAAAGATATTCAACAAGTATCAAATAACAGTTTTACAGTGTACACAGATGGGTCTAAAGGAGATAATAACAAAGTGTGATAGGAATTTATGTTCCCATATGGCACATGGTGAAAGGATATAGTTTAACAGAGAATACATCTATTTTCACGGCAGAAATGGTTGCAATTCTGAAAGCTCTGTAAATCTTCTATAGATGATATTTGCACTGAATGTATAAAGTACGCGTTTGTTTCTTCAATGGGTTTTCCCGCTACGGTTCACGGCGCAATGTACCCTATTGACCGGATCTGCTGCTCCAAAGATTTGACAAAACAATGGACAAGGAGGAGGCCAGAGCTGTGATAAAATTTCTGATGTTTCAGGGGAGCCATCATAACACCAATTTTCAAAAAGGGTGACAATCGACAGTGTGGAAACCATAGAGCCATATCCCTTCTCAGTGTCCCTGGTAAAATCTACTCTAGAATCCTAGAGCAGAGACTCCGACGCCTAGCTGAGCCACAATTGGATGAGGTCCAGTGCGGATTCCGAGCAAACCGAAGTACTCAAGACCTAATCTTCACACTCAGACAGCTGAGTGAAAAGGCCCTTGAGTATAAGAGTGAGATCCATCTTTGTTTCATAGATCTGGAAAAGGCGTTTGACAGGGTCCCCTGGAGCAAACTTTAGGACTGTTTGGCAAGGAAGAATATTCCAGCACCTCTGATTCATGCTATACAGAGCTTCTACAAGTCTTGCAGAAATTATGTGAGGACAGCAAACCATAAGTCGGAAGAGTTCAGGACCACCACTGGTGTAAGACAAGGTGATATCCTATCACCTTACCTCTTCATACTCCTTATGGACGATGTCATCAAGGCATGTAAGGAGAGAACAAGAAAGTATTCAGTGGGGTACTGGAAGATGAGACAGGTCTATATTTCGGAGCTGGCATTTGCTGATGATGTTGTCCTGATTGCTAAATCAGAGGCACATCTCCAATCCAACCTGCAAGTCTGGAAGGAAGAGCTGGAGAAGAGAGGGATGGTCATAAGCAGCTCTAAAACAAAATCCATGGTGATATCACGAGAAGAAAGAAAACATCAGATTAAGCTGGGAGAACAGGTCCTGGAGCAGGTCGACCACTTTAAATACCTCGGAGCTATTATAGACCGAAAGGGAGGCATCAAAGAAGAGTTGGCCACTCTAAAAGCAGCAGCTGGGAGACTTTTTCAGGCCATAAATCCAGGATTCCTCAGGGTATCTGAGGAAGGTGGTTGAAGTAACAAGAAGAGACATGGTACGCAACCAGACGATACGTCAAGGCCTTAAATCCTACCCCCTGCAGACCCAAGTAGAACAGTCCCAATTAAGATGGTTTGGCCATGTCTGCAGAATGGGAGAAGATCGGATACCACGACAAGCATGGGAAACAAAGAGCCAAGGATCCAGACCCCGAGGACGACCCAGAGTCCGCTGGGAGGACAACATTAGACAATCTTTGAAGGATCGAGGACTAGAATGGAACCAGGCCAGAAGGAAGACAGCCGATAGGATAGTCTGGCGCTCTCTCTTCCAAACCTCTACACCTCACGGTAGAAGGGGAACGACTAAGTAAGTATGTTTCAGGGGAAAACACCTACAGATATGCACAGGGAGATGGAACCAGTGTTTCGTGATTCTTGTCCTTCATATACTTCGGTAAAAAACTGGTGTCAACAGTTTAAGTGCGGCCGCTCATATGTTGCTGATCTGCCAAGATCTGGTAGACCAGCCTCAGAGTGCAACGATGAAAATGCAACAAGAGTGAAGAAAATCATTGACCATGATCGAAAAATGACAATTGTGGAGATAGCTAGTAGAGTAAAACTAAATGAGAGAACAGTTTATAGAATTTTACACAACAGACTGAACATGAGAAAAGTGTGTGCACGCTGGATTCCGCGACTGTTGACACGTGAACAGAAGCAAACGAGGGTAAATTGCTGTCAACAGTTGCTCAAAAAGTGTCAGTCAAAAAATTTTTTGGAAACCATGGTGACAGTAGATGAGACTTGGGTACACCATTATGACCCCGAATCCAAAATTGCCAGCATGCAATGGAAAACCCCGGGCTCCCCAACACCTGTCAAGCCGAGAGTGCAGAAATCTGCAGGAAAAGTGATGCTGACTGTTTTTTGGGACGGCAAAGGTGTCCTTTTGAAAGATTATCTGCCTCTTGGCAACACAGTTAATGGACAGTACTATGCAGATCTTCTCACAAAACTAAGAAAGGTTGTGACCAGGAAACGAGGGATAACGCGCACTCAAAATCTTCCTTTGCTTCAAGACAACGCGCCCTCTCACAAAGCACGGCTTGTGCAGCTAGCAGCCAACGATTTGAATATTGAAATTCTTCCACACCCACCATATTCTCCAGATTTGGCTCCTTCACACTTTTTTCTATTCCCAAATATAAAAAAACAGGTAAAAGGAAATCATTTTGACAGCGATGAAGAGGTTATACTGGCATGTGATGACTGGTTTAGTTTGAAAAATAGGGTGTTCTACTCCCAAGGTCTTTTCAAGGTCAAGCAGAGATGGCAGAAGTGTGTCAATTCAGACGGTGGCTATATTGAAAAGGAATAAACACTATACAAAATTTCAGCTCTCTGTGACATGTCCTTCATGGTCAGGCCCAAGACTTATGTCAATCCCCTTGTAGCAGAAGAAATATTACTGGCAAATACTTACCTATGCTCCAGAAGATGTTCTGTTCTAATAGCTTGGATACCTTCACATGTTGGCATAGACGGAAATTAAAAGGGGGATAAAGAAGCTAAGAAAAGTAGAAATAATAGAAACCAAATAAATATGGGGATGAGTAAAATAGAGATCAAAAGCTTAATTAAAAGAAAAACAACTGTGGAATGGACAGTAGAGTGGGATGGAAGTCCGAAGGGCAGACATGCTTATAAATTGTTCAAGACTCCAACAAGAACGTGTCAGGTATCTAGACCACTAAAAATTCCTAGCAATAAGAAACTTCTTAGACTGCAACTAGGAATGGGTTATTTTAGAATAGAAGAGCCTAGACAAAAATAATATACAACATTTCCTGTTAAAATGTAGGAGGTATGAACAGCAGAGAAAACCAATATTAGATTATTTGCAAGCATGCAATTCATCCATATCTGTAGAACAGGTGTTGAGAATAGATAGACATGGAGAATTGTACAGTATGGTAAAACTTTCTCGCCCCTTTTCACCTTGTTAACAATAAAGTAGTTATAAGAGACTTCAGTTTATTTTTTTTATTTTTTTTATTCGTTTGTTTTTTATTTTTATTGTATATATGTTCTTGGACAAGGGGAGGTCACACACAAAAACATTCATACAAATTTAGTTTTTGATTTACTATTTTTTTTTTTAGTGTAAAACGTTTGCCTCGTTTTGGCGAGGCGCGTCCCGTTCAACCTAGTCGGTTATATTAGGGCGCATGTCCAAATATAAAAGACCTTAGGTCTGGGTATTAAAAAATATTTTGATTTACTCTATTTGGACTGAGAAGAAGGTGGAAGTATCTGAGGAAAGTGGTTGAAGTAACAAGAAGAGACATGGTCCGCAACCAGACGATCCGTCAAGGCCTAAAATCCCATCCGCTGCAGACCCAAATAGAACAGTCCCAACTAAGATGGTTTGGCCATGTCTGCAGAATGGGAGAAGATCGGCTACCACGACAAGCATGGGAAACAAAGAGCCAGGGATCCAGATCTCCAGGACGACCCAGAGTCCGCTGGGAGGATAACATTAGACAATCTTTGAAGGACCGAGGACTAGAATGGAACCAGGCCAGGAAGAAGACAGCTGATAGAATGGTCTGGCGCTCTCTTATCCAAACCTCTACACCTCACGGTAGAAGGGGAACGACTAAGTAAGTAAGAAGGTGGAAGAAGGTACTGTATTTGGGTATTGGAAACTTGACTGTATTTACTTGAATAAGTACACCATTTGTCCTAATTATAACCCATCAAGTGTTGAACGGAATACTTTAAAAGAAAAAAAAAAGTTTGAGCTTTTGACTTCTGTTGTACTCATCTCTAAACTTATTCTGTTTTCAGCAGATTTACCTGTCTTGGTTTCTTTGTCTTTTTATTTCCTTCACTGCCAACATCTAAATTGTAACCAAGATATAAAACTGGGCATCCTCTGGTGTATAGATAATTAGTAGCCAGAAATATCTCTTCCGCTATATCAGGTCTGCATTCTCATAAGCTCAGTTTAATCAGATATAAACCGATTTAGACCTACCCTAAGCTTTCACACATACACACAAAAGTATGAAGAAACCATTACCTTTTTAAACACACACACACACTTGTACAATCTGACGTTTTCATTTGCCCTATATATATATATATATATATATATATATATATATATATATATATATATATATATATATATATATATATATATATATATATAATCTCAATTTGAAAGCTGCAACCAAGGTGGATTGGGTTCAATTCTCTGCACCAGACAACAGGAGGCTGACACTTGGGAGTCTTGACCAAAGAGGGCCCGCCCCCCTTAGAATGTAAAGGATATTAAGGGGCTGAAACACTTGATCGACGGGGGTTTTCTGATGATCAGATTGCCTCCTGTTGTATCGCTCTGTATAGAGTTTACTATCATCATATACACTTGTAAATCATATTTTGTGTGTTTGTGCTGTTTCGTCCAGGCTGCAATTTCTCTGTCATCAGCCGTAACGTTGCCTAATGTCTGTAGTGTTCATGGTGTATCCTCTTCCGTGTTCTTAGGCTAATTTCTCTATACCATATTGCAATTTGGGTGGTTTGAAGGTTTTGTTTTACTGTTTTGTTTTGTTTTTTCTGCAATTGACATTATCTTGAACGTATCTTCTGGATATTTGTTGGCTTTTTGTATTAGTATTTAATTTTAACTTCTCGGACTGATATCGTGTGTGTGTGTGTGCTGGGGGAGGTTATTTGTAAGTGTTTTTGTTTTTCCTTTATCGTTATCGTTTGTTCTGGGTTATGTTAGTTCTTGTTTTGGTTATATACAATTTTATTATGTTGTGTAGCTCCTTGGGTTAAGTAGATTTTTAGTACAGTTTCCAGCAATTGTGATGGGGACTTTTGTTTCTAAATTATTTTATGAGTGATTTTCTTTGCTGTTCATATTTCATGCATGTTAGCACATAATCTGCTATGGTGTTTTTCTCCAGACATGTTCCACAGTAGAGTTCCTCTATCATAACATTTCCTGGTTTTAGTTATATGTAATCAGTTTTTTACTGCAGGGTATTTCTGGCTTTCTAAATATCTGACAAGTTCGTGTTGGATTTTTCAACAGTTTATAAGCGTGTCTGTCTTAGTTTCCAATTTTCTGTTCATTTCTTTGTTATAATATTTGTTATTATGCTTTTGATCTCCGTTGTGCTCAAACCTGTTTACATGATTTTGGCCGCTTCTTCCTTTCTTTCCTTCCTTGACAGCCACCTCATTTCTTTTTATTCCCACGTGCAAAGGTATCCATGCTAATAGTACTGGGCAGCCTCTATTATTTAGACATATATTAAATTGTAATATTTCTTCAGCTATGTCCAGGCAGCTACATTCATTAGCATTTCTTAGTGCTTGAATAAGCTGGTAGTGAGTCAGTTAAAATGGGTTTTTTGGTGGTGGTGGGGGGGGGGGGGGGGAAACAGGGGCGGCAGCTTAACTGCAATTATTTCTAGAGCTTTTGCTATTGCCATCATTTCCACGATGAAGCTAGATGTGTTTTCAGCCATATTAAACAGAAACAGAGATGGCCTGTATTTGCATTCATTTATCTTAGAAGACTTATATTTTCCTTGATATATTAGTTGTCAGCTATTTTGACTATTACATCATGTTATTATGTTGCATGCCTCGTGTAACTCCTGGAGGTCTCTTAGGAGGCAATGGAAGAATAGACCTACTAGTTCCTCTTGTATATCATAAGAGGCGAGTAATATGTGATTGTATATGGAGCTGGCAACCGTATTAAGTACAACAAATTGCAACAGAATCTACTACTGCAAAAGCACATTAATGCGTGGTGTAGGCTTCCTGCAAAGGGACTAGGTACAGTGGTGGCTCCATGTTCCATAAAGATCACAATTCTCGTGATAGTGCTAGGAAATTAGTTTATTGATAGAGTATGAAGTATTGCGGAACTGGAAGCTTATCAGAAAATTCAGCACTGTAAAGTCTTTGAAATGCAGCATATGGCAAAGATTAGGATTACCATATGCTTTATTTCATTTACAGTATGTGCACCAACTTTATTCACAGTTATATGCACTTATTTTTAGGATAGTATGCAGCGCAAACAGCAATGAAAACGCTACATCAGATGTGGAGATCCCAGGTAAGTTGTCTCAAAAACAAAACCAAAGCTAAAATGGTATAAAAGCAGCATTAGAACTGCTCTCTTATAGACTGCTGTGGCAAGATGGACGTTCTATAGAAATTTAGAAAGCAGTTGCCAGAAATGGAGAAGAGAGCTGGTGAACCAGAGTTACGGATGGCACAAGACAAGTCAGGCAGTTAGCTGCACAGTTCTCTATGATAGCTGTAGAAGAGAACTGATAGGTAAGTCACCTTCTCGCTACACCCATTCTATGCTCCAGGGGTGTTATATAAATATGAGAGGACAGCTTGTATTTATTCCCTACCAATTTTAAATTATTAATATTTCTTTGACTACGTAACAAAATTATAACTGGAAATACAGATAATTATAATTCAATAACTACAGTTATAAGCAAATCAACGCACTTTATTTATTAAATGTATAGTAAAAATAAAAAAATTAGCACCTTGGTATTTCACTATCTTACAAGATTTTACACAATTTACAAAAAGTATATTCTCACGGGTAATTTTCATCATGTTATTGGCTTGGGTGTCTTGGTTTGTGTTTTCACGTTAAGTTGTATTTAACTTGCTTGACACGTTGTAGTAGCTGACTTCCCTAGGTCGTTAAAACATCTGGACATTTGAGACGCTATGCTTAGGCCACGAATAGTGTTGGTCCACTGTTAAACAGTTCACAATTTCCAAAATTATGTCACATTTTCACCTCTAGTTGAACCTGCAAAATATGACCAGGGTATGGTATCTGTGGTTTATAACTAAGACGCCCCACTGATGCTGACTGGACACTGTTGATCAGACTCCTCATTTCCACAAAATTGTCTTGAGGCTGTGGTTAAGTCAGTCTAAAGGGGGTATTTCGTACAATAATTCAATACATTAAAAAATTTTAACGTCTATTAAAGACATTCTCCAAACCCAGTCATGATTACTCCCCTTTGGCTTAGCGTTATTCCAAAGTTAGCAAAACTGTTTCCCTTACAATACATCAACAAAATGTGCTGAAATAAAAGACAAGAAAAAGAGAAGACGAATTCTTTGAGCACAGCACACAAAAACAAAGCCCTAAAAAGGACTGTAAGCTTTTATTGCCAGCGTTGGTCAGTCCTAACAAGGACTTCTAGCTGAACAAATGCTGTCCAGGATGGAGGTTATATAGTGGTGTAAATTATCTTCCTTTGGGCACAAGGCAAGATATAGACATGATGATTTATGTTATGCATAACATTAATTTTAAATATTCATCAATTTTAAATGTACACTAATTCACTATGAAACTTTTTAAGCTTAACGACATAACTTCGGTCACAGTGGTACTTAGAAGTCTGTGGCTGTTTGAAGCTTCGATCTACAAATCGCTCACAATAGCGGTCAGTTGTGGCTTCTGAGTAATGCTGTTTTTTTAATTAATGAAGACAAATATCTCGTTCAACCGCTGATGGGTTATAATTAGGATATATATTGTTTCCAATTCCAAATAATATGAACAACTGCCGATATGAGAAAGTGGCATCACATTTGTCAAATCATTGTAAATAAATGAGGAATCATAATAAATGAGTCTATATGAAAAGTTGAATTGATGCACTTGATGCCGTTGCCACAGTTGGCCAGTTATATTGTTTGATATTGTTTTGAGATAGCTCAAATGACTCGGGCCATCTGTTATTACTCATACCTCACCTCAAAGTTCCATCACAATATCTTCTCAGCTCTGTCGGATCTAGAAGTGATTTCAGGAAGTAAGGAACTGTGTATGAGATGGGGGATTTATATTCCTAATCTTAGGTCTAACCCATGCTTTCAAAGAAGTCCGCGCTCGAGTTAGCTTTTCCTCTCGTAAACTTTCATGGCATTTCAATGCTGTTGAGCGAATTTACCTACAAAATCATAATTAACTCATCAAATACCAAAGATAAGGATTTCCAACTGCCATAATTACTTGTATTTGCTGTTCAAATCCCTAAAGAATTATCCTGTTCGGGACATTAACCATAAAGGTATAGCAGAATTAATGTTGTGCAATTCATAATTTATCATAAAGACACTAGTTTACATGGCAATTCCAGCGTGTCTTGCCCGTGTTGTGTCAACTGCAATCATGGAAAGAAAAATAAAAATGTCTGCAGGGGATATAAAAGCATTTTAAGGATATTGGGATTAACATTACCATCATCATTACCCTTTCAGCTCTACAAGGAGCACAGGCCTTCAACAAATCACACCAGGCCCTCACATCATGTACCAGCTGCTCAAGATATTTCCATGTTTACTTTATCCCATAAATTTTTTTCTCTAGTTCTCTTCTCACCTGCAGGAAAATAGAGGAAATGCGCGAACAGGGATTGAGTAAGAATATGTTTTCTGAAGTAAGAACATTGAAAAACAGCAACTTTAAATCATCACCCCGAGCAATAAACGACAAGAAAGGCGACACTCTAACAGAACGTAAAGATATTCTGAACAGATGGAAGGAGTACTGTCAAGAAATGTATACGGAAATAAACAAAGCGGCAGATAACAACGTCATGAATGAAGCGGAACGTGAACCAGAACCTACCATAGAGGAAGTCCGGAATGCAATCAAAGACTTAAAAAGTGGAAAATCTCCTGGTTGTGATGAAATAACAGCTGAAATGATACAGGCAGGAGGAGAAGGCAGCGCTCGTATATACCATGCATTATGCTGCAAGATCTGGCAAAGCGGAATTTGGCCCAAGGAATGGAAACGATCAATTTACATACCCTTGCCAAAAAAGGGCAACCTGAAACTGTGCACAAACTACAGAACTATAGCTCTTATAAGCCATGCCAGCAAAATACTTTTACAAATCATAATGAAAAGGATGCAACAAAAGCTAGAAACAGAAATAAATGAAGTACAGGCGGGTTTTCGACCAGGTAGAGGCACTAGAGATCATATATTCAACATGAGGATCATCATAGAAAAGTGTAGAGAATTCAACGTTGACCTACATACTTGTTTCATTGATTACACCAAAGCTTTCGATTGTGTACAACATCAGCAGTTATGGGCTATTATGAAAAATATGGGATTTCCAAACCACCTTATACAACTCATCGCACTGCTGTACCAAGAACAACAGGCAGCCGTAAGAATAGAGGGGGAAACATCAGAATGGTTTGAAGTACAGAAAGGAGTAAGACAAGGCTGTACCCTTTCCCCTTACATGTTTAACATTTATGCCGAGAATATCATGAGAAACGTAAGAGATGACCAAGAACACACAGAGTTTGACTCATTTAACATCGGCGGGTACCAGATCCCGGAAATCAGATATGCTGACGACACAGTCCTCCTATCGACCAACCCAAAAGGACTTGAACAATTACTTCTGTCCACCAAAAAACACAGCGAGGCCCAGAATCTATACCTAAACACCAAGAAGACCAAAGTATTGACAACAGACAAAGTAAAGACCAAACCAGAAATTGAAATTGATAACGAAGAACTGGAAAGTGTCAATGAATTCGAATACTTAGGATCAATCATTAACAGCTCTGGCGACTGTGCAGTAGAAATTAAAAGAAGACTTGCAATTGCTTCACATAAGCTAATACAGATGAAAAACCTATGGCAAGGCACAAGCAAAGAAACAAAGTTACAACTGATCAGAGCATGTATATTCCCAGTAGCAACATACGGCTGCGAGACTTGGACACTCAATAAAACAGTTGCAAAAAAGATTACATCATTCGAAATGAAATGCTACAGAAGGATGTTGAGAATACCCTGGACAGAAAAAAAAGACCAACAGAGAAGTACTGCACTCACTAAACGTACAGGAACATTGGCTCCTAAATACCATCGCAATAAGGAAGCTGAAATTTTTCGGTCATATAAAAAGACATAATAGTCTGGAAAAAACAGTGATGGAAGGCATGGTCCCTGGAAAAAGGGGAAGGGGTCGACCTAGACGACGGTGGACCCAGGACATCACAGAGAGTCCGAACTTGTCTTTGGCTGATGCAGGTCGACTTGCCCAGAATCGTGATGCGTTCAGAGCAGCTGTAATGGAGACAACGTTCTGGAAAGAATACGTCACATGATGATGATGAGTTCTCTTCTCCATGTATTAGTCCAAAGCCTTCTACCTCTCTTACACCAGGGATTCCAGAACAAAACTGCCTTGTAATACTATCAGCAGGTTTCTTCAATGTGTCCGATCCATTGCCAGCACCTTCTTCTCATCTCTTGTTCCCCTAGTACTTGTCTGGTTCTTGTCACCAGTTCCACACTGCAGATCTTGTCATACATTTATTACACTGACAAACAACATTTTTCTTTCTTATATAAGAATAAGTGTTCTTAGGTCAGTTTCTTGTGCTGATTTCAAATTTGAAATCCGTTTATCTCTATCACATCGAGTTCTTAAGATAATTGTGAATAAATATATTTTTGGGAAACCGTTATTTGCTCCGTTTCATTTTTAATATATAAATTATTAAAAATTAATAAAATGCAAAATAATTCCACTTTTTATGCTGCTAAAAGATGCATGACATATGTTATGCTATTTTTCAAATAGTTACTGTATTTTGAAATAATTGTGAGCGAAATGTGGCTTCTAGAAGTTGTAAAAATTAGGCTGATCTGTTCTGGTACGTGTGCGGATATTTTACCGATCGTGTTCACCAGAAAAACTTTACATCATTACTACAGAAAGCATATGAACTTTATTTCGATTCGAAAGTTGATGATGCAAATAAATCTTGGAAGCCAAATGCAGTTTGTTCGACTTGTGCAAATACATTGGCAGGTTGGTTACGAAAATCGCCGAAGCATAAGTCGATGCCTGTTAGAGTGTCAGTAATATGGCGTGAACCGACAAATCACGCTACTGATTGTTACTTCTGCTTGACAAATATCCATGGTTTCACTTTTAAAACTAGAAAGTCTGTGGTTTATCCAAATATTGAATCAGTTTCGAAACCAGTGCCTCATGATCCAATCACGTATCCGATCCCAGTTCCACCAGAACAATATCCGTTGGACGTGAATGAACCATCAGAAAGTGATAGTTTACCTGTTTTAGAAACTAATTCTGACTCGGATTATATACCGATGAATGATGGTGTTCACTTACTTAACCATTCAGAACTTTCAGATCTAATACGTGATCTCGCTCTTACCAAAGGACAAGCGGAATTACTCGGTTCGCGACTCAAAGATTGGAATCTTTCAGCGCCCAATACTCCGATATCTAAATTTCGTCATAGACACAGAGAACTTGATCAATACTTTGAGATGGATGATGACATTTGCTATTGCAAAGATGTAAACGGTCTAATGGTGCACCTCGGTCATGAGCACATAGTCAACGAATGGCGACTTTTCATCGACTCTTCCAAGACTAGTCTAAAAGCCGTGTTATTGCATAACGGAAATTTATTTTCATCAATTCCAGTCGCCTACTCTGTTCATATGAAAGAAACTTATGACAATATGGCTATACTTTTGGCAAAAATAAAGTACAATAACTACCAATGGCGGATTTGTGGAGACCTAAAGGTCATTGCAATTCTCACGGGCATGCAGACTGGGTATACTAAATTTTGTTGCTTCCTATGTGAATGGGACAGCCGCAACAGACAGGAACATTATGCAAGAAAGGTGTGGCGTATCAGGGATCATATGCAGCTCGGGCATAAAAATGTAATACACGAGCCATTAGTTACCAAAGATAGCATCATTTTACCACCGTTACATATAAAGTTGGGGATCATGAAGAATTTCGTAACAGCGTTAGATAAAACGAGCAAAGCTTTCACTTATCTTTGAGAAAAGTTTCCGCAAGTTAGCGATGCAAAGATAAAGGAAGGTATCTTTGTAGGACCTCAGATTAGGAAAGTTATTGCAGACAAACAATTCGAGAACTTGTTACATGGTAGTGAACTTCGCGCATGGATGGCATTCAAATCGATCGTTGATAACTTTCTGGGAAATCACAAATCTGTTGACTAAGTGCATATTGTTAAGTAGTATAGATGCATACAGAATTATGGGCTGTAACATGTCCCTCAAAATCCATTTGCTCGATTCGCATCTTGACTTTTTCCCTGACAACCTTGGCGAAGTCAGCGATGAACAAGGAGAACGATTCCATCAAGATATCGCCGTAATGGAGTCACGTTATCAAGGACGGTGGAGTGTGACCATGCTTGCCGATTATTGTTGGATGCTTCATCGCGATGTACCACTTGCCATTCACGGACGAAAGTCGACTGCAAAGAAATTCAAGCCTACATAACTGTTATACTTCTTGTACGAATGATATTGTAATACTGTATGCGTTGTTAAAAAACTTCAATTGCGTATTTCTAGAGATCCCGACCTGATAGAGAAAAACGGTTTGCAGATTTAAAAACAGCGCATTAAAATTGACCAGAAAAACATAGAAATGTTAGAGAAAGAAAAAAAAAATTTTTTTTGTTAGCTAGTGTTATTATTCTTCTTCTTTGTTCTTCCTGAAAAGGACGTTGGTTGTGTTGTGTCCGTTTACAGCGAAGCTGCGATATTTCCACCTTTCAGCCGACACAACCGACTTTATTACGGCATTTTTGGGACCGGGTTAGCCTTCCCTCTTCGATCCCTACTCACTCAGCCAGACTGCAGTGATGCAGCCTGTTTCCAGGACCACCACTTGGAGGTGGAGTAGGGTCTTGGTCAGCTCTAGTTCGCTGACCCTGACACAAGCAGTCTAACTATGGGTCGCTAACTGCATTCCTCACTGTTGACGCGTCTTAGGTCCCGTACACATTTATGAAAGTCTGTAACTTCTTAGTCAGGCGCATCATAAGAAGACAGAAACACAACAATCCAAGAACTGGCAGGAATAAAGGGAATCTTGCTTGAGATCAAAGAAAAAAAGGAAGTTTAATTTATGAAGTACAATAACAAAACAAAAAAACAAAAAAAGAGAGAGATGGGGGGACGGGACTGAACTGTGGCAAAATTGTTTCCAATTCTGTTGTAGAATCGATTACTGAAATCGACGGTGTCGTTATAATATCACCATTCCCCCATCACCATCAGCTGCCATCTCCACAACGAAGGTTGGCTGTAATGGATCTCCAACGTCTTCTGTCTCTTGTCTTGGTGGTGCACTCTGATAGACTCTTTCCTGTCCATCTCTTGATGTTATCTTCCCACTTATAGCGCTGTCTTCCCATTGCACGTTTGCCTTCAACTCCCCCTTCTATTATGGTCTTCTGCAAAGTGTTATGCTTATTTATGTGGCCAAAGTATTTTAGCTGCCGAACATTGATCTCCCTCATTAGTTCTCTTTTCATACCTAGATTTTCTAGGACCTCCTTATTTGTTTTCTTCTCTTTCCATGAGATAAGCCCCATTCTTCTATATATCCACATTTCAAGAGCCTCAATTCTTTCTTCCAAATGCTTATTCATCGTCCATGTTTCTACACCATACAGAAATGCAGAATATATATATAACACTTTATGATTCTCAGTTTTAATTTGTGAGATAACTGTTTAGATGTCAGTATATGTTTCAGGTTGTTGAATGTAGCTTTGGCCATTCCTATTCTCTTCTTGATTTCTGTTTCACACCTGCCATCTTCTGTTATTATATGACCAATATATACGTAGCTCTTGACTTGTTCCAGGATTTTCCCATTTACACTTATCGTCTGTTTTGCTAATTATCATAGTTTTTGTTTTCTCAATATTAATGTCGAGTCCATATTCACGACTTACACTGTTCACTTGCTCCACTAGTTCTTGTAACTCCTGTTCGCTTTCAGCTAACAACACGGTATTATCTGTTGTTTATTGACCTTCCACTGATGTTCAGTCCTGGTATTTCCTGTATCTGTTTGAAAATGTTTTCGGTGTATAGATTAAATAGGCAGGGGGACAGCAAATAACCTTGTCTGACACCTATTTTTATGTCTATGTATGGTGAACAATTCCTTCCAGATCTTACTGTGGCAGTTTGCTCCCAATAAAGGTTACTGAGTATTCTTATATCTTTTCCATCAATACCTATGTCTTCGAGGCATTCGATTATTTTCTCATGATGGACTCTGTCAAAAGCCTTCTTATAGTCAATGAAGCACATGTACATACTTTTTTGGACTTCTGTATATTTTTCTGCTAATATTCGTAGAACAAATATTGCCTCTCTTGTTCCGCTGTTCCGTCTAAAACCAAACTGTTCTTCTTGGATTTCGCTGTCTACCTTACTTGTTATTCTTTCCTGTATGATTTTGAGCAGTATCTTAATTGCTTGACTCATCAGGCTGATTGTTCTGAAGTCTGAACATTATGTTGCATTAGGTTTTTTGGGCAATGTTATAAAGACTGATGTCTTCATGTCGTGTGGTATATATCCTGTATTGTATATATCGTTGCATAGATCTGTGATTTTATCTATACCAAAGCTCTCCAGGGCTTCTATCATTTCAATTTTTATGTTGTCCGTGTCTGCTGATTTTCCTTTTTGTATCATATGAATTGCATTCTCTACTTCTGATCTGAGAATGTTTGGGCCTACATTAGAATCTGGTGATGGTTTTTTACCTCTGTTGTCCTCGAATAGTTCTTTATATAATTTCACGCAACACGGCAAAGCAAGCGAGAGGGTCACAATGCATAACAAACATGCCCACTACCGTAGTAGTGAAATGTGCTTTATTTCTAACTTTGGATGGAGAATCTAATAGCATAATGACTAATATGTTTAGATTCTGGAAGATTGTCTCGATGTTCACATATATGTATTATGGTTGGAAATGTATTGGAACGGAATATAGCGTAAGTTGAATGCATAAAATTGTGAGTTCATAGGATCAGTAGGCCTACACACTTTCGAGCGATGTAGGAAAATGTTTAATGGTCGGACGAATTAGAAAAGTTAGATGGAATGGTTCTCTGGACTGTCTTGTTCTAACGAGACTTAAATGGATAGAATTGGATGGACAGAAGACTGGAACGACGAAGGAAGAGGTGGACCAGTTTGTACAGAAGTCAAAATTTCATTCATCTTGCTAATAAATTGAGCAGACCAAACTGCCTCTGACGTCATGCTTTCCGAGAGGAACGCATTGCCCAATAAAAAAGGGGGGAGCGCAATTTGAACAGAGACACCACAAGTTTTGAAACAGACTGGACGCACGACAGAGCTTGCCACTACGCCTTTGCCATCTGCAGATGTGTGCAGCCTGCCAAGCTATTAATGTCCAGTGTTGATTTTTGAAGTTTGAGGGTGCATTCGATCATTTGATTCATACTGTGTATGTTCATCAGTGGTAATCCCACGTAAGTGAAGGAACCCAAAGTGTGAACTACAGCTGGTTCTTGGTACCCCTACTGTTGGGTCTGCCAAGACTGATATAACTCCAGTGACAGTTCGATGTCATCAGTATCCAGGGTCCAAGATAAGTGTTCTATAAAGGAACTGACAGAATCATTATATGACACAACAACTATCACAGCATTAAGTCAGATGGTGACAATATTGTGTTAAAGTCAAAGGACTAAAAGAACAGTAATACTAGTAACAGTGACTCAATTGTTCATTAACTTTACTAGCCAAGAGAATAGTATTCCATATCCTTAATTGAAAAGGACTTTACTATTGATTAAATTGCAAAGTGACTTTTTTAAACACTATATTTCCAAGAGGAAAGAATATTCCTACTAATACTGTATATAAAAGATCACCTTAATTTTGTGAATATATTGTGTGAATAATTGCTCTTTTCCAAACAGCAGAAAAAGAAAATCAATATAAATATATGATTTATTAATTGTACCTGAGGACTATTTTACTTTTTACCATTGTGTTTAAAGTTCTTGTTCATTTTATTTACCCTCTAGCATTAAATTAATCATAGGATAGTTGTAGGAAGGAGACACCTTAAATCCTGGTACTACTTCTTACCATCTGGGCCAGTGATTTTCACAGTCTGAATATAACTCCCGACTTCGACTACAGTTTTAAGTAGTCATATGGCATACAATTTGGAGTCGGAGTCCTGACATTTTTACCGACTCCGACTCCAATAAAAACACAAGATAGGGTGTAGATTAAGCCTATGATATCTATACACCAGTGCTTATTTATAAAACTTGGGTATTGCTTGTAAGACCAGAACTCTTGACTGGCATTCTATCCTTGTATCATCTGATACACTTGTATATCATATCTATCACTTAAATAACTTAACCTCTCGTTACATGAACTCAGGAGCAAAAAAAAAAAGGATAAGGCAGACCCTGGAGCTCTTGGAGATGATCTTTTGAAGCAGAAGTCCAAAGAGAAAGACAAAATAGAATTTAGAGATTTCCAATGCCAGCTGGGTGAAAATTTTTATCTCATATTGTGACAAGGACTAACTATGATGTTGAGACAGAGTATTTTTCTCAAACCATCTGACTGTGGTTTCTTTGGTGAGTTTCCTTTTTTTCAATGCAGGTAACCAAACAAAACAAAGCAAAAGAAAGAATACAGTGGCTATCATTAAAAGCATCCATGTATCTACTCCAGATGTTAAGATCAACCAGCTTAGTCAATCAATACCCTTTAGCTCCCAGAGGAGCATATGCCCTCAACAAACATATGCCAAGTCTTTCTGTCCTGTGCCATCCGCTCAAGTTCTTTCCATGTTTTCCTCATCATTTTCACCTCTGTCTCCAGCTCTCTTCTCCATGTGTTTTTGGTCTACCTTTGCCTCTCTTTCCCTGCGGACTGCCTTGTAATGATATCAACAGGTTTCCTCAATGTGTGTCCTATCCATCGCCAGCGTCTTCTCCTCAACTCTTGTTCCACTGGCACTTGTCTGGTTCTTGTCATCAATTCCACATTTGAGATTTTGTCATACCATTTCAGTCCTTCTATTCTACGCAAGCACCTGCTTATAAAAGTCTGTAGCTTTTTGGTTGTTGTTTTTGTTGCTCTCCATGTCTCAGAGCCATACAATAGGACTGACTTGACATTTGAGTTGAAGATTCTTATTTTCGTGTTGGACTTGATTTCTCTTGTTCTCCATATGTTTCCCAATAATTAAAGCTCCTCTTGCTTTTTGTATTCTTATTTTGATATCATTGTCTGTCCCTCCAACTTTGTCCATATTACTGCAAGATATGTGTACGATTCTACATCCTTTAGTGGTGTTTCTTCAACCTTGTTATCATTTCTTGCATTTATTCTCATAATCTTTGTCTTTTCCCTGTGTACTTTCAGGCCCACTTGTTGTGACCTCTCATTGAGAATTTTCATTTTCTCTTGCATCTGATTATGGTTATGGGACAGAAGAGCCAAGTCATCTGCAAAATCCAGATATCAAGCTGTTTACTCAGATTCCACTAGATTCCATTATTGTTGTGTGATGTCGATGTTTTCATAACCCAATCTATTGCTAGCAAGAAAAGAAATGGAGACAAGAGGCATCCCTGTCTCACTCCCGTTCTAATCCTAAACGGTTCTGTAAGATGTCATTCATGAAGAACTCTGCATGTCATGTCCTCAAAGGTCTTCCTTATTAAGTTAATCATCTTCATGGAAACTACATAATGCCTCATCAATTTCCAAAGTGATTCTGTCTACACTGTCAAATGCCTTTTCATAGTCCACAAATCCGATGTATAGCGGTGAATTCCATTCCAGATTTTGTTCAACTATTATTCTTAATGTGGCTATCTGGTCTGTACAGAATCTGTTTTGTCGAAAACCTGCTTGTTTATCTCTCAGTTGCTTGTCTATGGACTCTTTTAATCTCTCAAGGATGATTCTGTTTAATACTTTTCCTGGCACTGATAGTAACATTATTCCTCTTTAATTTGTGCACTCTTGTAAATTTCCCTTCTTAGGCAACTTGACTAGATAACCTTCCTTCCATTCTGCTGGTATTTCCTCTCTCTCCCAGACTTTGCCAAATAGTTTGTATAATATCTCTGTAGAGGTATCAGTATCTGTTTTGATGGCCTCTGCTGGAATGCCATCTGGACCAGTTGTTTTTCCATCTTTCAGAAGCTTTATGGCTTTCTTTATTTCTTCTCTACTTGGTCATTCACAGCTGATTTGTAGCTCCTCTTCTGCTGGCTGGATGTCTCAGCTCAGTGGGCCAGTTTTATTTTTTATGCATTAATCCAACTCTGTCCAGCCTAAAATATACACAATTATTGCATTATCAATTAACCAGTTTTATTATTCCTTATTTGTTATTTCAACTGATGCTTAACAAATAATAGGATATTCTGTTAAAAGTGAAAATGCACTAAAATAGTTTTAAGTTTTATTTTAATATTCCAAATGTATTTAAATAATAAATGAATTCAGTATGCATGACAACATGTGAATTCATTGATACCTGATTCTTATAAATCATTACCAGAATTCATGCAGGGTTTAGAAGTACTACACGTGTGTATCTATAGAAAACAATGGTGGTTTCTTGGTAAAGGCATTCATGGGTAAGTGCTGTGGTGAAATGCTGAATCTCTAACCTTCTGTTATAATGAGGATGAGATGGTTAAAAAAAAAAATAACTACTGTTTGCAATAAACATTACTAGAATACAAGCAAAGAAACATTATATTTATACAATGTTTTATAGTAGGTTTAGTTATATTTTTTGCATAATGTTACATTCAACAAAAATAACATTAATATGATAAGTGAAAGCTGCATTCTGATATTTTTTTAAAGTAAATAAAAACAAATTGTCATTTGTAAGTTTACACATTTAACGTAATTTAACAATGTAGTAAATTAAAATATTTTACATATGAGATAAGCTAAAGACCAAAATGCCTCAAATATGTGTAAAACATACTATATGTAATCAAATAAAAACTTGAAGTGACACAAAAGCAATATCAGAATTAATACACAAATATGAAAATGGGTACACCTAAATTAATTCTTCAATTTGTTCAAAATGGTTTATTTATTTATTTATTTGCAACCAACTTTGCTCAGGATGGCTCACATAATCAAGGCCGGAAATAAAAATGTAGCATTAAAAAATATGTCTGTTTCTGGCATCTAAAGTTCAGGCAAAGAAACAGTACAAATATGCAAAATATTACAACACTTCATATTCAGCATATCAATCAGTACATGAAATGTATTCATATATTTAACACAAGCAGATTTGGTAAAAACAAGGAAATAACTATAAAAATAATTTATAAACAGCACAATTTAGAGATACAAATGTAAGGGAGATTTTAAGAAGACAGACAAGACCAAAAAACAAAATGGAGTGTATGCTACCAACAATCTTAGAGGCTAAAGGCATTTAAGAAGATAAAATGTTCAGTTGATACAGCTATTACAATACAGAAAACTATAAGAACACAGACAGTTAAAGAACAGATCATATCAGGAAGTACCTTCTGCATATTCATATGTGCATATTTTGCACTCTGTGGACTTGTGATTGCAAGAAAGCATAATTTTTATTTGTAACTAATTACCTATATGGCACGAGCACTATTTTAAATTGAACACTTGGTAAAGTAAAAGTTAGCATGACATGCATACCCTCATCAAGGTAAACAAATTTCCCATTATAACAGTTTTCTTATTTTCAGTTGACATTAGTATAAAACCTCAATGTGAATCCGTAAAACTTGGTATAACTCACAGCCCTCAACAATATTGCAAAGATGGACCAGGAGATGATTTCCAAGGTAGAACCGGGTTATAGAACGTATTTACAGCAGCTTGCTATCAGCAGCTGATATAACAGCACACAAATCAGGGCTATTCAATTCAGGATAAGAAAAAAAAAAAAAACAAATAGGGAGACCAAAACACGTGGAGAAGGGAGTTAGACATAGAAATGAAGAGGATAAAGACAATATGGAAAAAACTTGAAAGGATGGCACTGGAAAGGAAGGCTTGACATGTATTTACTGAAGGCCTGTGCTCCACAGGGAACTTAAAGATAATGAATGAATACATATATATATGTATTTATATGTATACACACACACAATTTTTTTTCTTTTGTATCAGCCAAAATGATAGAAGACATAATTTCGTGTGCATCACTTTTTAACAACCTTTTTATTTTCACAATTAGAAGTTTTGTGTGGTTTTGTCCATCTGACAATGAATGTATTTTTGGCCAAGCCTGTTCTCTTCTTGACTCCTGTTTCACAGCTGCCATTTTCTATTAGTTACGTGTTCAGATATGGGAAACTTCATATTTTTTCCAGCATCTTTTCATTTCTACTTATGTTTAATGTAAGCTTGTTATAAGTTTTAGTAATTATCATATTATGCATTTTCTCAATATTAATGATTAATCCATATTCAGGGCTTCCAAAATTGTATTTATTTCAATAGTTCTTGTAATTCTCTGGCATGTCGTGAATCTGTTTCAATTTTCTTTTTTTGTTTGTTTTTGGGCATGTTACTCTGAGAAGGTAACTAATTCTTGCTACTCATTATTGTCACTGATGGTTCCCAGTATAAATTATTTACTTAGTCGTTCCCCTTCTACTGTGAGGTGTAGAGGTGTATAAATTACTAATTTACTAATTATCTAATCCCCTTCCCACCCAGACTTATTTCTTGGAAACATTCAATTGGTTATTAACTTTTCACAATGAACTCTTCAAAAAGTCTTCTTGTAACCTACGAAATGCACATAAATGCATTTTTTTGGACTGTCAAAAGCTTTCATACAGTCAGATAAACAAATATAAATACTTTTCTTGGACCGCTATACGTTTCTGTGTTAACGCCCTTATTTGAAATATTGCTCCTCCAATTCCACTGCTCTACTACAAAACGGCTAATAGTTAATATCCCAAACAATATTGTTTCTCAAGTACTCTGTCAAACATCAGAATGTTCTTTGCTAATTTAGTTGCCTATTTTACTTTTTTAATTCTCTCCTGTTTGATCCTGAACAGTATTCGGATATTGAACACAGATAATATGTTAAAAACAGATACCTGTCTGACAACTGAGTAGAACAGAAAATATCTACAAATGTCTCACCTATGCTTACTGCTGTTGTTCTGCTGACAGATGTACAGTTGGTTACTGTGCGAAATGTGATGCTCTTTGAAAGAAACGGAATGAATCTGTGTGATAAAGAATTATGTGTCTGTCTAAGCCTTGGCACTTACAACTAACAATGTGAAATGTGCTGAAGAAGTGATTAAGAAGAACTGATGAGAAACTGTTGCCACATTTCACAAAAAAGTGAAATAAGCACCAGGTATATTAGAAGTCTTGCTTGAAAGGCACAGAAAAATTTTTTTATCACTAATAAATATGTATTCTTGTTTCAAAGCAGTTGAAAGTAGTAAACAACAGAAAAACTGGATTAAAAAAATAAATAAATAAAGAGTCGGTAAATAATGTGACTATTCCTGTATGAGGTCTGATGTGTTTTATATTTTTTAAAATTTTTTTCCAGATTTTATTATGTGGTTTCACAAGCCATTTGGCTCCTTTTCAATAAATGCATGCAGGCTGCAGACAGCTAACTCTGACATAGAACATAAAGTTCAGAAATTATACAATTCATAAAGAGCTTTTGTATGACACATCTTACTAAACTCAGATCAAGCATTTTGTTTCTAATTATAAGTCTTCTCTTAATTAAAAAGTTAAAAATACTAAGCTAAAAAAAAATTTTTCTTTAAATATACAATAGCGTGCTTCAACGTGCAGTTTCAAGTTGACAATAATATTTAAGACATTTTTACATTTGAACGTTTAAAGGAAAATTTGCTCACAACAGATTTCCTCTGTTGAAAGTCTTGCATCACTCAAGAATCAATTGTTATTGCCCAAACTGTTCACAGACTTCTTTAGATTCAAGTAAACTAAGACTGTTGAGGGAAATGGTTGTTATCGGCAAATTTGCTTCTAAATGCATAAATGTTAAAAAAAATAAAACTGTCTTAAGTATTCTTGCCAACTGTTTGAATGAATGCCCCTTTCTTGCTAACTGTTTGAATGAATGCCCCTTTCTCACTTCTTTGGGAATATGGGGCCTACATTGTAGCTGGCTCCCAATCAGAAAGTCTGTTCCAAAGCACTTCAGATATCTTTCACATGTGGTTATAGCAGATACATGTTGAGGGATTACCTTATCACAGCTTCACGAATAACCTCACCTTAGTCACACGTTTGTGTGCTTTAATGCAATTCTCCATACATAACAAATGTTTTATTACTTACATTATATTATGAAAAGTGGTGTTTATGAACACTTAATAAAATAATCATCCCATAACATTACTTCTGCGAAAAACAATTCATGGTTTAATACACTTTTAAGAATTACATAAACATCTTAAGGGTTACAGAATCACATGGTGAGAGAGAAATTTTATATAAGCAAATAAAATGTACATTAGCATTAAGTATTATTACTAGTAATAACTTACAGAAACAGATAAACAGCAAATAACATTATCTGCATTTTACATATTCAATTACCAATTTTAATCTTGTGCTAATTTTTGACCCCAAAAAAAAAAAAAATTATATATGTGTATATATATAGATACATACATACATACAATTTCCCTTTTAAATTTTAGAATAACATGGAAACTATAAAATTTGTGTTATTACAAATGAGTTAAGACATTTCATCTTTCACTAGTGAGAAATTATGAACACAAGGAAACCAACAATAGGAACAGTGTTGGGGAGAAAACTAGTACAATCAAAATAATGAATTCTAAAAACAAAACACAAAAAATTACTATTAACATTTAAACTGCCTCATTTGTGCTTTGCTTCTACAAAGGGCCTTGATTTCACACAATTTTAAATATTGAGGATGATCACCCATTATTTTGCTACCGACATCCCCAGCTGTACAATATTTCTCCTTATTTCATTGTTACTCCTGGTTTATAACTTCACCCACCACTGACAAATCGTGGCAAATGTTCCCAAATATTTTCAGAAGTGATGTAATTATTAATAGTAATAATTATAAGTGTTTCTGTTACAATATTTTGTGCTTAACAGTCCATCATTAGACTCAAGTAAATCAGTTAACACTTTAGTCATAGCTATTTAACCGTTGCTGCCCTTCCATTCCTGCATACAGTTTTCATTATTCAAATACAACTATGCTGACCTGTGTATGGTATTGTCTGCGGGTAAACTAATGGGACAAACATGAGATGATGGGTTCGATGAATCCAATACATTTTACAAGTTTATACTTAAAAAAAAATGTACTCCTGATATTTCAACCCATTCCATCAGGTGACAACATTGCCCTGCTGCAGGGCAAAGAAAATCCAGGGAATATGGACAACTAAGCATCTTCCAATCCCTTTAAAGAAAAGTAATTTAATTTTGTTTTAATCCTGCCTTTTCACATGCTGAAACCTAGAACTGTGGAATACAGACTCAGTTTGATTCAGAAATTTGTATGGGCACTATTGCTTCCTTACTTTCCTATTTGTGAGCAAAGGTCAAATCAAATCAATTAATCAGGCAAGAACCTGTAAGCTCCCTGTGGAGTACATGTCTGAGAACATGCCAAGACTTCCTTATGTGCCATCCATTCAATGTCTCTCCATGTCTCTTTCACTTGGGATTCCAGAATAGGAACTCCCTTGAAATGCCATCAACTGGTTGTAGGACTAAATAACATTCATATAAATGTAGATGTTTGCCTCAATACACATTCTAGTGAAGGCAACAACAAAAAATGAATAATCATGAATGGTAGTTTCAATAAAGAAACACAACATGCACTTGGGAAAAAAATAGGCTTGTGATATTTGTTAAAAGATTCCATCCAAGTACTAGCCTACTGCCTTATTGCAAAATAAAAATAAAAATTAATGCTACGGAATCTGATCAAATGAACATCAACAAAAAATGTGCATATATGCTTTCATTTTCTCACCTCTACAGATTGGTTCAAACCTCTACAGTGCTTATTTTTCTGTTTTGTTTCTCTTGTCTAGCATGCTGTTTATCTTTCCAGGTGCTGATAATTTACTTATCTGGTGGCTGTTTTACTACGTCTGTGATTCACAAGCCTTGGTTTTCCCCAGTTGCTTTAACTGTCACATCTCTACATTGAAACTACAAAATATTTACATCTATGAAAATTACTATTCTGTTTATATCTTCTCTCATCACTTTCCTTTCATTCTATGTTGAAATAAAACATACAACTGCAACTGCTGCTTGTCATCAATTTCTGTTTTGGACGGCTGTCTCCAGCAATAGCTATGAGATTCTGGCTGCCTTTGCTTCTTCTTCTATTATTCTTCTCTTAATTCTCCTTGACTTCCCAACTCTCTCTCTATTTCCATGTGGGCTCCAGCCCATGGGTATGGCTGCTTAAACTGGTTCATTGTTTCCTGAGGGTATTTCATAAATGTTTCCACTTTCTTTCAATTTCTAGCTGCACTTGCTGCTGTCTGGTAGAATCTTCACCGAACAAGGACGCCGAGGTCCATATAACTGAATGAAGTAGGCTGATAAAACACGCATTTTTCTGGGCTGATAACTTACTTACTTAGTCGTTCCCCTTCTACCGTGAGGTGTAGAGGTTTGGAAGAGAGAGCGCCAGACCATTCTATCAGCTGTCTTCTTCCTGGCCTGGTTCCATTCTAGTCCTCGGTCCTTCAAAGATTGTCTAATGTTGTCCTCCCAGCGAACTCTGGGTCGTCCTGGAGGTCTGGATCCCTGGCTCTTTGTTTCCCATGCTTGTCGTGGTAGCCGATCTTCTCCCATTCTGCAGACATGGCCAAACCATCTTAGTTGGGACTGTTCTATTTGGGTCTGCAGCGGATGGGATTTCAGGCCTTGACGTATCGTCTGGTTGCGGACCATGTCTCTTCTTGTTACTTCAACCACTTTCCTCAGATACCTCATTTCTGAGGTTTGGATCTGGCTTTTGTGGGTTGTAGTCATTGCCCACGACTCGCATCCATATGTCAAAACTGGGACATAGGTGGAGCGGTATACAGCCATCTTCGTTTTCTTACCAACCTCTTTCTTGCTGAGGAATCCACGATTTATGGCCTGAAAAAGTCTCCCAGCTGCTGCTTTTCGAGTGGCCAACTCTTCTTTGATGCCTCCCTTTCGGTCTATAATAGCTCCAAGATATTTAAAGTGGTCGACCTGCTCCAGGACCTGTTCTCCCAACTTAATCTGATGTTTTCTTTCTTCTCGTGATATCACCATGGATTTTGTTTTAGAGCTGCTTATGACCATCCCTCTCTTTCTCCAGCTCTTCCTTCCAGACTTGCAGGTTGGATTGGAGATGTGCCTCTGATTTAGCAATCAGGGCAACATCATCAGCAAATGCCAGCTCCGAAATATAGACCTGTCTCATCTTCCAGTACCCCACTGAATACTTTCTTGTTCTCTCCTTACATGCCTTGATGACATCGTCCATGAGGAGTATGAAAAGATAAGGTGACAGGATATCACCTTGTCTTACACCAGTGGTGGTCCTGAACTCTTCTGACTTATGGTTTGCTGTCCTCACATAATTTCTGCAAGACTTGTAGAAGCTCTGTATAGCATGAATCAGAGGTGCTGGAATATTCTTCCTTGCCAAACAGTCCCAAAGTTTGCTCCAGGGGACTCTGTCAAACGCCTTTTCCAGATCTATGAAACAAAGATGGATCTCACTCTTATACTCAAGGGCCTTTTCACTCAGCTGTCTGAGTGTGAAGATTAGGTCTTGAGTACTTCGGTTTGCTCGGAATCCGCACTGGACCTCATCCAATTGTGGCTCAGCTAGGCGTCGGAGTCTCTGCTCTAGGATTCTAGAGTAGATTTTACCAGGGACACTGAGAAGGGATATGCCTCTATGGTTTCCACATTGTCGATTGTCACCCTTTTTGAAAATTGGTGTTATGATGGCAATCTCCCAATCCTTTGGTATGGTCTTGTTGCACCATGCTGCCTGTAGGACCTTTAAGAGTAATAGGTCGCCTGATGCTCCCATGTACTTAACCATTTCTGGTGTTATACCATCATGCCCTGCTGCTTTGCCCATCTTGATTTTCTCTAGTGCTGCCCTCAGTTCTTCCATCTTTATGTCATCTTCACCATCATTGGTTTTCTCTTCTGTGCTAGTGGTTATCATTTCTGTTGCTTCACCATGCTCACCATCCAGGAGTTCTGAGAAATATTCTTTCCATCTTTCCATTACTTCCTTCGGGGCAGTAAGCAATTTGCCTTGCTTGTCCTTTATAAATTTGAGAGGGCATTGTTTTTCCTTCCTCATGTTCTTTAGGGTCTTATAGAACAATTTCTGGTTTTCTTGTGCATCTTTTTCTAGCTTTTCTCCAAATTCTTCCCAGGACTTCTGTTTTGCTGCTAGCACTTTGTTCTTTGCTTCTGTTCTGAGTATCACATATTCTCTATATTTTTCCATTTGTCCTGTTGTGTTTTTAGCTCCTAAGTATTGTTTCCATGCCATTTTCTTCTCTCTTATTTTCTCTTTGACTTCCTCTGTCCACCAAGGTGTCCTCTTTCTCTGGTTCCCAAGTCGGACTTCACCGCATGCTTCTGCAGCAGCTGTCTTTATGATATCCTTGAATTTATTCCAGAGGGTTTCCAAGTCATCAGGTCGTTCTTCTGTGTTGCTCACTGCTGTAGCAATAAGCCCCTGATATCTGGTCTTAATTTCTGGCTCTCTCAGCTTGTAGGTCCTAATGCTCATTTCTCCTGCTCGTTTACTTGGTTTCTTGCGTGATGTTGGGCAGTTCCTAGGCTGAGCAACTCTTTCAGTTGTTCGTTTGATTGTTAGCAGGTAGTGATCACTTCCAATCTCTGGCCCCCTCCAGACTCTTGCATCTCGGACATATCTGAATGAGCTTCTCCGAACAATGGCATAGTCGATCACTGACTTCTCATTCTTGGTTGGTTCACATCTAGTGTATGCATGTATGCGCTTATGGGGGAACTTTGTGTTTGTAATGATCAGATTCTGCTCACTGCAGAATCTAAGGAGTCGCTTTCCATTGTCATTGAGAGTATCTTCTCCATATCTTCCGATAACGCTACCCCATCTAGCATGGTCATTTCCAACTCTGGCATTAAAATCTCCGAGCATGATAACTTCATCTAGGCAGTCATCCACTGTCCTTTGAAGCAGCTCGAAGAATTCCTCCTTGACCTCTGCTCTCTCATCCTCATTTGGCCCATACACTATGACCAGGTTGACTATGGTTTCTCCTTCTTTTAGTTTTACAACCATAATGCGCTCCGAGACAAAGTTCCATCCCTTGATACTATCTTTTTGATTTTGGGCCACAATGCAACCCACGCCCCCTTTAGCTCTTTCAGATATGGGTACACCACTGTAGAGCAACGTGTTGCCATCGAGATCCATGACTCCTTGTTCTTTTTTCTTCGTTTCCGTTAAAGCCAGGATTTCTAGTTTTGCTTTCCTCATCTCTTCCACCAGCTCCTCTTCCTTCCCATTTATACTTCTTGTGTTCCAAGTTCCATAAGTCGTAGTCCGTAGTCCGTTCCAGTTCGTCGCCTTTAGAATCAGTCCGGTTTTCTCTCTTGTATTTCTCGTAATCATAGTTTAAGACAAACAGGTGATTGGCCTGTTGTGCCTTTGCATGGTGGAGGGGCTGCCTCCTTACGGCCTCCATGCAGGCCGCCCTCCTCCTTTTTCATCCGGGCTTGGGACCGGCATGGGCGGAGTTGGGCTGATAAAACAATCTTTTTTTTTTTCAGAAATGTTCAGTAGGCTGAATTCCCCGGCTCTATATCTTTTTTTCCTAATAGCATTTTGTTACTTGGACAGATATGGTGATGGAAAATAGATAGTGGAGTTTTACTAGGATAAAGAAATGGTTTAAGTTATGGCAACAAGGTCTTCATCGGGGACATAATAGGAAACTGCATAAGAAGCTTTCCAGCAGGAGAAAATCAGAGCATAAGAAGATTTCTCCCGTCAGACTAGTGTCTCTGCCCATTTATAGACATAGAGAAAAGACAGCGTGAACTAATCTAAAATAAAATTAAACATGACAGTTATAAACTGCTTATTTTTAAACATTGTATTTTTATGCATTTTGATTAGTTCTCACGTTCATTTCTGTACTGTTTTTGTATGTCTTATCCCTGATGCAGACCTTGTAGTTGTAATGTAAGTCACCTCTTTGTCTTTCATCTTAATATGACTCTTAGCTACTTGTTTTTATTCACCTTACTGTTGAATATACTCTTACTGCAGTCCTCCTAAATTTCTTATTACTTGAACAGACTGAGCTTGAATCACTGGAGCACTTCTTTTTCTTTTCTGTTGTCTGATGTACTGTGTCATTCAAGTGCTTTTAGTCTACTTGACCTGGCTGCCATTTTGCTATTTATGCTGCAATTCACAAGCCATGGGCTTTCAAGTTCCTAAAATATTTGTAATTATCACAGTCAAGATGTGTCGAGAATAATAACATATTGACAATTCAACTTTGTTATGCACTTAAGAATATGCTCAGCTAAACAGTATATTAATTTGTAAACAGTTCAAAAAAATTAATGCATTAATCTAATTAAAAAACTGAGTGATTTAAAGTACTGATACTGTGGTTATGACCTTACAGTATACAAGTATTTTGGAAGAAGTTCCATGAGCCCTGAGTTTACGAGCCTGTTCAAAGGAAGCTTGATAATAACAACAGAACTGCACACTTTCCACATGCTCAGTTTCATATTTTGAAAGATTTCCATTTTCTGAAGCAAAGATAAATTAATCCAATCCACTACTTTGAAATACCTCTGTAGGTAACATTTCAGAATATACCATCAACCCCACATTTTAAAACTCACAATTAATACCATCAGTTCCACATTTCAGAACTCATAACTAACACCATCAGTTCCACATTTCAGAACTCAGAGCTGACACCATTAACTTTACATTTCAAAATTCACACCTAACACTGTCAGTGCAACATTTCAAAACTTACAACTAACACCAGTAGTTCGCATTTCATAACTCAGAGCTGACACCATCAGTTCACATTTCAGAACTCACAGCTAACACCATCAGTTCACATTTCAGAACTCAGAGCTGATATCATTAGTTCCACATTTCAAGACACACCAATAGTGCCGTTATTTCAAAATTTGCACCTTCACCCCTTCCCCCCATATTTCATAACCAACACCAATACTCATCATCACACCCATTATTCATAACACCATCAATTATCTTCACCCCATTTTTTAATAACACCATTACTCTTTATCACCACCATTATTCATAACCAACAATATTATTCATCATATTTGATAACCAACATCACTACTCATCACCACCCTCATATTTTATAACCAACACCATGCATGGAGGCATATCTGGAGTCATCCTTATATGACCACCAACTTTGCACAATGCTACAATAAACATATGTGGAAGTGAACCTCTATCTGTGAGGCTAATTATACCCTCATAGACTCTTGAAATCACCCACACAATTCCAAGGATTCCCCCTGTGGTGAAACTTGTTGAGAACCCAGCATTACACATTAAGCTTGGAGACATCACTTGTGCCCCCAGGCGTAATTCTCTGCCTTTGACTTGGTTGACTGCATGCAGGAGGATCTCACTGTGGACCCAGTGATAGGCAGGGGATGCTGAGAAGTGGCTCTGTGCAGGACAAGACAATTCCTTGGGAGAGCCCAGAACCAGAGCACAGTATTTTAGCTCTGCATAGTTGGAGAGCCCCCTTGGATGGCGGGGAACGCACCGTATGCTTCGCGCTTCTTACTCCTTGCTTGGGATTAGATGTGATGATCCTTTAAATGCAAGCCAAGCTGAAGATACTGGGGCTCATGACCTCAACTCAGCACATTTCAGAACGGCAGAAAAGCCACATGAAAAGCCTAGATCTACAATGTAGATAATACCAAGAACTCATCAACTTGGTACTGACTGCAAAAGAGTGAGAAGCTCAGCAGCCCTAGTTCAACAACAACAACATAACCAACACCATTACTTATCACCACTCCCATATTTCAGAACTCCAACCATCAGCCCCCACATTTCGCAACTCTTACCATTAATCTTCACATTTCAGAACTTAAATATTCAACACATCATCAGTCCATACTTCACAACTCTTACCAGTAATCTCTATATTTCAGAACTCAAAAACCATCACGCACCATAAGTACCACATTTCACAACTTACATAATCAGCCCCACATTTCACAACTTTTACCATTAATCTCTACACTTCAGAACTCAGAACATCAGCCCCCCATTTCAAAACTTTTATCATTAATCTCTACATTTCATAACTCAAAACCATCACACATCATCAGTCCCACATTTCATAACTCAAGTCATCAGCCCCACATTTCACAACTTTTACCATTAATCTCTACATTTCAGAACTCAAAACCATCATACATCATCAGTCCCAAATTTCAGAACTCAAGTCATCAGCCCTATACTTCACAACTCTTACCATTTACCTCTACATTTCAAAATTCATAACATCTGCCCCATAATGTATAACTGATAACATCACATATCATCAGCTTCACACTTTACATACCGGTATCCCAAATATGAAATAATATCAGCCTCCTTTTTCTGGTTTGCCAGTTATATACTATACAAAAGCTGCCATTGAAAACATCTGATTAGCGCATGGTTTATATAAAAACGCCTAAAAGTGAATTTAAAATGTCTCAATAAACTTCTTACAAAAACATGGTAAAATTTTAATATACAACAATTGCTAGTTTACAGCTGCTAAACATTAACAGTTAGTGATTCATTTTAAAAAAAAGTGTGACGCAATAGAAACACTGGAGAAATATTAGGTACTTAAAATGTCTGCCATCAGTAATTATTTTAAAATGAACAAATATATAAGTACTAAACACAATTAGGCATTCTGTTTAAAATGTTCAGGGGCACAGTTCCTCATGGGCAAGACTTTTGGTATGTGCCATCCCTATTGTGACTGTGAAACCTTGAGCAGGTTGTTGCTGAATTGGGCCCATGCACAAGAAAACCATGTTTCTTTTTCATGGCATGCCCAGTTTAACCCCATGTGGGTTATAATTAGGGTATACAGAGGTCAATTTTGTTGACTGCTGCTGTTCAAGGCATCCCCCCCCCCCTCCCCACAAAAATGTACATTTCATGGTTGCTTTTCCTGTAAACAGGTAAAGGTAGTACCAGAGCAGAAACTGCCAGAGGGGAGAGAAATGTTAGAGACTTTTACTTACTAGTTCAACTTTTTGTTTTATGAGGTGGGGTGATCAGTTCCCTTCCTTGCTGCCTATTACTTCCCTAACTTAAAGAGTATAATCAAGTACCCATTTACAGCTGGGTAAATTAGAGCTCGACACCACCAGGTAACCTGGAACCCGGTAACTGTGCCGCATGCATTTCATTCCTAGATAACAGGCTTTTGTTTACAGAAATACCAAACTGGTGCCTAACTATATTCAGTGTTGAAAATAAGAAGACTAGAAACATTCAGAACCCTTTATTTGATAGTGTCAATGGTCAAAAACAAGAAATACAGTATTCAAAACCATTTCTCTAAATGAGATAAACTTTCTCAAAGCCATAACTCTGTTCCCTGCAAATCGGACAGTTCTTGCCACGAAGAAGGGAAGCACAGCTGTCACAACAGCAGATATGCTTGCAAGGTACAAACATGATCTGTGATGGCTTGACAAGACACACTTTGCAGTTTGCCAGAGGAATCTCATCTGAACTGGTGCCAAAGTCAGGGTTGCAATGTTCCAGATATGACGGAGTGGATTCTTCATCATCTACAAATTAAAAACAAAGTTTATAAATAAATATGCCTTCTTAAAAAATCATTTCTATTTTCCATTAAAATCTCCTTTCCCGTGACATTCTTTATACTCAGTTTGTCAATACCGCTGTCAAAGACCTAATTGTTTCCTGCTGTTTCTCTGGATTACGAATAAAGAAAAATAGAGACAGGACATCAACTTGAAGACTGCTTTACTTACTGCTTTTGTATCTTGTATGCTAGAACATTAGTAAATGCTCTACTTCATCAGTCACATTCTTATTTTTAACATACTTTATAGTGACTTTAATCTGTTTCTTTGTCTTCCGATATTCATCATTATTCCCCCTTTTTGGCCCCCATGCAGATCTGGCCTACTTGCATGAAGCCTGCACCAAAGTATTTATGTGCATTTGCAGTGGTACTTTCTGAGGCAATTTGTTGCCAGCCCCATATTAGTCACCTTTTACAAAATGCAGCAGACCTATTTTTTTTTTGTATCCTCAGAGACACCGCAGGAACTAAACGGGGCCATTCTGACATTAACTTAATTAAAATCCATATCTGTTGCTTTAGCATGCAGTATTTCATGACAAAAGTGTAATAATGTCATGATGAATGTGTAGTCATGAAACACTATGCGTGTGCTCCTGTGCTTAAGTAAAACAGTTATCAATACATTTGTGTTTTTTGTTAACTTTAAAATCCATTTTACACATGAGGCTATTAACATTTTACCAATGTGGAGTTGATAGAAAGAACTAGACAAATACCAGTGAAACAATAGGTGAAGTAGAGGCATTGGAGATGGAGAGGACAAACACTGAAGAAGTCATCCACTAGCATCATATGGTAATTTTTAGTCTGTAACCTAATGTCTGTACTTGAGCTGTATGGTAAGGGTAGGCCCATAGCAGATACTGCCATAGGGGAGTGGTGTTACAGACTTCCTATACTAGGTCCAGCTTTATGCCATGGGTGACCAGTTCCCTTCCTCACTGCCTTTGCCTACCCTAAATAAACAAACAGAGATAGGTACCCATTTTCAACTGAGTAGACTGTAGCATGATACCACCAGGTTTCAAACCTGGCAACTTTGCAACCAGAGGTTAGCACTCTAAACAAACCACCAATTGCAGATGCTTTGTGCTGTATAGTCTACACTAAGCCATCTGATAAGGTGAAACCTGAAGACATTATCAAAATATTAGAAAGTGTAAACACTGATGACAAAGACCAGAGAATGATGAGGAACATGTACTTCTTTCTGCTTAATTTTTTTTCTCCACACTTGCGTGCCCAATATAAAAGACACTTACTGCTAGAACAGGATCATAAATACTTCTTCCCCATTCATACCAACTATGCTACCATTACATAAAACTAACCACTAGAAGAGGATTATAACATATTGTAACAATTATTGATCTGTCATACAGCCACACACATTATTACCACACACATTATTACCACACACATTATTGCCACACACATTATTGCCACACACATTATTACCACACACATTATTGCCTGTGTAGTTCTGAAAAGACAAAGAAAGAATAGGGTGACTGCTTCCTGTGGAACATCGCACAAGGCAACTAATATGAGGTTGTGTATGGGACTGGCAACCTCAACTTCTGCCACAGAAACCAACACTACAAGAGCATGGGGGTCAGCTACAGTGGTGGCTCCATGTGGAGGGCAAAGGAAAAATGATGATTATAATGACACACGTTTCTTTGGTTTGAAGGACCATCTTCATTGCACGTGGACAACTCCATCAGTGCTCACACAAAGAGGATCTCTGCACAGTGCACGAGCTTCATAGCACCAGCGAGAATCCTAATGTGTGTATACAGGGATCATGCATTCTATAAATATTTTTGTTTTGGGTAGGTTTCTAAGTTTCAAGTTTTGCCAGGGCAGCGGCTTTATGGCCTACTCTTTACAATTTTCTACTGCCATGGAATTTTTTACATGCGCAACTTGCACACAGGACTTCCTATTTTTTTGCCCTTATCCGAGAAGGCTAGGCTTCCGATCTCACTACCCAGGAGACCAGGGGGGAGTATGATATCATAACAACCACTGGCTCTGAAAAAAATTCCATAAATTATATTCCCTCTACAGGGAATTGAACCTGCTACCCTTAGAATTTGAGGCGGATGCCATACCTCTTAGCCACTCGCCCTGACACACATTGTTAGAGGAAAGTCCTTCATAACAATAATTTTTTCTTGATGACAATGCCAGCATCAGACGAAACTGAACATTAGAAGAGTTCTAAATAATAAATGATCTTTTTCAAACTGGCTGCAGTAACTGCGCAATACTCACCACTGGAAGAAGTTCCTTGTCTTCTCTTTAGCTCAGCCATCAATGATTGTATGTGTTTCTCTTGGTCCTGGATCTGAATTTCCTTATACTCTATGACCTGATCTCTTTGTTCTATCTGTTCTTTCTGCTGCTGTAACATCTGTGGATGCAACAGTTATAAAATTCAACAGATTTTTCTAGTTTCTCAGCTTTTCTATGTTGCCCTTTACTCCGAGCCCCATTTGTGTTTTATACTTCCATTGTTTCCTCCTTATGGAGCAAGTGGCCACCACTGCAGTAGTCTCCATGCAAGAAGCCTGCATCAAAGGACTTATGTACCCTTGGAGTGGCAGTTTCTGTAACAGTTTATTTTACATGGTGGGTGTTACCAACAGATTACTGGTATATATATATATATATATACAATGTATATATTTATCTGTCGGAGGGAAGGTATTTGTTTTTAGAATCAGGATGCTTTCCTGTTCAAAGATATATCACTCATGATTGATTGATACTGTTGTTATATGGATTATCTCCCCTGGAGATCGAATTTGGCGTATGAATCTGGATTTTGTTAGTCTGTGCCTTGTTGGGCCAGAAAACAGATTGTTCTTGTTTAGGTTTATGCAAGAATGTTTATGGTCCGAGTCTATGTTTACTCTGTGTCTATTTCAGACGATTCGGTCTTATATCGTGATATCTTGGTATGTCTATGTGGAACTATTTTTCCTTGTACTGTACTTTGGGGTCAGGTGCTTTCAGGGCATGAAGATACATTAGGGAGTTCTTCGGTGATGAAGGAGCCTGGCGGGATGTCATGTCTTAGACCTGTCCAAAGTTTGTGATCTCTTCGATTTATTATGGGAACGAAGATAGTTTCTTCTAGGATTGTTAAATCCATGAGTTCCCCAGTGTTGATTCAGTAATGCCAGAAGAGTGTTTGTGTTTGCTAGTATATTTCGTATGGCAAGGTAAAGAACTGTTCACTGAACTCTTTCATTCCTAGGCTCAGATGGGCAGACGTCGATATGAATTTACCTATGTATATATGTCGGGACGACATGTTATCTAGCAGCACTGAATATGTTTATATGCAGCAATTATGAGGACAGAATATGCTGATTCTTGTAGAATCATTTATTGTTGATGAACAAAGCTTCAATTGAAGATTTGCTATACATCCGTATAGTGAGCGATGCTCAACAGGGAACCAGAAGCCATTTTGGAATTCTATTTATTTTGGAATCCTATTTATTGTCGATCATCAATCAGAGAACGGGATGCCCCCTTATTATCAGGTGATGATTAAGAGATCACAGTTATAAAGAAAACCCAATACTAGTGGGTTAACATTATCTTCACATAGATTTGCTGTACTTTACCTAAAGGAATCTTCGCTAGAAAAGAGGTCCTGTTTAGGAGTCAAGTTTGAACAGTATTTATTAACTGACATGCTCGGTCAGTAAGGCCTGATGATTGTATTGATAAACAATGGAAATCTAAGTGCTTGTTTACAGATGTTCCATTGCAATGTTATTCAACATGAATGCTAACTTATGATGGTAGACCATTGATCAACAATATGCTATTTATGTCGACCTGTGTTCCTGTAACGATGCTCGTACTGTCTATGTGTACGTCCTATTAAATAATATGAAATGACCACAGTAGTCCAGCCATCCTTGACTTCCACCTGTGATTGGAGTGAGTGTCCTGTGCACCTGTCGAACTGTCATCCATTCGCGTTTTGTCATTATTGATGTCTACACTCACCCATTGCATCAGAATATACACACTTAACAGTACACCTTGTCAGGGCCCCAACAGTCGGTAACCTGACCCATTGACAGAACATTGTGACTGGACGAGCTATATCACAAAAAAAACAGTCCATACTAATCTGGTGCGAGAAACAAAGCTTTATCAATGTGGTGGCACTTTAACAACTACTACTAGACCTTATCAGTGTGATGTCCAGTATCACACTTATCAGTGGGGTTGCCAGCCAAATCTGTTTTATACAATATAATGGATAATTTTAAAATACTGGAAACTGGGGTATTCAGGCCCTTAAATAGCTGCCTATAAATTCAATGTGACTATGTGCAGAGAAACAGTCACTTCTAAACCAGCAAAAAGAAATGTCACAATGGGGTAACAACAATATTTAATTGTGGGGTTTTCTGATGATGTCATTCAGTTAATCTCTAACAAGCACCAGAAGGGGGAAATAAAAAGGTGGAAGTGATGGATGTAGGTTTCTAAGAGATGCGTAAACAACTAAAAATTAATACTATTCATGACGCAGTACCCGTTTCTATTGAGACTACAGAAACCCCTAAGCTGCGAGTAGTCAGCTGTAGTCATTCCATTACGACAGACACACTGTTGAACAGAATTGTTCACTGAGTAATGGCAAGTAAGCTAAAACAACGATATAGTAGAATGCAACACGAGTTTCGGAATAAATCAACAACTGGATGCGACTCTTCTAAAAGAAAGTCATATGTGAATTTTCAAACGCTTCAAAGATTTTCATGTTGATCTAAGTTGGATGATGACCTTCAATAAACATAAACCTCAAGTGAGTACCCATTTAGGACGTAAAAAAGAAGTTTTCCGTAAAGCTAGTATCTTCTACGTTATTTATTAAATCTTTCATGTTTTTGGAACATTTATACTAAGTCTTGTTAAAATGAAGAAATAAAAAGGACATAAAATTGTATACTAGGCTGACTAACTAAACTATGTAACGCAATTTTCAAAGAAAGGATTTAAGACAAAAGATGACTAAAGAGTATTGAATATGATGAACCATTCTTTATAAAACAATTGATATATTGTTGGTTTTTTTAAAATTTGTAACTATGCACAACCCACGAAACTATAAAATCCCACACACAATTGGACAATTAAGATGAAAGAATCAGTCGACATTGTCATGGAGATACCACAGCGCCTATGATTTTCACTCAATGCCTCCGAAAGGAAAGATTTCGTAAATAAAGAACATGAAACAAAAATGTGGTTGAGAGACTCTCTTTAGAGAATTTGTATTAGACTTTGATTTTTACATGTCTTTGAGCATTAATCAATGTCGTTGGCAAAGTTATCAGTGTTGTCTTTGGTCTTCACTTAAGAAAAAAACTAGATAGGAAGTTATAATGCTCTTATCAGAATATTTGATCGTCAATGTTCAAATGAAAACAAAAACTTGCTGAATAACATTAAGAATATAACTTTTAAAAAAAGATGCTGAACGAAAAAAGCCGAGGATATTATCTCATAGCTATATTAAGAAAGAAATCTAAATAAACGGTAGAGATGGCAAAACTTGTACACCAACAAAATGAGACTGCGTTCTGTTCTACAAAATGATCTATATGGCTCCTGGTCCCGGTGTTTAACCGACCAGAGTAAAACAGCTTAGTGATCTGAGACGGCTCCAGGATAGCCTTCTTTATTAATGCCGGAGAGCCTACTGACGCTTCTATACAAAGCATAAGAAATATCATCAACATGACCCTACAGCTCCCAGAGAAACACAGGCCATCTAAAAATTAATGCCAGGTACTTTTGTTCTAACTTAGCATCCAGCCATGTACCACTCATTCAAATGCAAGTAACAACTTTTTTTCATGACCAGGTTAGTACAAAAAATTACACGTTAAACTCTGTTGTCTGACAAACTAATGGCAAAAACCACAGCCTGGTGTGGTTGTTACTCTGAGAAAAGAAAGAAAAAAACAGAACCACTGCTGCCTCAAGCATGTCATAAGCAGCAAATAATGTGAGGCGGTGCATGGAGCTAGCAGCCTCACGCAACACAAGGCAGCATTATAGGAGCACATGATGTACTGTGGCCATAGGTTATCTACAAGAGTACCAATCACAGTAGTAACCCCATGAGCCTCAAGAAGCAAATACAGAGGAAGAAGAAAAACAGTGCATCTAATTCAACAATGCCACTATTGTGCAGGCCACTTATGTCATAACTAAACTAATTCATCTGTATGTTAAAAATGACACAGATAAACACTGTCACAACAACAAAGGCCATTTATAACACCATTAAACTCACTTCTCTCTGCTGCTGTAACTGCTCCATAAATGTCTGGTCCAATTCTGTCCTCACCAAGTCACGTAACTCCAGCTCAAATGTGGTACGCTGGAGTTCTCTATCTTTGGCTGTAATCTGCTGCTGGTATGCTGCCCTTTCAGCTCTAAGTTGAGCTTCTTTAGCCTGACATTGAGCTTCCTTTTTCTGATACAATGCCTCTTTCTCAAGAACTTCTTGACTCTTTTCACAAAGAAGCTGATGATGTTCATCTGCTGCCTTAAGTGTGCCAAGTAGGAGTGCTGTGTTGGGGTATCGAACTGGAGAATATAAAAATGTATATCTAAAGCATATATGCCAGAATATTACAGCAACACCACTGATTCAATTCTCTGTTTAATAACATGAAGCTGTTTACTCATCGTGTGATAACAGTTCCAGAAATGTGTAATATTTAACTGATTCCGTACGCAAGATCTTTTAAAAGACGCAATGGCCAACCGCTGGGACCGCAAGATCTTTTAGAAGACGCTGATTTATTTCGTTGTTTCTTTCTATTCTGATATTTTATACTGCCCGGAATTTATCTCGAACGGAAGTAAACATAAAACTGGGCAAATTTCAACAAGCTTCAACGTCTTTTATTTGTGTTTGAAGGGATTTTTTCACATTTATCTTCATCTTTAATCGTGTTTTGTCGTATCGCCATAATGGCCGAAAAACACAAAGGATATGTTACTAATATGTGAACAGTGAACAAACTGTGTGATCAACCATAACTTTCTTACTTTTTCTGTGTTTCTTAATGGATTACCTGCACAAAGAGAGCAGTGAAACTGTATTGTGATAACAATTTATGTTACAAGCCTTACGTAAGTCGAAAATTTTTGTTCAAAATTTCAAGTTATCTTTTTTCCGTGTACATGTTATCTGTTATAACATAAACATAACATAAAATTAGCTAGAAAGGCATATGGATTTATATTGTTCATCCAATGTACTTTAATTTGATATATAATATGTTATACTTAACTCATGATTAGACACACATTGTCAGTAAACGTAAATTATGTATGTGTAAATTTTTGGGGCTTAAAAATAATTCCGTCCAGAGCTGAAAATAATTACGTACGGAAAGAGTTAACAAGTAATAAAAATTTACAGCATTTTTTCTCAGGGTCACACTTTCCATTTATGCTCCATAAGGAAAAAAGAGCCGCTACCGAGGCTGACCTTTTTGAAGGAAACTCTCACAGTGGTGATTTCTGTAATAATTTGTTTTACATGATAAGGTTGCCAGCCCCATTCACAACATTACATTAGTCACCTACTGCCAATACGCCTGAGGGAGCACTAGTTCTATTCTTTCTTTGTCTTCTACAAGACTCCCAGAAATCACATGGGTCTCCCATTCACTGGAGAAAATATGCATTCTGAGTGTCATGTTTTTGTACAAGAGTAGAGAACTTTCATGTAGTAATAATAATGATAATAAGTGGTGTGACTTGTTATTTCACAGAATGCAACATGGCAAACCAAGGTAATACAAAATTACAGCATTTTGAAAACAGATTACCAAGAAAAATATTGGGCCACTTTCAGATATTAAAACAAAATGAAAGGAGAATAACAGCAAATAAATACGCCAGCTGCACAATGTACACCATAGCGTTAGTATTCTGATGTAAAATGGGCTGAGATGGTGTGATATAATGATCAAGGTCTATCACTCATTAAGATTTAAATCGTCACTCATTAAGATTTAAATCGTTCATATTTGCAAAATATGTTTCTATACATTGCATCAGGCATGTGCGGTGGGGAATTTCCGTCCCTCTCTCCCCTTCCTTTTTTTATTTTTCGATATTGTTCGGTTAGAAACACAGGGCACATGATATCAAACTTTTTGTATGCTGCTTGCATCAGAAAGGTCTTGCATCATTTGGTGACCCAAAAGTTAGGCGGAATGTTAAAAATAAACTAGTACTAGCATTCTGAAATGTTCGATATTTTAAATTTGAAATTGCATGATATTAATTTACTGGCTAAACTTATTTTCAAAATCTTTTGTAGCCCAATTTCATAGTATATAAACTAGTGAATTTCGAGTCATTTTCACATATGTCCTGAACGAACAAAAGAATGGATCAAAATTCTGCGCAGAAAGGGAGGCCTATAAGAAATGGCTGTAACAAACTAAGCTTCAGCAAGTTTTTTCTCACCAGCTGGGACAGGTCCATATAATAAATAATAACTAAATAAATAATAAACTTCTAAATGATCAATCTTTTTTTTAAATAAATTCTCTTTTTATTATTCAAAGTATGAAGACTTTTATACTCTGAGTAATCGTTGTTTCATAATAACTAGGGACATAAATTTTTCATCTCACAATCTGAATTACTGTGAAGGCTCGCAGTGTGTGATTGTTTCTATTTCATTTTTTGCCGCAGTTGACTTTTTAGTCAACTGGCAAAGACATTTGTATGTTTTTGTAGAAAGACAAACTGTTCAAAATGTAACTGAACTCACAAATGAGAAATGTGCTGATTACTATAATGACATGCTATGATAACACGATAACCGTGCAACACTATCACTGACTGTATCATAGACATACTGCCATTACTTGCAGTCATGTCCATAACAGCTAAATGTGCACATGACTTGCTAAACTACAGTCATAACTCTACCAATACAATCGCTAAATTAACTATCTGTTAGGCTTAGGCACACAAATGTTTTTTGTATAATGTCAGACAGGCACTGGACTGACAGCTTTGGCATACGGAAGAACTAATGTCATCAATGGAGAGAGAGAGAAAGGGTTCCTCTACTCCTCTCGATAGATAGCTTGTGACCCAGACCACTGTGCATCCACGTATGTCACAGGGTGTCCCAAAAATCTTGGTGGTTCTAATGACATCTAAGTCTTGCACCATATCAAGCCAGCCATGTTTATTGGCCCAGTCAGCCATAGGTACACAACAGTACTCAGCGCAATTGGTCAGATAGTCGTGATGTCCAATATCCTTTTCAAGTGTAGTTACTCAAGAGTGATAGTGTCATAGACTGTGTACTATGTGCACATCTTATTGTATTCACCAGCAAGTAGAATACATGCCAAGTGTAATTATTTGTGGGACTGAAGGCTGTTCATCATATTTGTCATCAGTCCAGTTTCAGTAATTGAGTTGTTAATTAATTAAGTCTTTATAATTTTTTAACGTTGTTTGATTGCATAATTTTTCACCATATTTATTTTCAGTTGTCATATATCTTCTTCTTCTTCTTCTTGGATCCTTAGCCCCTTAGTGACAAAGCAGTCAGTGGCCATCATGCTTAGTGGCGTCTTGTAGTGCAGCAACAAACTGTCCCCATTTTGCTCGGTCGGTGGCCATCCTTTGTGCCGTGCTCAAACTCTAGTTCAAGCTTTGCATCTCAGTCCATAGCATAGCAGTTCTGGTGAGGTGATGGTGTCAGGGTCCATTCTGAGGACATATCCAACCCAGTTCCAGCATCTGCCGGCAATGATGGTGTGCATGCTTTTTGACTGCATCCTGTAAGCAGTTCCTAATTGGAGATGGTATTCGGCCAAAAAATGTGTCGAATTTTCCTAAGGCAGGTTGTGTGGAAAGAGGATAATCTGGACATTTCCTTTTCTGTTACTCTGCACCATAAAAAAATACAGAAGGTACGCAACTCTCACATAATCTTAAGCCATTACCATATGGGGCCTAGGGAATTTATCCCACATTCAACTTTGCCATTTGACAAAATACAAATCACCTTGCGACAGATGGATAGCGCATATAAAATGAATGATGACTAACAGAATGGAAAGAAAAATGCATGTAAAAAAAAATGAGAAAAGGGCCAAGGGGGAATTCAAGAAGTTGGATGGATAGCAGATTAATGTATCTGCAAGACCTGGGAACTAAACTGGAGAGGATCATCAAGAGTAGAGAAGAATGAAAGGGATCATGTTGACTGCAAAGAATATTAAGAGCACAGAATGCTCAAGAAAAAGACAAGATGACCAGCTGATAGTAAGTTGTTATGCATTTTAATATTGCTTTTAAATGTTATACTGCTGATAAACATGATACTGTGATTGCCACTTTATAACTTATACACATTTATCCATATCGTTAAAGTACAGAAACAGCGATAGTAAAGTACATAAACAGTAGTGACAGTTGTATTTGCCAATGTTCACTGTGATGTTCCTGCTGATATTACAGTAATGCAGCTTATCAAGAGAAAAGACACAGAAGAGTGTATATTGTTTACTTATTCTTTTGGAATAGCTCAACATCATTAATGTGTATATATAAGTTGTCTATGTACAGACTTGTCTATTTGTACTCCTGTTGAATCTGTTACTGTATCATAAATTAGTACATAGTTGTTGCCAAAATGAGAATTAGGTCACAGCACTGAATTACAGGTACAAAGTCAGACAAGTAAACTATTATTATTTTTTTAAACATTTATGGCACTCTGTGATTTTTAAAAATGTGCTGCTTTCTGCATGCAATTTGCAAATATGCTGTGATGTTCAAATATGCTAACTTGTGAACTTACAGCAGAGATGCTTTCTGAATCAATTTTAAAAGTACATATGCTGTGTTCCGAATATAAGTGATCCATAGCTTGTAAACTGCAGTGGAGAATGAAACAACTGCAGGTGATCTGAAAGTGACTTGTCAAGCATTTCAGTCTTTAACTTCTGGACTCTTAGGCTACGACAAGTATGGGAAACTAAGAGCCAGGGATCCAGACCTCCAGGACAACCCAGAGTCTACTGGGAGGGCAACATTAGACAATCTCTGAAGGATTGAGGGCTAGATTGGAACCAGGCCAGGAGGAAGACAGCCGATAGGATAGTATGGCACTCTCTCTGGCAAACCTCTACACCCCACAGTAGAAGAAGAATGACTAAGTAAGCAAGTAAGTAGACTCTCTTAGGAGATGGGTGCATCTGAAGCGCATTCTCAGAGTAACTTTCTCGGTGCTTTTCAGTTTTTAGAGATAGAGCTGGTTTGGCAAATTATACAAGTGAATCAAGCCTTCCAGAAATGACTGTACACATGAAGCCATTTTGGCCGCTCAATAAAGGCTTTTCACCATGGATTTTTTTTTTTTTTTTTTTTTCTATAACCAGCGGCACTCGAGCTTTCTAGCTCTTTCGGCCCAATGACATGTCATTGCGAGGCTGGGGGGTCAGTGGACTTTCCTTCCAACCCGGTCAGGAACTTCGCTCCTTCCCATCCACACGGGATTTATGTGTAGGAGCCGTTCAGATTATTCAGTCAAATTTCCGGTCGTAAACATTTCTTCAAACGCCGACGGCCGGGTTTGAACCATGAACACCTGGTCGCCAGGACAACGTTGTAGCCATTACACCAGCGTGGCTCCCGATTTCACCATGGATATCAGGACTGCAAAAAAGAGCTTAAACAATCTGGACTGGTCCAAAATGCTGTCATCATCAGGAGTAGAATTGAGGATGACCTCTCAACCCCATTTAAATGTTCTTAAGGTATGCATAACACATAATCTCTAACAGCAAATGCCCAGTTCCTGGAATTCTCATGGCAGAAGTGTTTTAACTAAAAGTAAAAGAGGCATGGGTGGGTCTCTACCACCTTAAAGCCAGAATGCTTTGGGTAGATGAGTCTCATGAGCCTTGGTTTGTCATTTATCCAGTAAACGGTAAAGGAGTCCCATAGCAGATAGTGTCGTAGGGGAGTGAAGTGTTAGAGACTTCACTTTACTAGGTCCAGCATTGAGAGGTGACTAGTTCCCTTCCTCATGGCATTCTCCTCCCCTAACTCAAGTGCAAAGTCAGGTACCCATTTACAGCTGGGTAGACTGAAGCGTGTCGATACCATGCGTCAAACCCGGCACCCTTGCCGCGAGAGACTAGCGCTCTAACCACTCTGTCAATCGGACTCTCCATTTATCTAGTAGAAGGGGAAATTATTTCAAACCACTTGCAGTGATGCAAGTAGGCTGAGGATAGCAAAAGGTTAAGGAAAGTAAATGAAACAAATAAATGCTTGCTAAATTGGATGTGATAAGCCAAAAGGTGCAGATATCACAGCCCAGGTGTAAACTACAACACAACATATTCTTGACCCTCAAATTTTGAACAAAAATGTCACATATCAACCATGGAGGAGTATTCCATCTGAGGAGTCCCAACCTTTAATGGAGTCCACCAAGATGGTCAACCTGTTTTGTTCCAGAGAGCCATGAGTATAATACCAGGGAAAAATACCACAGACAAAACATCAACAAAGTAAAAAGAATGTATGAGGTTTAAGTATCTGTGCCTGATCCTGTAAGAATGTAGGAGGTTTAGGTAACTGTCACATTATGTAAGAATTATGAAGTTTAAGTAACTGTGCCTGATTCTGTAAGAATGTATGAGTATTAAGTGAATGTACCTGATTCTGTAAGAATGTATGAGGTTTATGTAACTGTGTCAGATTCTGTAAGAATGTATGAGGTTTGTGTAACTCCTACTTGCTATGATATATCAATGACTGACTTGCTATGATATATCAATGACTGATAATGGCAGACTCTGGAGATTAGTTCTCTATGTTAACTAATATTAGAGACTGTTAATTTTATGGCACTGTAGTCTCTATTTGTTTGTGAGACTCACAAGAAACTGTAAAGAAATTCTTGATGGCACGAGCTATTTGCTCTAGAGTGTACTGACATGCCAACGCTGCCTTGATTGCTTCCACATCTAGGATTGATGATCCTGGTGCTGAAGCTGATGCTGACAATGCTGGTGATAAATTTGCTGCTTGTAATGGTGAAGATGATGAACTGGAGACTGCAGCTGATGTTGATGGGTCAGATTCTGTTAAATAAATCATGTATTTACATTGCAAAGCTTGTTTTTTAAAGCTCCTCTTTCTACTAATCTTCTGTAATTCAAAAGGTTAGAAAAAAAAAAGTAACTTAATACAAACATAAATCATATTTCAAGCAGACATAACTATTACTGCTATTCTACTGAACAGACTTGTCTGCTACTTCTATCATCCTAAAATGACATGTCTTTTACTTCCATAAGCCAGCGCAAGTCATGCTCATTCCTGAGGACACGACTACTAATAGAAGGCATGATTAGTACTTCCATAAGCCAGTGAAGAAAAGTCAATTACTTCTATAATTCAAATGTGCCATGTCAAATAATTTCCATAATGCAGAGAAACCATGCCCATTACTTCCATAACTCAGTGTCATCATCATCAGCTGCCATCTCCACAACGAAGGTTGGCTGTGATGGATCTTCAACGTCTTCTGTCTCTTATCTTGGTGGTGCACTCTGATAGACTCTTTCCTGTCCATCTCTTGATGTTACCTTCCCACTTATAGCGCTGTCTTCCCCTTGCACGTTTGCCTTTAACTCCATATTATGGTTTTCTGCAAGGTGTTATGCCTTTTTATGTGGCCAAAGTATTTTAGCTGCCGAACTTTGATCTCCCTCATTAGTTCTCTTTTCATACATAGATTTTCTAGGACCTACTTATTTGTTTTCTTCTCTTTCCATGAGATACGCCCCATTCTTCTATATATCCACATTTCAAGAGCCTCAATTCTTTCTTCCAAATGCTTATTCATCGTCCATGTTTCTACACTATACAGAAATGCAGAATATATATAACACTTTATGATTCTCAGTTTTAATTTGTGAGATAACTGTTTAGATGTCAGTATATGTTTCATGTTGTTGAATGTAGCTTTGGCCATTCCTATTCTCTTGTTGATTTCTGTTTCACATCTGCCATCTTCTGTTATTATATGACCAAGATATACACAGCTCTTGACTTGTTCCAGGATTTTCCCATTTACGCTTATCTTTAATGTGGGCTTATTTTTGCTAATTATCATAGTTTTTGTTTTCTCAATATTAATGTCGAGTCCATATTCATGACTTATACTGTTCACTTGCTTCACTAGTTCTTGTAACTCCTGTTCGCTTTCAGCTAACAACACGGTATCATCTGCATATTTAAGGTTGTTTATTGACCTTCCACGGATGTTCAGTCCTGGTATGTCCTGTATCTTTTTGAAAATTTGTTCGGTGTATAGATTAAATAGGCAGGGGGACAGCACACAACCTTGTCTGACACCTCTTTTTATATCTATGTATGGTGAATAATTCCTTCCAGATCTTACTGTGGCAGTTTGATCCCAATAAAGGTTACTGAGTATTCTTATATCTTTTCCATCAATACCTATGTCTTCGAGGCATTCAATTATTTTCTCATGATGGACTCTGTCAAAAGCCTTCTTATAGTCAATGAAGCACATGTACATACTTTTTTGGACCTCTGTATATTTTTCTGCTAATATTCTTAGGCAAAATATTGCCTCTCTTGTTCTGCTGTTCCGTCTAAAACCAAACTGTTCTTCTTGGATTTCGCTGTCTACCTTACTTTTTATTCTTTCCTGTATGATTTTGAGCAGTATCTTAATTGCTTGACTCATCAGGCTGATTGTTCTGAAGTCTGAACATTCTGTTGCATTAGGTTTTTTGGGCAATGTTATAAAGACTGATGTCTTCATGTCGTGTGGTATATATCCTGTATTGTATATATTGTTGCATAGATCTGTGATTGTATCTATACCAAAGCTCTCCAGGGCTTCTCTATCATTTCAATTTTTATGTTGTCCGTGCCTGCTGATTTTCCTTTTTGTATCATATGTATTGCATTCTCTACTTCTGATCTGAGAATGTTTGGGCCTTCATTAGAATCTGGTGATGGTTTTTTTACCTCTGTTGTTCTCGAATAGTTCTTTTACGTATTCTGCCCATCTGTTTGTCTGTGTAGACATGTCCAATACTGAAAATATAACCATTTCTTCAATAATAGAATGCATGTCTATAACTTTCACAATCCACAGAAAATATGTGCATAATCCAGAGATGACACATCAAATAATTTCATTAACCCAGAGAAAACATGCTATTATTAATGTAACAAAAGAAGACAGGTCTATTACTTCTATAATCAAGAAGACAAGTATACTACTTCTATAATTCAGAGAAGACAGGTCTATTACTTCTATGGTCACCAAGAGCTAACGCTCAGTGACAGTGGATCAAAGTCAAGTCATTACTTCTATAATTCACAGAAAACAAGTCTATTACTTCTATAATCCATAGGTCGGGAGGTCTATTACTTCTATAATCCAGAGATGACAGGTCTGTTACTTCAATAATCCAGAGAAGACAGGCCTATTAATTCTGACAGGTCTATTACTTCAATAATCCAGGAAAAAAAAACAGGTCTATTACTTCTATAATTCAGAAAAGACAGGTCTATTACTTCTATAATTCAGAGATGACAGGTCTATTACTTCTATAATTCAGAGATGACAGGTTTATTACTTATATAATCCAGAGATGACAGGCCTATCACTACTATAATCCAGAAACAACAGATCTATTGCTTCTAGAATCCAGAGAAAACAGGCCTATTACTTCTATAATTCGCGGCCGGCATGATGCTGACCACATCACCCCTAGTGTGCTGATGGTCAAGAAAATATGGGCCTAACACCATATTCCCAATATGCCTCAAGGGGTGTGAGACGGGATCCTTTACCTTTTACTTCTATAATTCAGAGAAGACAGGCCTATCACTAATATAATTCAGAAACGACAGGTCTATTGCTTCTAGAATCCAGAGAAAACAGGCCTATTACTTCTATAATTCAGAGAAGACAGGTCTATTACTTTTATAATCCAATGAAGATAGGTCTACTAATTCTATAATTCAGAGAAGACAGGTCTATTACTTCTATAATCTCAGAAGATAGGTCTACTACTTCTATAATTCAGAGAAAACAGATAGATTACTTCTATGACTCAGAGAAGACAGGTCTATTACTTCCATAATCCAGAGAAGCTATATCTATTTCTTCTATAATACACAGAAGACATGTCCATTGCTACCATGATACAGAGATGATTTGTCTATTATTTCCATAATCCACAGAATGCAGGTTACTTCTTCCATACATAGTATCCAAAAAAAAATACAGCTTAGTAAAGCCCTCTACTAATTCATTCATTCATTACCTTTCAGCTTCCTGTAGAGCACAGTCCTTCAACAAGTACACACCAAGTCTTCCTGTCCTGTGCTATCCTTTCAAGGCCTTTCCATGTCTTTATCCCCTTCATGGCTATGTCTAATCCCTTCTTAGTGTGTGTTCTGGTCTCCCTCTATCTCATTTACCCTGGGAATTTCAGAACAATGACTGCCTTGCAAAGGTATCATCTGGTTTACTCAATGCGTGACATATCCAATGCCAGCATATTTTCCTTGCATCTTGTTCCATTGACATTTGTCTGGTTCTATCCATTAGTTCCACAATGGTGATTTTTTCATATTATTTCAATTAATAAAGAAGCAAAAGTAAACTAGTCAGTCCTATGGTTCTGAAGCATGAAGTACAATAAAAACAACAGTTAAGAAGTTAACAGACTTTCATAAATGGGCACTTACATAAAACAGAAGGATGAGGTCAAAGAAAATGTATCTCACCTGCTGTCTGTGGCATAGTTGTTTCTTGGTCCTTCTCAACAATCAACTATAATGGATACAGAAAAAAATTATTACGTAGACAAAGACTAATATTTTAAATTTCAGCCATATTTATTATTAGCATTGTCAAAACTAAAACTCTTTACAGGCCTCAATGCATACTTATAAAGTAAGCAATGCTTGTGTTTCATCAGCCGCATGCCCTGCATTGCATGTACATACTATTATCACTTGTTGATAAGTAGCATGAACAAAACAGCCGATTAATTTTCAAAATGTTACACACAACATTTTATGAAAATAAAACGTTTCCTAAATATCTGTTAACACACCGTAACTGTTTTCAATTCTATTCTGTATAAAGATAGTTTATGTTTAGGCACCAGCCTTATGACTGTACCTAAAGCTGTACCAACTAATTATGTAAACTATAAACCATGGCCATATGCTTAGCTGTAATCTAAACTTTAATTCATTAAAAGCCTTTATAGCAAATAAAAAATTTTTTGGAAGTCAAACATATCAATTAATTGCTCCGGCAATTCCTTTATACTACTTTGTTGAAGTTGTCTGTCTTTTTTCAATTAACATGCAGATACAATAAAAAGAGTGAAAACAGGGTTTTACCTCTATATTTTGTGCACTATCTACGAACTCTTTGCCTTTCGACTGAAGTAAGAAAACACACTGTGAAGATGCTTTGGCATGCTGTAGTGCTGGATCAGCTTCTGGTGACCAGTCACTAAGACCCACACCACAAGCAAAGCAAGTCACTTTGTCACTGAATCCTGGTTAAAAGAAGAAGCAAAAAAAAAAGCATAGTTCGACATTATTTTCATGCAGAGATGTTTACCACTTACAAGAATATATATTAATTCCATTTACAAGGTACTGACAATGGAATTTAAAGTAAAAGCAAGCACAGTTAAGGCCAGTATTAAAGGCTCAAGCAAAATGATACCCATTCTACAGAAATTCACAAGAAAATTATGTGCTGGGTCAAGTAATGCATGCATTATACAGGGTGTCCATAAAAGAGTGTACCCTTTTCAAAAAATTTATTCTCGGCCCCATGATGTGGTAAGAAGATGCTTTTTATCACAAAAGTAAGATAATCTCTGCAAGTTTTTAAGCATATCTTACAAAAACTCAAAAAGAATGTACCTATTTCTTTTTTTTTTTACCTACTTGGCCAGTGTGTTGAGAGACATGTAACAACTACCGGTTGCAACTCAACTGCGAAAGTTTCACTTGAAATACCCGCTGCGCGCATGCTCACTTTTTTAGTCTTTGTAAGGTATGCTTAAAAACTTGCAGAGATTATCTTACTTTTCTGATAGAAAGCATCCTCGTACCACGTCACGGGGTCGAGAATAAATTTTTTTAAAAGGGTACAATCTTTTATGGACACCCTGTATATATGAAACACTGCCACAACATCAGGTTTATGTCACTAGTCTTAGTTATGATATTAGTTGCAGAAGATATAATTGTGTATATTCTATTGCTCCTGTCAATAAAACCACAGGACAGGCAGAAGAACAACAGCAAAAATAAGACAAACCATTTTTATATGACATTCATCAACTGAACAGAACAACAAAAGAAATGAGAGTAAATAACATATCATTATTATGAGATTAAAAAGGTCCATAAAAATCAATAATTAAATAAAGGGTCAGCGAACCAGAGCTGACCAAGACCCTACTCCACCTCCAAGTGGTGGTCCTGGAAACAGGCTGCATCACTGCAGTCTGGCTGAGAGAGTAGGGATCGAAGAGGGAAGGCTAACCCGGTCCCAAAAATGCCGTGCGGAAGTCGGATGTGTCGGCCGAAAGGCGCAAATACCGCAGCTTCGCTATAAACGGGCACAACGCAACCGTCCTTTTCAGGACGAACGAGGAAGAAGAATAATTAAATAAGCCAAGAAGTGCACAGCAAAAAAAATAATAACAAAAATAGGTTCTGAGTCAATTTTACAATAGAACGATACAATCAAAACACAGGAAGTTACCCTTCTTCAGCCACAGTCACAAACAGGAAACAAAGACAAGAAATATAGACAGGTATAGAAAACCACAGAAGGCAAGCAACACATAGAGATGAAAAGAAAAAAGAAAGAAAAAATACAAATAACACTAGGTAAAAGTAACACTAAATAACCATACTTATCAACTTTTCCTTTTAGATGGTTGTATACCTGTCAACCTGTAAGGGAATGCCGTACATCTTGCAGGAAACTGACACTTTTAGCTTAGTACGCTAAGCAACCAATCAAATCCTTGTATACCCAATAATTTGCCAGTAAGTTTGAATTTGGCGATTCGCCCTCAAACACTTTAGGCTCTTAGCATGACAAGATGTATTTTTATAGATATGTGTTATCTACCATGCTTGTGACTACCCCTAGAAGGCATTTTTAAAAAAGCTAAATAAAAAGCTTTATATATTTTCGATAAATTAATGTCACAATATTTTGTGTAGGCCTACATAACTAGAAAGAAAATTGTTTGCATAGGCCCAAGCTTTTCTGCTTCTAGAGTCAATCCTATTACAATGAGGGACAGTGGATCACGTTCTTTGATGTCATACAAATAAGTTGCCGATGTCGATAGGGTTAGGATTATGGTTAAGTTTAGGATTCCTAAATCTTACCCTTTTTACTGCATCTCTGAATTATTTTTTAAGGCTGTATCAAACAGTTGGCCCACTGTCCTTCATTTCAACTGTAAATCCATACAGTACTTATATCAGTGGTTGATATTCGCTGTTTTATTTTTCTTTTCAATAAAACGAAGATCTATTACCACTGATCTACGAACTTTTAAATAATAACTTTGTAAATTGGTGTAAGGTTTTTCCCCCTCCCACAAACATTAGGCCTAGTTGTACTCATCCATCAAATAATGGCTGAGCCTAATTCAAAGAAACAAAAGCTTGTAGAAAGGGTCAGAGGTCATGGTAGTAGTCACAGTATTTTATGCAAGGGATGAATTCCTTAATTTAAAACTAGCATAACAATGACCGATTTTTCATTGGAATAATGGTAGGGCAGTGCATTCTCAGGGCACATCAATTTATAACACACATTTTAAATGATTATCACTAACAGCACTTCTAATACACATTAGAACAGCACGAGACTTTATCAGTATGTTTTATATCGCAATGTTTCAAATGTTAATTAATTTGTATATGTCATTTGTCATTTTAAACCTGTATCGCGTGCTATATATAAATACACATAAGGTTTTTTGGGTGTTTGTAAGGTTTTTACTGGTCCGGCATGCAGGTTTTCATCTCAGGAGGTTGACAGGTATGTGGCTGTTCGCTTTATACTTCTATAACACGCTCTTATAAGCTTAGAGCACTTCAATACGTTCCAGACTAATCCTATAACAGATACATGACCTCTTCTTTTTGTTGAGTTGGTTCTCACTCTCAATTCTCTTGAATTCAATGGCCACCTTTTTTATGAAGTGAGTGGCATTGCAATGGGTCCTAAAATGAGTCCTACTTACGACTACTTGTTTATGGGCCACTTGAATATTTGGTTTTTCAAAGTTATGATGGCAGGACTCTTAAGTTTTCTGTCACTGCTCTGATGATGGCATGGAGTCATAGATGTATCTGAGGAGGACCTCCGCAGATTTACTATGTCAGTAATTTTAGTCAAATTTCCTTCTCCTCGGGTAACTTTCTTGACATCACTCTGAAAATCTGCAATAATGGTTTTAAAATTTATGTCTATTACAACCCAACTGACACCGATTGGTTTCCTCCTTTACAATTTGTCTCACCCTTATAATTGTACGAATTCCATTCCTTTCTCTCAGCTTCTAGGCTTACATTAGATAAGTCATGATGACGATAATTTCTGGACACAAGCTCATGAGATGTTCAAGATTTTTCATCGATGTCTACATCCTGAGCATGTTTCATGTGATACGCTTAATTACATAACACATGTTCCTCGCCAGAGGGCACTCACCAAAAAACATGCTCTCAGATCTGATAGGTTCAAACACTTAAACATTCCATCCGTTCTGTTTGATGTAAAAAAAAATTGTTTTCCAACACTGCTAATTCTCTGCTCTGACTCTGTGACCCATGAAGTGTTTCATGATATCCCTTTGATGGCATTTTGCAGGGGATACAAATTTTAGGGACATTCTTGTTCATAGCCACCTTGTGAATTCAGCCCTACACATTTTGGCACAAAGGCCTGTGACTGTTGCAGATGTCGCATTTGTTCATTTGTGTTCCAAAGGCAATCTGTTTCATTTCTGAAAGGAACCTTTGTTGTAAGAGAGGCCATTACTTGTGAATATAGGAACCTCATCTATGCTACTAATTGTAAAAGGTGTAGCCTTACTTATATTGGTGAAACAGACAGACATATATCCTATATATTTATTGAGCATTTGATGCATATTTTTCACAGTGCTGATAAACTTGTGGTTGTTAACTGTAATAGTCCAGATAGGGGTGTATTTAGAGGTCAGGGAGGGGTAGTAACTCTGGTGAAGGGGCAGTCGCAGTGAAGGGGTAGTCGCACTTCCTTCGGAAGTGGCTCTTCCTCAACTGGTCCCCACCTACCTCTCAGCTCTCCCCTGTGACTCCAAGTAGCAGTTGCATGCACAGCGGCCACACCCCGGCACACCGCCTCGACTGGCGGGCTAAACCAAGTGAGGGTAGCCGAGGGGATTTAAAACCCTCGGTGAAAAACAGGGCTTGTCTACCTAGCATGTGAAGACTGGATTTGACGGACGAAGCCACCAGCTGGCTCAACGGATATGAAGGCAACTATCAGCAGCGCGGAGTGGAACGCAAAGAGCACGGCGAGACACTTAGAGCGCCCTGGTCATCCACTGCATCCTGTGTTGTCTCCAGTCATCTTGATTATATCTTGCCACTGGACCAGATAATTCAGGATGAGAGAGTGAGGATGACAATTAGCGCAACTCTTTCTCACTTAAATCCAATTACAGCGCAAGTCACAGCTTCAGACAGAAACATACAGACACCACACTCAAAGACCTGTGGCGATGGGGGAGTGGCGAACCAGAAAGTGTGGATACACTCAAGCTGCAGCCACAATCCTGCACACAGGCGGCTCAGGCCATAGGGTCGTTTCTCGCTGGAACTTTGAAGCAGCGGCGAGATCCAGCAACTGAGCAGCCCTCTTTAGGATCACTCTGCTCACCTCCATGGCATGAGGAAGGGGCTAGAAAAGGTGCCCTGAACATAGCCTGCTTCAACCTACTCTGACCAGCTTGACGCGGCTGGAGGGTATCCCAATCATGCGTTCGAACAAAAAGTAAGAAAAAAATGAAGGTGCTTACCTTCGGCACGTGGAACGTGCGAACACTACTCGACAATACCCTGGCCGACAGACCTGAAAGACGGAATGCACTTGTGGCCAAAGAACTGGCGTGCTATAATGTTGATATAGCAGCCCTAAGTGAGACGCGACTACCAGAAGAAGGTCAGATTACTGAAATTGGAGGTGGCTACACATTTTATTGGAGTGGGCGGGACAGCAAGGAACGGCGTGAGGCTGGCGTTGGATTTGCAATTAAATCTCATATCGCACGTAAACTTGTCAAATCTCCTAAGGGCATTAATGATCGCCTAATGACCCTTCATGTCCCACTAGGAAGCAACAGAAGTGCCACACTGATCAGTGCATATGCCCCAGCAATGAAAACCCCGAGGAAACAAAAGAAAAGTTCTATAATGAACTTAACTCTATTATGTCATCAGTTCCTACATCTGAGAAACTTATTATTCTCGGCGACTTCAATGCCAGAGTAGATACTGACCACAACACCTGGGAAAGAATACTTGGAAAACATGGCATAGGCAAATGTAATAGTAATGGGCTCCTATTATTCAGCCTGTGTGCCACACATGATTTGTCCATCATGACCACCATGTTTCGCCTACCCACTCGAAATAAAACAACATGGATGCACCCCCGCTCCAAACAGTGGCATCTCATTGATTATGTCATCACGAGAAGGAGCGACAGATGTGACGTGAGAGTGACCAAGGCCATGTGTGGTGCCGAATGCTGGACTGACCACAGGCTGATTGTATCAAAACTCAACCTTAACATACAGCCCAAGCGAAGACACCAGAGTCAGAAACTCATGAAGAGGCTCAACGTCACAAAACTTAAAAGCGAAGCAACCGCAGAGAGCTTCTCAAGGGACTTTGACAGCCGTCTGAGGGACGTTGAGCTTCGGTCAAACCACTATAGTGGAAAAATGGGCCACTCTAAAGAACATTGTGTACTCTGTAGCCTCTGAGAGCTTGGGACATACAACACGCAAGAACCCTGACTGGTTTGATGAGAATGACGAAAATATTAAAACACTGCTGGCTGAAAATATCGCTTGCACAGAGACTATCAAAGCAACCCTTCCTCAACATCCAAAAAGGCAGCCTCATGTTCTTTGATGTCATACAAATAAGTCGCCGATGTCGATAGGGTTAGGATTATGGTTAAGTTTAGGATTCCTAAATCTAACCCTTTTCCCTTTTTACTGCATCTCTGAATTCTTTTTTAAGGCTGTATCAAACATATATTGGTAAAATATACACAGAGTTGTCCAGAATAAGCTCAGGAAGATGCATGATGCATGGCTCAGCAATAAAGCAGACGAGATACAGAGATATGCAGACAGAAATGACTCAAAGCGCTTTTATGATGCCCTGAAAGCAATTTATGGCCCTCAATCGAATCAATCATCACCGGTCCTAAATGCTGATGGCATGGCATTGCTCACTGATAAAACGCAGATTTTGGAACGCTGGGCACAACACTTCAATGCCATCTTAAATTATCCATCAACCGTCAACGACCAGGCCATTGCAAGCATACCGCAAGTTACAGTCAATGTCAGACTTGACCTTCCACCCAGCGTGGAAGAGGTCAAGAAAGCAGCCAGTCTACTGTCCAGCGGCAAAGCCCCTGGATCAGATGCTATTCCTGCTGAGATTTATAAAGCTGGAGGCAGCATGCTGCTGCAGAGACTAACAGACCTCTTCCACTCAGTCTGGGATGAAGAACAGATACCACAGGAATTGAAAGATGCCACCATCGTTCACATATACAAGCGAAAGGGAAATCACCAATCATGTGATAACCATAGGGGAATCTCCCTATTATCTATTGCGGGCAAAATCCTGGCTCGAGTCCTGCTCAATCGCTTGACTGTTCATCTCGAATCGCAGGACTTACTTCCAGAGAGTCAGTGTGGTTTCCGAGCAGGCCGCGGGACCGTCGATATGATATTTGCCGCTCGCCAACTTCAGGAGAAATGCCAGGAACAGTACAATGACCTATACACAACATTTATTGACTTGACCAAGGCCTTTGACACTGTCAATAGGGACGGACTATGGAAAATTATGGCGAAATTCGGCTGTCCCGATAAGTTCATCTCAATTGTCCGCCAGTTTCATGAAGGTATGATGGCTCGCGTATTGAATGATGGAGAACCTTCTGAACCCTTTCCCGTCACAAACGGTGTCAAACAGGGATGTGTGCTCGCCCCGACACTATTCAGTATGATATTTGCTGCCATGCTGTCTAACGTTACGCATGGCAGTAGTGACGGCGTACACATCAGATACAGGACAGATGGGAAGCTGTTCAATTTGAGACGATTACAGTCCTTTACGAAGGTGAATGAAACAATGATCTCTGACCTCGTCTTTGCGGACGACTGTGCCCTCAACACCTGCACAGAACTGGACATGCAGAACAATATGAGGAGGCTTTCTGTAGCGTGTGATGACTTTGGTCTTACCATCAATACGAAGAAATCTGAAGTAATGTTGCAACCTGCTCCTGGGAAACCTTACTGTGAACCAAATATCACAGTAAAGAACCAACGTCTCCAAGTGGTGGACAGCTTCACTTATCTAGGCAGTACCCTTACCAAAGATGCGAATATCGACTCCGAGGTCAACAACAGAATTGCAAAGGCAAGTGCAGCTTTTGGAAGACTAAGAGTAAATGTCTGGGATCGACAAGGAATTAGTGCCGCCACCAAGATAAAAGTATATCATGCAATAGTGCTCACTACCCTCCTGTATGCCTGTGAAACATGGACAGTGTATAGCAGACACGCCAAGAAGCTTAATCATTTCCACATGAGCTGTCTTCGCAGGATTCTCAGGATCAAGTGGCATGATAGAGTATCTAATTCTGAGGTCCTCAACAGAGCACATATCTCAAGCATCTACACATTGCTGCAGAGGGCCCAAATTAGATGGGCCGGACATGTTGTTCGCATGCCCGAAAAACGCCTCCCAAAGCAGTTGATGTACAGCGAACTCTCCATGGGTAAGCGAACAGTAGGGGGACAAAAGAAACGCTTCAAAGACACACTGAAAGCATCGTTGAGCAGCTTCAAAATTGATGTCTCCTCCTGGGAGACTATCGCACAGGATCGCTGTGCCTGGCGGACAAACATTACTCAAGGCGCTCGCATTGCAGAACAGAATTTAGCTGATAAGGCAGAAGGCAAGCGTGCTGCAAGAAAGGTCAGAATGCACAGCAACACTACTATCGACTCTAACCATGTGTGCCCCGTATGTGGCAGGGCCTGTAGGGCCAAAATAGGACTAATTAGCCACATGAGATCACGGCACAGATGTGTCACAAAATTTTTGTTGTTCCTTTTTGCATTTGTCTGTTTTGGTACTTTTTCTTTCTGATTCTGTATTTTCACTTGCTTATTTAGTGTTAATTTTTCCTCATGTTACGCACCCTCTTTTTTTTCTTGTCATCTTTCCATGTTACACATTTTATGTTCTTTTTTTTGTAAACCTGTTTATATTTCTTGTTTTTGTCTTCTGTTTCTGACTGATGAAGGGTAAACCCCAAAATGTCCCATGTATTGACTGCATTGATATTTTGTTAAAAACTGACTCAGTCCCAATTTTTCTTATTTTTGTATTGCTTTATCTCCAGTTTTACAGCAACCCTCTTCATTATTTACAAAGAAGTGCACAGCATTATCTACTTGACAACTAACACTGATAAATCAGGATGTCAATGCCATGACTAACAAAGCAAAATTTTCTTTCTATTCCCTCAACCCATTATGGAACTCAGCAACTCCTTCCCAAGAAAATAAAATAGGCTGTTCAACACAAATATAACATCTATCCTACTCTATGCTCAGTTGGCTTGTCTCAGAATATCATGTCCAAATTTTAGCAATTCACCAATAGATGTCTCTGTTACACCCTTTATTTCACCTGGCCAGACAAAATATAAAAAAGAGTTACAGACTTGTGAATCTGAATACAACCAATACTGCTGAAGCTTTCTTAGAGATGGATAGCATACACCCTCCGGAAACACCAAACCTGTGTAATAAGACATGCCCATAGAAGAACAGAATAGTGCAAAGACTCAAGAGAACCTGGAGACAAATGGTATAATAGGAAGCCAGGGTATCAGGGCTTTCAGGGGCAGAGCTGAAGATGGCCCAGATTATAAACTGGCGGTGAGCAACAGTTGTAGCCCCATGTTCCATGTAGAATTAAAAGGAGTGAGTTCAATGAGTCATGCAATCTTACTGACACTGTTTAACTAATCTTCTTAGTTCGATATGTATCATACCTTCTTAAAAGGCATGAAGAAACTTTTCACACCTGTTGCTCTAACACATCACAGAACTTATATATTTTAAAATTCAAGCCCAAGTGTAATATCTGTCCAACTCTATGGTTTGGAAATGTGGCATGTCATCAAGAACTTAATTCCAAACTTGAGACATTCACTAACAGATGCCTTGGTCACATTCTTCATATCAGATAATAACAACTGTTTATACAGTTGAACATATAATAGTAATATTCCATATACACCCATACCTCACTCTTTCGACAGGTTAGGGATCAGAGCTATGACGAAAGTCGAAAATCGACGAAAGTCGAAGCATAGCCTTTATTTAGCTTACGAATGCATTAGGGCTGCCAAAAAACGTAAATAACTAACTACATAACACTTGCGAATGCGTGCAACACCTAGATAAACAGAAATAAACATAAGAATAAAGAAAATACAGTAAAAAATAAAAAAATACATAAATAGCATCTTACCTTAACATCATTCTTGAGCAAGTAGACCATGAATATATACAGTATGTACAGTTTTGAATGTTGGTAATTTAGGGGGATTCTAGACTTAGAAAATCAGATGGAGAAAATTGAGGAGGCTCATCTTCAGAACTGCAGGATTTCAATCTAATTCTTTTAGGAGAAGGGCACTTTGAAGGAGATCTAACTGGGGCTGGGGCTGATGTTGGTGGCTCGTAATCTGAAGGGTTAGAGGGAGGGGTGACTGAAGTTGTTGTGGCGGTTGCATCTTGAAAAAGGAGAGCAAAGACGTTTGCCTCATTGATGTCTTCTTCCTTTCCCTAAGAAGTTCTCTGTAACAGGCTATTTGGTGTTCTAACCCACTATTTACTTTAGAACTTCTGCCGAAATTGGGATCCACCCTTTACCAATATGCAATTGCGTCCTCTATTTTGGCGAATCCAACCTTCAGTTCTTTGGTGGTCATCTCCTTAGGCTGAGCTGAATCATCAGGCATGGCTTCCTGTTCATTCAACAGTTTTCTTTGTTCTTCCATCGCCAGTAGATCCTCACCATTTAGGGGCTGATCATGACTCAAGCAGCTCTCTAACATCTTCAGCCTCTACTCCTAGTTCCAGCTGCTGAGCCATTTCCACAACATTTGAAGTGATGGCCTCCACTGTTTCTTCAAACCCTTCAAAGTCGTCCATTAGGGAAAGAATCAACTTTTTCCAAACACCTTTCAGATTGGATTCTTTAACATCGGCCCATGCATCTCTGATAGTTTTGATGGCATCCAGAATATTAAATCCTTTCCAAAATGCTTTTAATTTATTTTGTTTAGGCCCCTCATCAACATCAGCATCTAGTGCAGATGTAGCCTTTGCAAACGTCCGTCTGATATAGTAAGATTTAAATGATGAAATTACTCCTTTGTCCATAGGCTGCAGCAAAGAAGTTGTGTTTGGAGGCAGAAACACAACTTTAATTTCTTTGTGAGCCTCAAACACAATTCTTGGGTGGCTTGGAGCATTATCCAAGAGCAGTAGGATTTTAAAGGGAATATTCTGTTGTTTGCAATAATCCTCAACTGCAGGCTTGAAATTATCAGTGAACCAAGTTGTAAATAATTCACCAGTCATCCAGGCTTTTTTATTGGACTTGAAATGAACTGGAAGGGAAGACTTTAAATAATTTTTCAGGGCCCTAGGATTCTCAGAATGATAAATGAGCAGAGGCTTTAGCTTGCAGTCACCAGCTGCATTAGCCCCTAGCAACATAGTAAGCCTATCTTTGGCAGCTTTAAACCCAGGCATTGATTTTTCCTCTTTGGCAATAAAAGTTCTGAATGACATCATCTTGCAAAAGAGGCCCGTCTCATCTACGTTGAAGATCTGCTGCTTTGTGTAGCCAACTTCTTCTATAATTTTTTCAAGCTCCACTTGAAAAGCTCCTGCAGCTGCGGTATCTGCGCTAGCTGATTCTCCCTTCACTGCTATATTATGCAAATTTGACCTTTTCTTAAATTTCTCAAACCAGCCCCTGCTAGCTCCAAATGTCTCTTCAGCTGATGTCTCTCCGTGTTCAGTATTCATTGCATTAAATAAAGTTTGTGCTTTAGCCTGGATAAGATCTTGGCTTAGAGGAATGTTGTGGCTGACTTGGTCTTCAATCCACACATTTAACACTTTCTCCATCTCACCAATTAAATTGTGCCTCTTTCTAATAAGTTTGGTATGCACTGGCGTAGCGTTTTTAATTACCTCTAACACTTTAGCTCTGTTCTTTACAATTGTGCTAACTGTAGTGCTTGGTACACCTAGCCTGCGGCCTATTTCAGCATTTAAGATGCCTTGTTCATTAAGCTTGATTAGCTCAAGCTTTTCTTGCAAATTGAGAACCTTATGGGTTCTGTTAACTTTGTCACTACACTTAGGACCAATTATGAATATATTAAAGCACAAAAATAAGTAGTACTGTATAGGGCCTAATCACACAAAAAAGTACAGTATGAAAACTGTACATGTGTCTTATAATCACGATATGAACACTGTCATTAGACTGTTATCACTAAAATAACTATGAACTGTTAACAGTATAATCACAAAAATAATATAGTATGAATAGTTTTGTTATTTTAATCACAAAAATAAGTAGCATAAATATGTTTAATCACAAATATAAGTGATTCAATGCGAACAACTTAAAAAAAAAAAACAGTGCACACCGAACGATTTCTGTTAAAAGACTGAATGACGAAAGAATCAAGATGGCGTGCGGTGGTGACGAAATGCGACGAAAGAGCGAAGCGAGCGACGAAATTTGGAAACGTGGTTAGAATTGAAAACCGACGAAAGAGCGAAGCGGCGAAAGTTGAAGCGACGAAAGTCGAGGTATGGGTGCATATAATAGGTACATAACCAGACAACATCAAACTAACACTTAACAGAAAAAGCGAAGATAGAAAAAAACTGATGAGCATTAACAAGATATGCCCTTGACTGGAACCCACAGATATAGAGAAACGTTTGAACGCCAAATGGATTGTAAAGATGTATAGCAGAAGAGGAAGTTAAGCAATCAGATCTTCATAGGCAGAGCTAAAGATGGCCCAAAATGGACATTAATGGCAAGCAAGAAATTTATTACAGATAATTTTGCCACATACTACCTGTGTAATAGAATCCACATTCTGCCAAGATGCTGCTAGGAATCACCTTGGCCCACCACTTGGGCCATGTTGAAAAAGTTCCAATACGAACGGACTGATCTTCATACTCTGGATGCTTGACTGCATATTTAATGTTGCTCTCACTGTGAGCTCTGTGCTGTTTTTGCAAATCTGCCTTGTCACGAATTAGCTTTTCAGCTTCCATAGAAATATTGCCAACATCATACAAATTCACAAAAGGACAAAAAGGAGACTTCTCAACATGAATGTTTTCTAAGAGAGACCTACTTGTAGGCTGAAAGTCAAGTTTCAAATTACAAAATACACATAATACACTTTTAGATGTGACATTATACACAAAACCTGCTTCTGCAAACACTTCTGCATGTGCTGAACTGAGGTCTTTATAAATGAAAGTTAAAAGTCTGAGACCCTCAAACAGCATCATATAATCCCCTTGTTTTGGAAGAAATGGATGTTCAACATTAATCCAAATACTTGATGCTGAACTGTCTAGTCCTTGAAAGAACTGCTTATTTAGCGCCTCCAGTTTACTGTTGTTTCCATGTCCATTTAACGAGGAAACTGTGCATGCAGAAGATGGTGCTGTATTGAGAAAGCTGCATTTTGGGTTAAGCGTACGGTGTACAGCTAACGGTGATTCGCCTGACCAACCACTATATTTTACTCCACAAAAACGACATTCAACTTCATCTGAAAGAGCATTATCGTGCATACGAACAAATCCTGCTTCGGCGAGCTTCGTTGGAGAGTTGGAAATAAAGCACTCAAAACTGCTAGGCAGCCGCGAGGACAAGAAAGTTTGCAAACGCTTTTGATTTGACCAGTCAAGTAGCAGATTTGTATCCATGGCCGTAAATAGCTAGTCTGTACCTCAATTTTTAATTTAATGCCTTTAGTATAATTCAACTTTGTCCAATGTGGGTTTACTTAAAAGTCCAGCAGAAGTTCACACTACAATAACAATCATATTGTATACAAAGAAAGACAATTTCAGTCATTGGTCAGACTTACCTACCCATAGCCGCTCTTCATTGCGCAATGGTAAAATGTTAAATAACAAGAAACAAGAACAAATGTACCAATAACCGAAACGAAATTTTTATTTATTAAAAAAATGACGGATGAGACTAGACATATGCCAAGCTTCCACATGTGCGAATTTATTATTTTTTAAAACAACAACAACAAAATAAATAAACATAAATAAATAACTTACAATGTCAAACTAAAACAAAAGCCTCCCTTTCTCCTCATCCAAAGAAAATCCGCTGCTCGAAGGCGACATCAGTAGAAGTTGCTGATTAGCATTGTCAGATCTGATCGAGGAACGATCAAGCATACTTATGTCCATCAGTTGTATTAGAACAGTTTTTTAAGCCCTAGTCCGCACCACTTACCTACTGTGTTCATTCTTCTTCTTCGCGTACCATGCCTAGTGGCGTAGGAGATCATGTCTTCACTGCAGAGATGGTGGCAATACTAAAAGCACTAGAAATATTCTCTAATAACCCTCCCAAAAAACTAACAGTTTTAACTGACTCTCTTTCAACAATTAAAGTACTTAGAAACTTACGAGAATGTAGTAGACCTGATATAGCAGACGAGGTATTTCTGGCTACTACATACTTATATTCCAGAGGATGTTCAGTCTTAATTGCTTGGATACCTTCACATGTTGGCATAGAGGGAAATGAAAAGGCAGATAAAGAAGCCAAGAAATGTAGATCTGATAAAAATCTAATAAATGTAGGGACGAGTAAATCAGAGATTAAGAGCTTAATTAAAGATTTAATAACAAATGAATGGAAAGCAGAGTGGGATAAAAATCTGAAAGGAAGACATGCATATAAGATGTTCAAGGCTCCAACAAGAAAATGTCATATCTAGGGAATTGAAAATTCCCAGTAATAAGAAACTTCTCAGACTACAGCTGGGAAAAGGCTATTTTGGAATAGAAGAACCTTACTGTGCAGTATGTCTTCCAGACAATAATATAGAACATTTCTTGTTAAAATGTAAGAGGTATGAACAAATGAGAATACCAATATTAGATTTTTTGCAAGCATCAAACTTACCTATAAATATAGAAGAGGTGTTAAGAATAGACAAACCTAGGGAACTGCATAATATAGTCAAACAATATTTAACACGAACAAAGGTTAATATATTGTGGCTGGGAATGTGAAGGTCTGATGCTATTCTTACAATGCATATGACTTTTAACAGATGAAAGTCAATTAAATATCGGTTAAAGCCAGTTATATAACTGGAACCGCCAGGCCTTTACACCCCTCCGCTTTAATATTATTCTTGTTCAGAGTACCATCTTGATTTTGTTCGGTTTTTTTTTTGTTTGTTCAACATACAAGCATAATTGTGATTGTCCCTATTTACATTGATTTGACAAATGTGATGCCCCTTTCTCATATCCTTTCTCTGTAATTCCAAGGGTAGAATTCCTAAAGCCACCTCTATAGCTCCCATTGATGTTGATCTGATTGCACCTGCTATTGTACATAAAGCCTGATGCTGAATTCTGTCTAATTTAATCTTGTTACTGTGTGCAGCAGAGTCATATATTATACTTCCATAATCTATTTTTCCTCTATTAAAAGATTTATAAAAAGTAAGCATTGTCTTAGTGCTTGCACCCCACCCAGCCATTACCTTTCAAATATCTTAATAAGTTAGTCAGTCCTCAGCAAGACTCCACTAGTTTATCTATGTGTTTATTCCATTTCAGCTGTTGGTCAAATATCATCCCTAGATATCGTGTGGTTTGCACTGTATTAATGTTTTGCCCTTGGATATTTATGTCTATAATTTTATTTTTTACAACCCTACCTTTACTGAAGATCATTCCCAATGTTTTATTTGTATTCAGCTGAAACCCCCATTTTGTCATCCATTTACATACTTTATTTATTTGCTTCTGTAGATCCTTATATAATTTTGGCAGATGTCTCCCAGTCCTCCATATAGCAACATCATCTGCAAACTGTGACAATTTATTTGTTATATCATTAAATTCCTCACCTAAATCATTTACCATTATTGTAAAAATTGAAGGAGACATTATTGATCCTTGGTGTATTCCATTTTGTTGTTCATACAGTTCTGATCTATCATTGTTTACCTGAACAGTGAAATATCTATCTTGCAGAAAATTCTCTAAATAATTATATATTTTACCGGTTACTTCTATCTTCTTCATTTTAAAGAGAGCACCCTCTCTCCAACATTCATCATAAGCCCTAGCTATATCTAAAAATACTGCCACAGTTTTTGTTTTAAACTGTTATCTTTACCTTGATAGTGCATTCTGGGAAAGCCCTTTTCTTTGAGACGACCATAACTTCTGTTAGTAAACAAGTAGGTAAGGCACTAGAGACATTCTTCTGTCTTTTTGCTATTGGATTTTGTAGTTAGCGGCATACCGAAGAGTGAATGAGCGCGAGAATATTCCAAGTAACAAACTATCTTTTACCACATGGAAGGAAACAGAGAGGAGAATTTTCCACGGCACTTTAATTAATGCAGAAGCTGAAATACAGATTCAGACTGGCAGCCCCAGATGGCAAGAAGTCATAAAAAGAGTACCGGTTTGTATAAAGTTCCTAGCTCCCAAAATCTGGCACTTCAATCATCATCGTTGTTTTCATCAGCACTATAACCAGCGTCCTTTTCAGGACGTCCACAGCGCTCACACATTGTTCGATAGAAATATACTAAAATGGTTCGTACAAAGCCAAATGCGAAAAAAAGGAAAATCTATAGAAGCCCTCAAACGCTTGTCAGCAGCAGCAAACAAGAACCAGCAAAGAACCACGAGAGTCGGCCAGAGAGCACGATTAATCCAACTTCTAGCATCGGGGCTGGTCCCTCTCAGAAGCCGAGCAAAGCAACCATCGACACGACCGATGAACAACCCAAAGCATCGAAGACAGAAGTCAACCAGGCTCCGAAGACTGACAAAGTAACATCACCGATAAAGCAAAATGTCGAGGCGGCGGCTCCAGTGTGCAGTGACCAGACAACAGCTGCAAAACACGGCCACAAAACTTCGAAGACAGAAGATAGCAATGTTTTGAAGCCCGTCAAAGTTAAAGCACCACCAAACCAAGATATCACAGTCGAACCTCCATCACACAGCGACCAGAAAAATTCGGTAAAACGAGATCAGAGGCAGACAACCAGCCAGAATGTGACTCAGTCCCGCAGACCGCATGCTCAAACTGAGACAGATGTCGGAATGAGCCAACTTCAAAAGCAAAAGAATGCCGTTTCCCACGTGGCACTGCAGGAAAGGATAATTAAGATCACACAGACGTCAGGAAGTGAGGCCTCGCTCAGGGCCTTACCCGACGACAAAGTGATCGGTATCCTTGAGGCAATAACGGGCAGGAGAAGTATCTCTAAAGTTTCGCGACACGACAACGGAGTTATAATAGCTCTAAACAACACGGAGCAGACAAATCAACTAATGGTCGAACTTGAATCCGGACACAAAGAAGTCCAGCTGCCCCACCAGATTAAAGCTACTGTGGAAATATTCAAGAAGACCAAAAAGATAGTTGTGAGAGGGATCGATAACAGCCGGTCTACACAAGAGGTCCACAGCCGCCTACAAGAAGAAAACAAGAACATCAACATAACACAGGTTGAAAGACTGAAGACATGGGACAAGAAGGACACAAACCTAGTTATCCTAACTATCGAGGGGACTTCAAGACCAAGGCAACTCAACCTAGACGATAGATGTCGAAAAACAGAAGAGTACATTCCTCCTGTTATGCAGTGCTCAAACTGCCAACAATTCTCGCATACCAAGAAAACTTGCAGGAGAGAGACAGTTTGTCGATACTGTGCGGGAAGCCACGCATACAACGAATGTCCTGAGGCGAAAAAAGATAACAACTATAAAGAACGCAACCCAAACAGAACCTGCGCAAACTGTCTCGGGAACCACGGGACAAGATATCGTGGATGTCCGATCTTCCATGAGACAAAGACCATACTGAAGGAATCGATAACAAAAAACATCTCCTTCAGAGAAGCAAGAAACCGAGTGGCTTCAGGCGGCACTGGTAAACAAGAACAGCACACAAGAGCCCAGCTGATAAGACTAGCCACAGATATGCGAGACATAAAACAACAACTCAAAGTCGAGACGAACAAGCAACACAACGAAGACTCAGATGCCATAAGAGACGAAACAATAGGAGCCTTACAGAGCGCCCAGGCAATATTACAGGAAATGAAAACTATCAAACACGAGATAGAAGTCGACATCGCCAAACTCACAGAGCTAAAGGAAGAGAACGAAGAAATCCTCAAAAGAATTGAAACAGAGAGAAAGATAGCTGAGGATACCCTTACAAAAAGTAGAGAACAAAACAAAGAAACTAAAGACAAAATAAAAACCGAAATCGTGCAGGAAATACAAAGCAAACTAGAAAGAAGAGAAGCAGCGGAAATAAACATAATCTTAAAAAGCATAATGGAGATGCTACCAAAAATAATAGCGACAGCCTTTGAACAACACAAAACGGTAACAGACAACAACAAGTAGCTACAGAACAGGCAGCTAGTGATCCTTTTCAGGAACAATCAGCTCAAGGACTCGGAAAGCGATACCAACGAAGACTAACCTATATACCGCAATACTACCTTTTGTAACTCGTAAGGCAGGAAAGGAACTCCATGAGAACGCCACGACACCATAAAAATACAAGCAACGACGAAGGATCCAGACAGTCAGCTAGTAGTCCTTTTCAGGGCTAATCATTTCCAGGACTAGGAAAATGATACCAGCGAAGATGTTAACACACTATATACCCCAATATAACCGTTTGCAACCCTTCAATGGGTTTTGGTTGAACAGGGTATCACAGCAAAATATTAGACCCAAAGAAAGGAAAAAAAAGGAAGGAAATCTGGCACTACGTTATCATAAAGAAAGTCTTGCAGTCTGCGATGAATTTAAAAGTGACAATTTTTTTGCTCTTCTCGGAATTACAGTTCAGTTTGATTCTGTTTTAGTGATTCACTGGCAGCATTCAATAGAAAATCCGAATTTTGTTTCTTATTTATCTCTGACAATCCAGGACGAATTCATCGGTCTTCTTGCATCAGCATTCAAAAACAAGCTGCTTACTGATATTAAAAGAAACAAGTACCGGTACTATGGTATCATACTGGATTAAACACCCAATCATGGATATCGGGACCAACTGTCGGAGGTAATCAGGTTTGTAGACGTGGATTTTGCAACCAAGAAGGTGGTCGTCAGAGAGTCTTTCCTTGACTTTATTGAACTTTATGTCACAGATAGAGGAAGTATATTGAGCAGTTGCCAAGAGAGGCAGAAGATGCTGCAGCCAAAGGAAATATGAGAGAACTGTATAGCAGCACAAAGAAGCTAACAGGGAAATACAAGCAAACAAATTGACTCATAAAAGACAAGAATGGAAAACTGCTCAGCAATATACAAAAGCAAATGAAGAGGTAGACAGAATATTTTGAGGACCTTCTCAATAGACCAGCTCCACAAAACCCCCCGGACATCCAGCCAGCAGAAGAAGAGCTACAAATTAACGGTGAAAGACCAACGAAGGAAGAAATAAAGAAAGCCATAAAGCTTCTAAGAGATGGAAAAGCGTCTGGACCTGATGGCATTCCAGCAGAGGCCATCAAAGCAGATATCGACACGGCTACAGAGATGTTATATAAATTACTTGGTAAAGTCTGGGAAAAGGAAGAGATACCAGCAGAATGGAAGGAAGGATATCTGGTGAAGTTGCCTAAGAAAGGAAATTTACAAGCGTGCACAAATTATAGAGGAATAATGTTACTATCAGTGCCAGAAAAAGTATTAAACAGGATTATCCTTGAGGGATTAAAATAGTCCATAGACAAGAAACTGAGAGATGAACAAGCAGGTTTTCGACAAAACAGATCATGTACAGACCAGATAGCCACTTTGAGAATAATAGTTGAACAAAGTCTGGAATGGAATTCACCACTATACATCGGATTTGTGGACTATGAAAAGGCATTTGACAGTGTAGACAGAGAATCACTTTGGAAATTGATGAGGCATTATGGAGTTCCCATGAAGATGATTAATTTAATAAAGAAAACATATGAAGACATGACATGCAGAGTTCTTCACGAAGGGCAGCTTACAGAACCGTGTGGTATAAGAACAGGAGTGTGACAGGGATGCCTCTTGTCTCCATTTCTTTTCTCACTAGTAATAGACTGGGTTGTGAGATCATCGACAACACACAACAGAAATGGAATCCAGTGAACTCTGACTAAGCAGTTGGATAATCTGGATTTTTCTGATGACTTGGCTCTTCTGTCCCATAACCGTAATCAGATGCAGGAAAAATTGAAAACACTCGATGAGAGGTCACAGCAATTGGGTCTGAAAATACACCGGGAAAAGACAAAAATAATGAGAATAAATGCAGGTAATGATAACAGGGTTGAACTTGAAGAAACACCAATACAAGATGTAGAATAGTACACATATTTTGGCAGTAATATAGACAAAGTTGGAGGGACAGACAGCAATATCAAAATAAGAATACAAAAGGCAAGAGGAGCTTTCATTGCATTGGGAAATATATGGAGATCAAGAGAAATCGGATCTAACACGAAAATAAGAATCTTCAACTCAAATGTGAAGTCAGTCCTATTGTATGGCTCTGAGACATGGAGAACAACAAAGAAGACAACCAAAAAGCTACATACTTTCATAAATGGGTGCTTGCGTAGAATAGTGTGATGCTGCACTGTAATTCTGTCCTTCAACAGACCCGATTCTGTTCTTCTATTTTTGAGTTTTCACCATTTCTCTTCACTTTGTAACTATATGTGTTTGCCATGTTTCTTCTCCACGAATATATATCGTGTTTGGTATTTTGAGTAGGTAAATTAAATGGGTTCTTTTTACGACGGTATGTGTATTTTACACTCAACCAGTTTTACTTTCTTCTGAATTTCCGCGATCACGTAGATTTTTGTTGTTTAGGAATATCGCCATATCATGCACGCACGTCAGAAACACGCGGCCATCACATAACGTGACGCAATTTTTGGGACACGCGGGTCTGCGTGTTTTCAAATCGATTTGCGTAGGTCGCTAGTTATGTTATTTTTTCTAGCGTTTCCATTGGTCCGAGTGAAAGCTTAGGATAGGCGTGGGAGGAAATCCGAGGGGGTTTTTCTCTTGTATATAATGAGTCGGTAAACTGGGATCTTTCTCTATGAAGAAAAATTGCCGGCCGTACGACTTCGAATTATCGTCTCCATTGCGGGAAGAAAAGCGGTATTGCGAGTCACGGCGAACAGTGGGGGAGCGTAAATTTGCCCATATGCAAAATTACCCACGGCAACAGGACATATCTCAAGGGTCAGAGTACTCGAGGTATCGCCAGCAGCGAAAAGAACATAACCTAAACGGTCTATTGCAGTGAAGTTCAACTCTTCAGCGAGACTGGTTTAAATTGCCTACAGCCAGAAATCAAGGCTGTGTTTTTCCTCTAGATCCGGAGCGGGTTAAAAGAGGGAAGCTATTCAGCAGCAGAGAAGTTTTCGACAGTTAATCAAGTACCTCATGCTTGACACCCGAACTTCTTCATCATCACCCATTTCAGGAGCAGGTGATAGGGTTAAAATACCTGGGTCCTGAAAGTAACGAGAGAAGAGCGTAACGGAGACGCCGCATCATCCGTCGTCGAGTATTAGAGAGACACTAAGACCAAGAAGGAGAGAGGGAGAGAGAGAGAAGGCGGGAGAAAATAGACAGGACCATTAGGATCTGTTCAGTATCCACTCAAAGGATAGACACTGAGCCATTGTGTTACTCCAAGTCTAATATTTTAGCATTTCCTGTGGTGTTAGATAGCGGCGCATATCGCCTACCAAGTTGGAAGCTGTGTAGACGTTCGTTGAGGAAGAGTCAACAGGACTGAGACAGTAGAATCTTATTGGTATTAGAGAGTGGAGGCTAAAGTTTACAGCCCCACAAGATCAGAGTGTGTAAATCACTAACCATTTTTATTGTTCCTCAGCAGGGTGACAGGAGGAGTGAATGTGAGTGGGGTTTTTCTAGTGTCTATCTAATTTCATTGTTACTTTGTTTTCAGGCCGTGCAACAGTGCACGCTAATTTTTTGATGACGTATGATGAACTTTAATGATTTCTGGGTGTAAATAAATTTATCTATAATATATACTGGATCAGCTTCTACACTCTATACTTACTCTATGTTGTCTGTATAGTGGTGTCTGTGGTCGTTTTATACACCTTATCTCATTTTGTTTAAAGGTAGTTAGAGGGGGGTGATCCTATAGCTTTTTCTGAAGTCACGAAGCGGCAAGGGGAGAGTCAAATCCTGGTTCTAGCCCTTGAGCCAATAGTCTCATCTGTCCACAGGTATGTCATTTTTCATCTAAATTCTACCTTCTCAGACTTTCTCATACTAGGGTCTTGCTTTCATTCAGGCAAACTCTATAAACTTAAATCCACTTCGTGACAAGTGGCGGCTTTTGTCCGGTGGATCATTCTGTTGAGATCAATTCTGTGATCTACATTCATAGATTGTCTCTAGGAAGTTCTGAAAAATAGATTTCTTTAAATATCCCCTAGACGTTGAGCTATTAGAACTGATCCAGTTATAAGTTTTTCCACAGGTTACAGTCGAGTAGATTTTGGTGGTAATTTAGCTATATAAGATTTAGTGGTAATTGATGGCATACTGAAATGTTTCTTTAACAGGAAGGTAATTTCGGGTTTTTGGTAGGTTCTTAACAATTTTTTCAGGTTATTATTCAGACTTGGTGCTAGTCTGAGTTCTGGTTTTGGGACAGCGGTTATAGAGGGAATATTTCCTATTACGTAACAGGATGTTCCTTCTTTTTTCCTTTTCTGTCATTTCTCTGTATTTGTGAACTTACAGCAGTTTACAGGTAAGATGGCGGATATGGCCAAGTTACGAGCTGCCTGGCGCGAGGCTGCTCAGGACAGGGAAATGGATAAGTAGGAGACTAAGGCCTACCTGATAAGGGAAAATGATAGGCATAATCAGCGAGAGAAAGAGGACAGGGCAGCCGCCGCAGAGGCAGAGGAGAGAAAGGCAGAGAGGGAAGCACAGGAAAGGGCAGAAGCAGCGAAACAGGAAAGGGCAGCCACTGCAGAAGCAGCGAAAGAGGAAAAGGCAGCGGAGAGATAGCACGAACTTGCCATGCGTTCTCTGGAACTGCAGTACCGAACTTCGGGAGGCAGTTCAGCTAATGGAGATTCACCCGGAGCAGGAGTACGAGACACCTCAGGAAACGGAGGGCCCCGGATGGCAGCCATGAGCTTCCCATTTGACTCGTTCCCTAACGGGAATGAGAAGATTGACGTGTTCTTGGAGAAATTTCAAAGGATGGCAAAGGCATACGGGTTGGATGAGAGTCTTTGGTGCCTAAAATTATCGCAATCGCTCAAAGGTCATGCGTATGAAGTGTACAACAAGATGCTCATAGATGACCAGAACAACTTCGAGGCACTGCGAAACGCTTTATTGCAAAGATTTCAGTGGACACCCCGTAAATGCCAAACCTTGTTCAGGGAGAGCAGGCCGGAAAAGGGAGAGAGTGTCGCTCAGTTTGCAGAGCGGGTGAGAAATTACTTAACCCGGTGGAGGGAACTGTCAGGACTGGCGAAAACTTTTGAAGGATTGGAGGAGTTAGTTCTGTGTGAGCAGATAAAGGCAAACATGTCCCCCGACTTGAGGCGGTATCTGGCAGAGCAGGGTGCCCAGCAACTCGATCAGATTATCGTGTTCGCCGAAAGGTTCCAGACAGCACAGGCTGAAGTACTGGGACAGAAACGGAAACACCCAGACCTGCCAAACCCGGACAAAGGAGCTTCATCATCGCAGCCGGCTACTTCACCAGCTCATCAGCAGCCAGGGCCTTCTCGCAAAAAGCCACATTCTGGTTATAACTTGCGCCCCCAGCAGCATAACAGAGCACAGCCAACAACATCTCAGGAACCCGCTAGGAACAGAGGAGATAACGACCGGTATTGTCGGAATTGTCGAACTACTTCCCACTGGACATCACGGTGCATGAACAAACCCCCAGGTCATCATGCAGCTTGTTTAAGGCCGGTGAGAGTGACTAAAGGGAATAAGTGGGAACCGGTCAAGGCAGAGAAGTTGTTCTCTAACAGTGGACCAGCCGTAGTGAATGGGACAGCCAGTACGTGTTTGTTTGACAGCGGGCTTACATACCCCAGTATCGTCGCTCGTCATTTGGTGAAACCAGGGCAGTGGCCAGTAGAAATAGTTGAGATTGGTGGAATTTTGAGAAGAGGTATCTCACAGCGTCTGCCAGTAACCTATATTGAGGTGAAATGCAAGTTTGTGTCTGGCACAATCAAGGCAGCTGTAATGGCAAAGCCAGCACATGATTTCATCCTGGAAAGCCCATACTTAGTTTTGGGAAACCCAACCGCACCGATCCTTGCTAATGCAAGAAGGCCTACTGCACGCCAGAGAAGTGAAAGGGGAGAGGCCCTGATTCACGGAGCCCCGCGAGAGCTCAACCAACACCCCTATCTTGCGATGAGGAGGAAAGAAGCCTCTAAAGACAGTGGAATGTTAATTACAGAGGCGTATTCGCCTGTCCGCCCTGTTCAGCCTAATGGCCAAACGGTGGTGATGCCTCTGATTCTGGAAAGACCTTCTTCGTTGTCGGGAATTAGGCCCCCAATGGTATTAAATCCCCCAAGGGAGGAAAATACTGACAAGAAGGAACATGTGCCAGGTTCTTCAGTCAACTGCAAACAGTTACGACGATGTCTGGCCAAGCCAGTCAGTCTGTTTCAAAACACTGGGAAGCCGCACCATGGGGTAATTATTATTTACCACGTGCAGCCAGGAAAATTCGTGGGCGAAGGAAATACATGAGAGGGAGGAGGAAGGGCGACCAGTCAGGTTGCAGTCGCCAGGAGGAAATCACCAGGCGTGACCCTCACAATCCAGTGCTTGCAAAGATTTTCAAGGATATGGAGAAGGGCCTGTATGACAATGCTATTTATGACAGTGATTAGATCGGGATGTAGATCTAGATACGGGCCAGTATGAAACCCAGAGATTTAAGTGATTTAGCACGGATTTCCGCACTTCAAAGGGGGGACTTCTGTGATGCTGCACTGTATTTCTGTCCTTCAACGGGCCCGATTCTGTTCTTCTGTTTTTAGTTTTCACCATTTCTCTTCACTTTGTAACTATATGTGTTTGCCATGTTTCTTCTCCACGAATATATATCGTGTTTGGTATTTTGAGTAGGTAAATTAAATGGGTTCTTTTTACGACGGTAGGTTTATTTTACACTCGACCACTTTTACTTTCTTCTGAATTTCCGCGATCACGTAGATTTTTGTTGTTTAGGAATATCGCCATTTCATGCATGCACGTCAGAAACACGCGGCCATCACATAACGTGGCGCAATTTTTGGGACACGCGGGTCTGCGTGTTTTCAAATCGATTTGAGTAGGTCGCTAGTTATGTTATTTTTTCTAGCGTTTCCATTGGTCCGAGTGAAAGCTTAGGATAGGCGTGGGAGGAAATCCGAGGGGGTTTTTCTCTTGTATATAATGAGTCGGTAAACTGGGATCTTTCTCTATGAAGAAAAATTGCCGGCCGTACGACTTCGAATTATCGTCTCCATTGCGGGAAGAAAAGCGGTATTGCGAGTCACGGCGAACAGTGGGGGAGCGTAAATTTGCCCATATGCAAAATTACCCACGGCAACAGGACATATCTCAAGGGTCAGAGTACTCGAGGTATCGCCAGCAGCGAAAAGAACATAACCTAAACGGTCTATTGCAGTGAAGTTCAACTCTTCAGTGAGACTGGTTTAAATTGCCTACAGCCAGAAATCAAGGCTGTGTTTTTCCTCTAGATCCGGAGCGGGTTAAAAGAGGGAAGCTATTCAGCAGCAGAGAAGTTTTCGACAGTTAATCAAGTACCTCATGCTTAACACCCGAACTTCTTCATCATCACCCATTTCGGGAGCAGGTGATAGGGTTAAAATACCTGGGTCCTGAAAGTAACGAGAGAAGAGCGTAACGGAGACGCCGCATCATCCGTCGTCGAGTATTAGAGAGACACTAAGACCAAGAAGGAGAGAGGGAGAGAGAGAGAAGGTGGGAGAAAATAGACAGGACCAGTAAGGTCTGTTCAGTATTCACTCGAAGGATAGACACTGAGCCATTGTGTTACTCCAAGTCTAATATTTTAGCATTTCCAGTGGTGTTAGATAGCGGCGCATATCGCCTACCAAGTTGGAAGCTGTGTAGACGTTCGTTGAGGAAGAGTCAACAGGACTGAGACAGTAGAATCTTATTGGTATTAGAGAGTGGAGGCTAAAGTTTACAGCCCCCCAAGATCAGAGTGTGTAAATCACTAACCTTTTTTATTGTTCCTCAGCAGGGTGACAGGAGGAGTGAATGTGAGTGGGGTTTTTCTAGTGTCTATCTAATTTTATTGTTACTTTGTTTTCAGGCCGTGCAACAGTGCACGCTAATTTTTTGATGACGTATGATGAACTTTAATGATTTCTGGGTGTAAATAAATTTATCTATAATATATACTGGATCAGCTTCTACACTCTATACTTACTCTATGTTGTCTGTATAGTGGTGTCTGTGGTCGTTTTATACACCTTATCTCATTTTTTTAAAGGTAGTTAGAGGGGGGTGATCCTATAGCTTTTTCTGAAGTCACGAAGCGGCAAGGGGAGAGTCAAATCCTGGTTCTAGCCCTTGAGCCAATAGTCTCATCTGTCCACAGGCATGTCATTTTTCATCTAAATTCTACCTTCTCAGACTTTCTCATACTAGGGTATTGCTTTCATTCAGGCAAACTCTATAAACTTAAATCCACTTCGTGACAAATAGAGGGATTAAAATGGTATGACAAGGTTACCAATGTGGAACTGAGGACAAGAACTAGACAAGTGCCAGTGGAACAAGAGATGAGAAGAAGGCGATGGATTGGACACACACTGAGGAGACCTGTTGATAGCATTACAAGGCAGTCCTGGTTCTGGAACCCCCAGGGCAAGAGAGGCAGAGGTAGACCAAGAAGCACATGGAAAAGAGAGCTGGAAACAGAGGTGAAAATGATGAGGAGAACGTGGAAAGAACTTGAGATGATGGCACGTGACAGGAGGACTTGGCATGTGTTTGTTGAAGGCCTATGCTCCTTTGGGAGTGGAGGGTTATGAATGAATGAATGAATGAATGTCAAAGATGCAACAACACGACAAAATGTACTAAAAAAACTGCAGTCTGACAACTTGTTTCTAGCTTGTCCTTTAAAATTCCTTTTGATTTGTCTACAAAATGAGCATGTATTTTGTTTGGCAATGACCGCGGCTTATTTTTCCAAAAACTCTCGGTACCCCACTGCATGAGATGTCGATAAAAACAGCTAATAAATTGCTAAAAGACTAAGCTAGCAGCATAAAGCAACAACCATTCTTTGACTGTCCCGTGTTGTTTCCGGGGGTCTCCTGGCTTGGTTCCAATATAGTCCTTGGTCCTGATTGTCTAATGTTGTCCTCCCAGCGGACTCTGGGCATCCTGGAGGTCTGGATCTCTGGCTCTTAGTTTCCCATACTTGACGTAGTATCCGATATTCTCCCATTCTGCACACATAGCCAAACCATCGTAGTTGAGACTGTTCTACTTTGGTCTGCAGGGGCTGGGTTTTAAGGCCTTGTCGCAGCACTGGTTGCGGACCATGTCTCTTCTTGTTACTTCAACAACCTTCCTCAGATACCTTATTTCTGAGGTTTGGAGCTGGATTTTCTGGGTTGTAGTCATTGCCTACGATTCGCTGTATAGATGTTAAAAAGCACATGTGACAATGGAGAACTCTGGGGTAGTCTCGGGCAAATGTGCTTTGGTTCTGATGTTCATGTTCCCAAACGAAATGCAACTGATCTCTCAGTTAAGGCAGCTGCTTGTGGCAGAGATTATGTTATAGATTTCATATATCTTTCTCTTTGTCTTCATTTTCTTTTTCTACGTCTCGTCATCTACGATTGGGGGAACTTAACTCTCCCATTCAAACCTTTGTCATTTCTTTTCTAAGTTAGAAAGCATTTAATTGCATTTTCTCTGATGTAGGTTTTACGAGCGACTTGGTCCAGCTCACCTGTAATTATCACGGCCACGATCATAAAAATCGTTGTAACATTGATAAGGGTGAGAGATCTGGAAACCAAAGGGCAGACTATCGTCTATCATTTTTTCCCTGATCGGTTCGCATGTGAGTAATTATTCACGATGTAAGACTTGAGATGAAAGACGAGCGTACGTGTATTTCGTTTATGACCAGAGTCTGCAGGCGATAATATATGTAGATTTTATGTCATCTAGATCTTAATAGAGACCTGGTCGGCATGGGTGCGAAGAAATTCGTTTGATTCACAGAATGAGATAGAATGTATGTAGATTCTCCTCTAGGTGTGAACATGTGGTAGAGAGAGAGTCTGGGGTTTCGATAATGTAATGATTTTCCTTTCATCAGAGATATATTTATACCAGAGCAGTTTCAGACTGCATTCACTTGAGTACTCCTTAGTCAGTAGACAGCTTCCTACGTTCTGAATACCGTGTATAGAGAAGTTCTTAGTTTCTCGACATAGCCGAGTTCTAGACTACCTGTATAAAGGATAGTTCTCAGTTTCGCAGTGATAGCCTGTAGTTCAGTTTTGGAGGTAAATAATATTGACTAGTATTGTCGAGTGATAGAATTGTTAGTTCGAAGTATATCTTCACTAGATTTATGTGCAGAATGATTAAATGATAAGTCAGTTAATATTTCTCTAGTTATTGTGTTACAGTGGAAAGCAGAATAAATTATAATTTCTAGCTAAAACTCATACAGCTATAAATAAATTTAATTAAATTGCTAGTAACCAGTCCGAGAATATTTTTAACTAACTAGTAAATGCACTGATTCATCATTGAGTATTGACGAAATACGTATGTATTTCTAATTCATGATGATTGATTTTTGTAATGACTAGAATATACTTCATGGAAGTTTAAACGATGAGACAAGCGCTAAGCTTATAGTCTCTAACTTAAAGTTAATACCGAAGTGAATATTATATTTTACGCAAGGGTAGGATAGGATGTGTGTATATATTGTGGTTAAGTATTTTGCACTTTTCTCTTCCTTATACAGTTTTGGGTCAGCCCAACCTCTACCAGCGGTTTGTTTCAGCATATGACAAAACCATAGAAGAAACATTTTGTAATTTAAACAAGTGAGTTTCCAAATTACCACCTGTCTGGCGTGGTGTTTGCATCCAGAAAGAGACAGAGTACTCATCTCACTAACTTTAATACTAAATGAAATAACTGGGCCTATCGAGCCAGATTATAATTCTTCACAACATTCTCATTGAAATATTCAGCCCTGTGGCAAGAGAAATTACTAACAATAACATTGTCCGATGGTTTTTTTAAATCAAGTTGTGGTGTGACAATCAATTGTTTATACTGAGTAAAGTTACCAACCTGACATTTTCTAAAGTACTGGAAACCTCAAGAGTCTGACACTGTGAGCTTTGTGGCATCTCTTAGCTGAACTGATCTTTTTCCTAGTGACATAACCAGTCATCCAAATAATAATAACCAAGGGAACGCTCTCCGGAACAGTGGATTTGATTCTGTCTTTTGAGGAGCTGGGGTTCTCTTGGCGAAAAATAACTGGCGCTGCTGTATGTGCGTATGTCCCAAAGATTGTTCCAGAAAGGAAAAAATCCAGTCTGTAAGTAGCACGATTGTCAGTGGCCACTGTTGTATGAATAAAATGAGAGCAGGAATGAGTGACTCTTTTATTGTATAACAAATTTCACCCACTTTGTATTTCTTTTATGCAATTTGTGTTGCAAATGCTGATTTCCTCTTAGGATAGATTAATATATCAACTCTGTTCTTAAACTATAGAGGAGAAATCATAGAACATAGCGTATATATCTGTGACTCTTTGGAGGCTATAACTTTTCTGCTAACGGGATCGTGGGCTCTACATAGAGGGAAAGGATTACACTTATGGGTCTATTGTTCTTTTAGTAATTCATTAACCTATGTGTAATTATATGTGCCTGATAAGCAACCTTATTTGTTGTGGACAATTTTCCTTATGTTAATAAAATTTACATAAACTTTATTCAAGCGTGTCGGTCAGCTCGTTCCAAAATATATATATTCCATTGTAATAGTTTTTCACGTCTGTGCGTCTAACTGTCATCACTTATGTGTATATGTATATTAATATATATAGTCAAATAGACTGTCTGACTCCTCTAGATCTGTTGTAGAAGATAGGCTGAAAGAGAGAAGATTCTCGATTTCAGGGACAGATTCTATTAATTTCTACCATCTCACTCGTGAAAATCTATTTCTATTACTATCTCTCACTGTTGCTATCACTTGTTCTAATCTATTCAGAAGGGACCAACCCAAGTCTTAATTCCCCTATCAAAAATCTACGACAGAATGGTGGCTCGTTTTCCGGCAATTGAACTCTAGTCCTGAGCAAGTACGACAAATATCAGCTCGTCTGTAGGATTAATTTTCTTTATTCTGAATATAGAGATAAAGTGTGATTGTCTCGTGAGTTATAGTACCTTTTTAAATAATTGTTCCCCTAGACAAACGATCTGTTTTGGGCTTGCTGACCACACTAATAGTAATTGTGTTTTTTCCACAGCATTATTGAGTATTATACACTTTGATTTACAGGTAGATTTTGTCAGAAGTTGTGTTATATGTTGATTTTGTAATACTAAACCGCTGGTAGATTTTGTGATTGTGTTACAATCACAGGGTTCTGAAGTAGAAGGTGTTTGAACTAAGTTAAGGAGTGCGTTCGGACTTATTTTTTTCGTCCTGTTAATTGCCTCCCTTACCCGATCTGACTTCAGGGGGTGTACTTGTAGTGGATTTAAAAATTAAGGGATTTTTTTTCTCCTTAAATTTTTGCAATAATTGTTTTGTTTCCACTGTAGCAACTTATTTTTGTTAGTGATTAATCTTAACTACCATCTACTTGGCATAGTCGCTTGCATTTAGAGCTTAATTGCCAATAAATAGCAGCGATAGTTAGATAACTATTTAGGAGGAGGTATCCCAGTTAAAATATATCATCTTTTGTTGGTATTTTCTCGTAAGTGGTAAGGAACCAGTGTATCCCTTTTCTTATTTCCTTCTCGATTTACACTCAGTCAGTTCTTTACAATGGCCGAGAGGGCGAAGCTTAGACAGATGCTCAGAGAGGAAGCGAGAGAAGAGGGATTACAGGGAGAAGAAGCGAAAGCTTTTGTCAGGGACGAACTTGAGAGATATGATGCGGAGAAGAAAGAAACGGAAGACCGTCTATTACAGCAGAAGAAGATTGAGGAAGAAATGGAAATCCGCAGGGCGAACGAAAGAGAGAAGGAGAGACAGCATGAGGAAAGAGAGAAGGAGAGACAGCATGAGAAGGAGAGAGAGGAGAGACAGCATGAGAAGGAGAAAGAGGAGAGACAGCATGAGTTAGCGCTTAAAGCTCTAGAGGTTCAAACCCGTGGGGCTGTGTTGACTCCGTTTTATGGTTGAGTACAGTTTATACTGGTGAAGAGGTAGCTTAAAACGCGAATGGTTAAAATGAACGAATGTCAACAATATTCTTCAAACGAACTTCAATAAGTAGTGTTGAACTGGGTGAACTGGGCAAGTACTGGCAGTACATAAGTCGGTGATGACTGTACATAGATTTTATTCAACATGACACATACGGAGTGGACAAGACTAACATCGTCACAGGCGTAAAGATCATACATCAGCATAATGGTAATTACTTTTAAAGTTCCTGAAGATTCTCTACCAATAAAGTCCTCTGACTCAAGTGACTAAGGATCACAAAACTGTTACCGTATAATATTCTTCTCATTCAAGTCCATTGACCTTCCTTCAAGGACGTCTATCATGGTAACGTATTCATACTCCAGGATAAAATCTTCCATATCATACTTCACAATCCCATACGTTCTCCAAAACATAACGTTAGATAGCATATAGTTTCAAACAAAGTCATACACGATAATACGAACAGGTTAGAGATTCCAGTTGACTAACCTCTCCCATTCTATGCCACGCTTCTGGCATTGTTGAGTGTACGGCATATAAAATATGAAGCATACGAATAAATAAACTGGTTTACACGTAGGTATTATTCCTCTACGGTAATCTAATATGACCACCGACTCCGTCTGTCCATTCTAGGAAATTACATGCTAAGATGACTTCCCGCTAGACTACAACTGGGAGCGGCCTGATACTTTAGTTTACGGCAATAAATATACAAATATAACCGGGGCGACACTTACATGATCCTTCCATCATTGGCTTCGTCAAGAATACCAATTGAATCAATATAACATACTGGCTTATACAAAACTGCCAGAAAATTCCAATAATCTATATCTCGGACATAACAAAGTCCGCACTGCCCCGTTCAAAACATGACGTCACAATCCCCAAACTAGGTTACCCGTGCGTCCAAAGCAACTCACACTGCATTGTGCACGTCAGTGCGTGAATCAATCGAACGCACAAATAATAAAATATATAAAGACTGGTGCGTACATTTGGCAGGACCGAAGACTACCCCCTTAGGTAATAAATGTACGTAACAGACTGCCTCTACCTCCAGCAATGGAGAGTCTTCTCCCCATTCTTCCTTAACTGATCCTTCTAACACTCAATCTTCTAACTCACCGCTATGTCTTTCACTCTAGAATCTTTCCCTTGTCCTAATGAGAAGATTGACACATGGCTAGAAAACTTTGAGAAAATGGCAACTCTGTACGGCTTAGAGAGGTCGCGTTGGTGTATGAAGCTTTCTTAGGCTTTGAAAAGCAGTGCGTATGATGTTTACGCCAAACTGGAAAGCAGCCAACAAGACAACTACGACGTGTTGAAGAAAGCTTTGCTTGAGCGCTTTGAAATGAATGCGCGAAAGTTTTTGCAACTGTTTCGCAACAGCAGAAAGGAGAATTCTGAAACTTTTCAGCAGTTCTCGTCTCGTTTGAAGGGATACTTGTCAAAGTGCCTGGAGCTGTCACAGCTCGCCTCTACCTATGAAGGTATAGAGGAGTTCGTTATATGCGAACAGATAAAAAAGACTTTGTCTGCTGACACCCGGAGATTTCTAGCTGAGCAGGGAGCAGAAAAGCTTGAAGACATTTTGGAAAAGTCTGAGCGATATCATAATGCGCTGGTCGAACTGCCGGCCACAAAACGTAAACCGACAGAATAGCTTTTTCGAAAGAATAATCTAGACCAATCTTCTCACGCTTCTCACCAAAGTAACCACAGAGAAACTGGACCTCAAAACCCCCCTCCTGAAAAGTCTAAGTTCTACAAAAACAAGTACCCCAACAACAAACAGACTGATCAACCCAACCGTCCTACATGGCAGCGCTGTCAGAAAGGACAAGGTGGCAAAGGGAAAACCCCTGAGCACGGGACATATGATCAGAGCGAGCACACCGAGCCTAAACGCATCGGATGCTTGCTAACAGTCTCGCAAGGTGGAATTGATGTCAGTGATTCTCAACCTGTAGAGGGAGAGACACCCTCTACGCGAGGTACTGTTATTTTGAACAGTTCTTCAACTTTATGTTTATTTGACACGGGGCTTTCTTATGATTGCATTGTCGCCAGACACCTGGTCAAACCCGGTCAAGAGACAGGAGAAACCGTCCAACTTTGTGGAGTTTCTAAGAGTGATGCACCTACAGCGCTTCCCATCGCATTGGTTGAGATCCACTCTGATTTTGTCAGAGGTGTGATCAAAGCGGCTGTTATGGATGACCCAATCTACCCAGTCATACTTGGCGGTAGATATATGTTTATTTGGAAACCGGAAGAGCCAACTGTGGCAGCAGCAACTACAAGAGAGCAAACCAAGAAGGAACGGGAGCCTGCGCCAATATTGTTACCTATGGAACTTAAAGAGGTGCAACAAAAGGACCCTACCTGGCACCCTGCTTTAGGAAACTGCCCATGGCTAAGGACCCTAGACAGCACGGGGACATTTTTTCTAAGGATGGCGTACTTTATCGCAGAACGGGCAAGCCTGACCAAGGTTACAACCAGCTCCTAGTACCGAAACAGTACAGAAGCCAAATCCTAGAAATGGGGCACTCTCTTCCCTTCAGCGGACATTTGGGACAGAACGCCACAAACCAACGGATAACTACTCATTATTGGTGGCCAGGAATAAACACTGATATTATCAGGTATGTGAAATCCTGTGCCCAGTGTCAACGTGTGCCACCCAAGCAACGGACACCACCAGTTTCCATGGGTGAAATGCCAATAATGGGGACACCATTTGAACGGGCAGTGATCGACATTTTAGGACCCTTAGAAAGGACTAAAAAAAGGAACAGGTTTATCCTGACCTTAGTTGACACATGCACTATGTGGGCAGAAGCTATACCGCTTACATGCGCGGATGCCAAGCATATCGCAGAAGCCCTCGTGCAGATTTTTACTCGGTTGGGATTCCCTCAACAAGTGTTGACGGATAACGGATCTCCATACCGTAACCTGTTAATGGATGAGATCGTTAAGATCTTGAGGAACTAGCGCATCTACATAAAGCCTTATCATCCGGCCGGAAGTGAGCTAGTAGAACGTGTCAACGGAAACCTCAACATGATGTTAAGTAAACTGGGATAAGTAAAACCTGAAGATTGGTATCTTTGTATACCTGCAGCTTTATTTGCCTACAGGGAAGCCCCAAATCATTCCACAGTATTTCCCCCAGCTACGCTTTTATTCGGCAGATCTATCAAGGGGCCGCTCGAAGCCTTACTTCAGTCGCTGACAGACCAGAAGGCTGATGAGACAGTCGTCTCAGCCAGTAAATACGTATCGAATTTAAAGGAAAGGTTGAAACTAGGATGGGACCTAGCAACGACCAACTTTAAGCGAGCACGCGCAAAGCACGCTAACCGATACAGGAAAGTCGTGAAAGAAAGAGAACTGCAAGCAGGAGAGAAAGTTTTGGTGTTACTCCCTACCGGGAGAAACAAACTACGTATCGGATGGCAAGGGCCGTTTACCGTCCTTAAAAAGATTTCAAAGGCTAACTACCAGATCTCTATTAAAGGAAAGGAGAAGGTCTACCATGTAAATCTGTTAAAGAAATACGCGGAAAGACCAGTGCCAACCTCCTAACATCCCCTGGCGTTCGCCAAAACTGACGAAGATGACGATAGTGGCAGGGAAATTCCACTGCACACACACGTAATCTTTCAAAAATGTCAAAAGCGGCGACACTCTTTCAAGCGCGCATGGAAGACATTCCAGGAAAAGAAAACGTTGGGGCAGACTTCATGAGTAGGAATTGGACAGAGAGGGAGGGGGAAGATGACAGTCACTCAGACACCACTGATATAGGAAATCTATTTCCATAACGTGGACATGGAATGGTTCCATATCTTAAGCGGGGACGTCTGTGGCAGAGATTATGTTATCGATTTCATATATCTTTCTATTTGTCTTTATTTTCTTTTTCTACGTCTCGTCATCTACGCCTGGGGGAACTTAACTCTCCCATTCAAACCTTTGTCATTTCTTTTTTAAGTTAGCAAGCATTTAATTGCATTTTCTCTGATGTAGGTTTTACGAGCGACTTGGTCCAGCTCACCTGTAATTATCACGTTGTAACAGTGATCAGGGTGAGAGATCTGGAAACCAAAGGGCAGACTATCGTCTATCATTTTTTCCCTGATCGGTTCGCATGTGAGTAATTATTCACGATGTAAGACTTGAGATGAAAGACGAGCGTGCGTGTATTTCGTTTATGACCAGAGTCTGCAGGCGATAATATATGTAGATTTTATGTCATCTAGATCTTAATAGAGACCTGGTCGGCATGGGTGCGAAGAAATTCGTTTGATTCACAGAATGAGATAGAATGTATGTAGATTCTCCTCTAGGTGCGAACATGTGGTAGAGAGAGTCTGGGGTTTCGATAATGTAATGATTTTCCTTTCATCAGAGATATATTTATACCAGAGCAGTTTCAGACTGCATTCACTTGAGTACTCCTTAGTCAGTAGACAGCTTCCTACGTTCTGAATACCGTGTATAGAGAAGTTCTTAGTTTCTCGACATAGCCGAGTTCTAGACTACCTGTATAAAGGATAGTTCTCAGTTTCGCAGTGATAGCCTGTAGTTCAGTTTTGGAGGTAAATAATATTGACTAGTATTGTCGAGTGATAGAATTGTTAGTTCGAAGTATATCTTCACTAGATTTATGTGCAGAATGATTAAATGATAAGTCAGTTAATATTTCTCTAGTTATTGTGTTACAGTGGAAAGCAGAATAAATTATAATTTCTAGCTAAAACTCATACAGCTATAAATAAATTTAATTAAATTGCTAGTAACCAGTCCGAGAATATTTTTAACTAACTAGTAAATGCACTGATTCATTATTGAGTATTGACGAAATACGTATGTATTTCTAATTCATGATGATTGATTTTTGTAATGACTAGAATATACTTCATGGAAGTTTAAACGATGAGACAAGCGCTAAGCTTATAGTCTCTAACTTAAAGTTAATACCGAAGTGAATATTATATTTTACGCAAGGGTAGGATAGGATGTGTGTATATATTGTGGTTAAGTATTTTGTACTTTTCTCTTCCTTATACAGTTTTGGGTCAGCCCAACCTCTACCAGCGGTTTGTTTCAGTATATGAGAAAACCATAGAAGAAACATTATGTAATTTAAATAAGTGAGTTACCAGTTACCACCTGTCTGGCACTGTATTTGCATCCAGAAAGAGACAGAGTACTCATCTCACTAACTTTAATACTAAATGAAATAACTGGGCCTATCGAGCCAGATTATAATTCTTCACAATATTCTCATTGAAATATTCAGCCCTGTGGCAAGAGAAATTACTAACAATAACATTTTCCGATGGTTTTTTAAAATCAAGTTGTGGTGTGACAATCAATTGTTTATACTGAGTAAAGTTACCAACCTGACATTTTCTAAAGTACTGGAAACCTCAAGAGTCTGACACTGTGAGCTTTGTGGCATCTCTTAGCTGAACTGATCTTTTTCCTAGTGACATAACCAGTCATCCAAATAATAATAACCAAGGGAACGCTCCCCGGAACAGTGGATTTGATTCTGTCTTTTGAGGAGCTGGGGTTCTCTTGGCGAAAAATAACTGGCGCTGCTGTATGTGTGTATGTCCCAAAGATTGTTCCAGAAAGGAAAAAATCCAGTCTGTAAGTAGCACGATTGTCAGTGGCCACTGTTGTATGAATAAAATGAGAGCAGGAATGAGTGACTCTTTTATTGTATAACAAATTTCACCCACTTTGTATTTCTTATATGCAATTTGTGTTGCAAATGCTGATTTCCTCTTAGGATAGATTAATATATCAACTCTGTTCTTAAACTACAGAGGAGAAATCATAGAACATAGCGTATATATCTGTGACTCTTTGGAGGCTATAACTTTTCTGCTAACGGGATCGTGGGCTCTACATAGAGGGAAAGGATTACACTTATGGGTCTATTGTTCTTTTAGTAATTCATTAACCTATGTGTAATTATATGTGCCTGATAAGCAACCTTATTTGTTGTGGACAATTTTCCTTATGTTAATAAAATTTACATAAACTTTATTCAAGCGTGTCGGTCAGCTCGTTCCAAAATATATATATTCCATTGTAATAGTTTTTCACGTCTGTGCGTCTAACTGTCATCACTTATGTGTATATGTATATTAATATATATAGTCAAATAGACTGTCTGACTCCTCTAGATCTGTTGTAGAAGATAGGCTGAAAGAGAGAAGATTCTCGATTTCAGGGACAGATTCTATTAATTTCTACCATCTCACTCGTGAAAATCTATTTCTATTACTATCTCTCACTGTTGCTATCACTTGTTCTAATCTATTCAGAAGGGACCAACCCAAGTCTTAATTCCCCTATCAAAAATCTACGACAGAATGGTGGCTCGTTTTCCGGCAATTGAACTCTAGTCCTGAGCAAGTACGACAAATATCAGCTCGTCTGTAGGATTAATTTTCTTTATTCTGAATATAGAGATAAAGTGTGATTGTCTCGTGAGTTATAGTACCTTTTTAAATAATTTTTCCCCTAGACAAACGATCTGTTTTGGGCTTGCTGACCACACTAATAGTAATTGTGTTTTTTCCACAGCATTATTGAGTATTATACATTTTGATTTACAGGTAGATTTTGTCAGAAGTTGTGTTATATGTTGATTTTGTAATACTAAACCGCTGGTAGATTTTGTGATTGTGTTACAATCACAGGGTTCTGAAGCAGAAGGTGTTTGAACTAAGTTAAGGAGTGCGTTCGGACTTATTTTTTTCGTCCTGTTAATTGCCTCCCTTACCCGATCTGACTTCAGGGGGTGAACTTGTAGTGGATTTAAAAATTAAGGGATTTTTTTTCTCCTTAAATTTTTGCAATAATTGTTTTGTTTCCACTGTAGCAACTTATTTTTGTTAGTGATTAATCTTAACTACCATCTACTTGGCATAGTCGCTTGCATTTAGAGCTTAATTGCCAATAAATAGCAGCGATAGTTAGATAACTATTTAGGAGGAGGTATCCCAGTTAAAATATATCATCTTTTGTTGGTATTTTCTCGTAAGTGGTAAGGAACCAGTGTATCCCTTTTCTTATTTCCTTCTCGATTTACACTCAGTCAGTTCTTTACAATGGCCGAGAGGGCGAAGCTTAGACAGATGCTCAGAGAGGAAGCGAGAGAAGAGGGATTACAGGGAGAAGAAGCGAAAGCTTTTGTCAGGGACGAACTTGAGAGATATGATGCGGAGAAGAAAGAAACGGAAGACCGTCTATTACAGCAGAAGAAGATTGAGGAAGAAATGGAAATCCGCAGGGCGAACGAAAGAGAGAAGGAGAGACAGCATGAGGAAAGAGAGAAGGAGAGACAGCATGAGAAGGAGAGGGAGGAGAGACAGCATGAGAAGGAGAGGGAGGAGAGACAGCATGAGTTGGCGCTTAAAGCTCTAGAGGTTCAAACCCGTGGGGCTGCCTCTACCTCCAGCAATGGAGAGTCTTCTCCTCATTCTTCCTTAACTGATCCTTCTAACACTCAATCTCCTAACTCACCGCTATGTCTTTCACTCTAGAATCTTTCCCTTGTCCTAATGAGAAGATTGACACATGGCTAGAAAACTTTGAGAAAATGGCAACTCTGTACGGCTTAGAGAGGTCGCGTTGGTGTATGAAGCTTTCTCAGGCTTTGAAAAGCAGTGCGTATGATGTTTACACCAAACTGGAAAGCAGCCAACAAGACAACTACGACGTGTTGAAGAAAGCTTTGCTTGAGCGCTTTGAAATGAATGCGCGAAAGTTTTTGCAACTGTTTCGCAACAGCAGAAAGGAGAATTCTGAAACTTTTCAGCAGTTCTCGTCTCGTTTGAAGGGATACTTGTCAAAGTGCCTGGAGCTGTCACAGCTCGCCTCTACCTATGAAGGTATAGAGGAGTTCGTTATATGCGAACAGATAAAGAAGACTTTGTCTGCTGACACCCGGAGATTTCTAGCTGAGCAGGGAGCAGAAAAGCTTGAAGACATTTTGGAAAAGTCTGAGCGATATCATAATGCGCTGGTCGAACTGCCGGCCACAAAACGTAAACCGACAGAATAGCTTTTTCGAAAGAATAATCTAGACCAATCTTCTCACGCTTCTCACCAAAGTAACCACAGAGAAACTGGACCTCAAAACCCCCCTCCTGAAAAGTCTAAGTTCTACAAAAACAAGTACCCCAACAACAAACAGACTGATCAACCCAACCGTCCTACATGGCAGCGCTGTCAGAAAGGACAAGGTGGCAAAGGGAAAACCTCTGAGCACGGGACATATGATCAGAGCGAGCACACCGAGCCTAAACGCATCGGATGCTTGCTAACAGTCTTCTTCTTCTTCCGTCCTTAGCCAACGACCGGCAAAGCAGTCAGTGGCCATTACGCCTAGTGGCGTCTTAAGGGCAACAGCGAATAGATTTTCTTTGCCGTTGTTCCCATCACGCCTAATGGCGTCTTTAGGGCAACGACAAATCAATTCGTTCGTCGTTGTTTCCGTAATCAAAGTGACTGGCAAACGGGTGATCAGCCCGTTGGTTGCTAACAGTCTCGCAAGGTGGAATTGATGTCAGTGATTCTCAACCTGTAGAGGGAGAGACACCCTCTACGCGAGGTACTGTTATTTTGAACAGTTCTTCAACTTTATGTTTATTTGACACGGGGCTTTCTTATGATTGCATTGTCGCCAGACACCTGGTCAAACCCGGTCAAGAGACAGGAGAAACCGTCCAACTTTGTGGAGTTTCTAAGAGTGATGCACCTACAGCGCTTCCCATCGCATTGGTTGAGATCCACTCTGATTTTGTCAGAGGTGTGATCAAAGCGGCTGTTATGGATGACCCAATCTACCCAGTCATACTTGGCGGTAGATATGTGTTTATTTGGAAACCGGAAGAGCCAACTGTGGCAGCAGCAACTACAAGAGAGCAAACCAAGAAGGAACGGGAGCCTGCGCCAATATTGTTACCTATGGAACTTAAAGAGGTGCAACAAAAGGACCCTACCTGGCACCCTGCTTTAGGAAACTGCCCATGGCTAAGGACCCTAGACAGCACGGGGACATTTTTTCTAAGGATGGCGTACTTTATCGCAGAACGGGCAAGCCTGACCAAGGTTACAACCAGCTCCTAGTACCGAAACAGTACAGAAGCCAAATCCTAGAAATGGGGCACTCTCTTCCCTTCAGCGGACATTTGGGACAGAACGCCACAAACCAACGGATAACTACTCATTATTGGTGGCCAGGAATAAACACTGATATTATCAGGTATGTGAAATCCTGTGCCCAGTGTCAACGTGTGCCACCCAAGCAACGGACACCACCAGTTTCCATGGGTAAAATGCCAACAATGGGGACACCATTTGAACGGGCAGTGATCGACATTTTAGGACCCTTAGAAAGGACTAAAAAAGGAACAGGTTTATCCTGACCTTAGTTGACACATGCACTATGTGGGCAGAAGCTATACCGCTTACATGCGCGGATGCCAAGCATATCGCAGAAGCCCTCGTGCAGATTTCTACTCGGTTGGGATTCCCTCAACAAGTGTTGACGGATAACGGATCTCCATACCGTAACCTGTTAATGGATGAGATCGTTAAGATCTTGAGGAACTAGCGCATCTACATAAAGCCTTATAATCCGGCCGGAAGTGAGCTAGTAGAACGTGTCAACGGAAACCTCAACATGATGTTAAGTAAACTGGGACAAGTAAAACCAGAAGATTGGGATCTTTGTATACCTGCAGCTTTATTTGCCTACAGGGAAGCCCCAAATCCTTCCACAGTATTTCCCCCAGCTACGCTTTTATTCGGCAGATCTATCAAGGGGCCGCTCGAAGCCTTACTTCAGTCGCTGACAGACCAGAAGGCTGATGAGACAGTCGTCTCAGCCAGTAAATACGTATCGAATTTAAAGGAAAGGTTGAAACTAGGATGGGACCTAGCAACGACCAACTTTAAGCGAGCACGCGCAAAGCACGCTAACCGATACAGGAAAGTCGTGAAAGAAAGAGAACTGCAAGCAGGAGAGAAAGTTTTGGTGTTACTCCCTACCGGGAGAAACAAACTACGTATCGGATGGCAAGGGCCGTTTACCGTCCTTAAAAAGATTTCAAAGGCTAACTACCAGATCTCTATTAAAGGAAAGGAAAAGGTCTACCATGTAAATCTGTTAAAGAAATACGCGGAAAGACCAGTGCCAACCTCCTAACATCCCCTGGCGTTCGCCAAAACTGACGAAGATGACGATAGTGGCAGGGAAATTCCACTGCACACACACGTAATCTTTCAAAAATGTCAAAAGCGGCGACACTCTTTCAAGCGCGCATGGAAGACATTCCAGGAAAAGAAAACGTTGGGGCAGACTTCATGAGTAGGAATTGGACAGAGAGGGAGGGGGAAGATGACAGTCACTCAGACACCACTGATATAGGAAATCTATTTCCATAACGTGGACATGGAATGGTTCCATATCTTAAGCGGGGACGTCTGTGGCAGAGATTATGTTATCGATTTCATATATCTTTCTATTTGTCTTTATTTTCTTTTTCTACGTCTCGTCATCTACGCCTGGGGGAACTTAACTCTCCCATTCAAACCTTTGTCATTTCTTTTTTAAGTTAGCAAGCATTTAATTGCATTTTCTCTGATGTAGATTTTACGAGCGACTTGGTCCAGCTCACCTGTAGTTATCACGTTGTAACAGTGATCAGGGTGAGAGATCTGGAAACCAAAGGGCAGACTATCGTCTATCATTTTTTCCCTGATCGGTTCGCATGTGAGTAATTATTCACGATGTAAGACTTGAGATGAAAGACGAGCGTGCGTGTATTTCGTTTATGACCAGAGTCTGCAGGCGATAATATATGTAGATTTTATGTCATCTAGATCTTAATAGAGACCTGGTCGGCATGGGTGCGAAGAAATTCGTTTGATTCACAGAATGAGATAGAATGTATGTAGATTCTCCTCTAGGTGCGAACATGTGGTAGAGAGAGTCTGGGGTTTCGATAATGTAATGATTTTCCTGTCATCAGAGATATATTTATACCAGAGCAGTTTCAGACTGCATTCACTTGAGTACTCCTTAGTCAGTAGACAGCTTCCTACGTTCTGAATACCGTGTATAGAGAAGTTCTTAGTTTCTCGACATAGCCGAGTTCTAGACTACCTGTATAAAGGATAGTTCTCAGTTTCGCAGTGATAGCCTGTAGTTCAGTTTTGTAGGTAAATAATATTGATTAGTATTGTCGAGTGATAGAATTGTTAGTTCGAAGTATATCTTCACTAGATTTATGTGCAGAATGATTAAATGATAAGTCAGTTAATATTTCTCTAGTTATTGTGTTACAGTGGAAAGCAGAATAAATTATAATTTCTAGCTAAAACTCATACAGCTATAAATAAATTTAATTAAATTGCTAGTAACCAGTCCGAGAATATTTTTAACTAACTAGTAAATGCACTGATTCATTATTGAGTATTGACGAAATACGTATGTATTTCTAATTCATGATGATTGATTTTTGTAATGACTAGAATATACTTCATGGAAGTTTAAACGATGAGACAAGCGCTAAGCTTATAGTCTCTAACTTAAAGTTAATACCGAAGTGAATATTATATTTTACGCAAGGGTAGGATAGGATGTGTGTATATATTGTGGTTAAGTATTTTGTACTTTTCTCTTCCTTATACAGTTTTGGGTCAGCCCAACCTCTACCAGCGGTTTGTTTCAGTATATGAGAAAACCATAGAAGAAACATTTTGTAATTTAAACAAGTGAGTTTCCAAGTTACCACCTGTCTGGCGTGTTGTTTGCATCCAGAAAGAGACAGAGTACTCATCTCACTAACTTTAATACTAAATGAAATAACTGGGCCTATCGAGCCAGATTATAATTCTTCACAACATTCTCATTGAAATATTCAGCCCTGTGGCAAGAAAAATTACTAACAATAACATTTTCCGATGGTTTTTTAAAATCAAGTTGTGGTGTGACAATCAATTGTTTATACTGAGTAAAGTTACCAACCTGACATTTTCTAAAGTACTGGAAACCTCAAGAGTCTGACACTGTGAGCTTTGTGGCATCTCTTAGCTGAACTGATCTTTTTCCTAGTGACATAACCAGTCATCCAAATAATAATAACCAAGGGAACGCTCCCCGGAACAGTGGATTTGATTCTGTCTTTTGAGGAGCTGGGGTTCTCTTGGCGAAAAATAACTGGCGCTGCTGTATGTGTGTATGTCCCAAAGATTGTTCCAGAAAGGAAAAAATCCAGTCTGTAAGTAGCACGATTGTCAGTGGCCACTGTTGTATGAATAAAATGAGAGCAGGAATGAGTGACTCTTTTATTGTATAACAAATTTCACCCACTTTGTATTTCTTATATGCAATTTGTGTTGCAAATGCTGATTTCCTCTTAGGATAGATTAATATATCAACTCTGTTCTTAAACTACAGAGGAGAAATCATAGAACATAGCGTATATATCTGTGACTCTTTGGAGGCTATAACTTTTCTGCTAACGGGATCGTGGGCTCTACATAGAGGGAAAGGATTACACTTATGGGTCTATTGTTCTTTTAGTAATTCATTAACCTATGTGTAATTATATGTGCCTGATAAGCAACCTTATTTGTTGTGGACAATTTTCCTTATGTTAATAAAATTTACATAAACTTTATTCAAGCGTGTCGGTCAGCTCGTTCCAAAACATATATATATTCCATTGTAATAGTTTTTCACGTCTGTGCGTCTAACTGTCATCACTTATGTGTATATGTATATTAATATATATAGTCAAATAGACTGTCTGACTCCTCTAGATCTGTTGTAGAAGATAGGCTGAAAGAGAGAAGATTCTCGATTTCAGGGACAGATTCTATTAATTTCTACCATCTCACTCGTGAAAATCTATTTCTATTACTATCTCTCACTGTTGCTATCACTTGTTCTAATCTATTCAGAAGGGACCAACCCAAGTCTTAATTCCCCTATCAAAAATCTACGACAGAATGGTGGCTCGTTTTCCGGCAATTGAACTCTAGTCCTGAGCAAGTACGACAAATATCAGCTCGTCTGTAGGATTAATTTTCTTTATTCTGAATATAGAGATAAAGTGTGATTGTCTCGTGAGTTATAGTACCTTTTTAAATAATTTTTCCCCTAGACAAACGATCTGTTTTGGGCTTGCTGACCACACTAATAGTAATTGTGTTTTTTCCACAGCATTATTGAGTATTATACATTTTGATTTACAGGTAGATTTTGTCAGAAGTTGTGTTATATGTTGATTTTGTAATACTAAACCGCTGGTAGATTTTGTGATTGTGTTACAATCACAGGGTTCTGAAGCAGAAGGTGTTTGAACTAAGTTAAGGAGTGCGTTCGGACTTATTTTTTTCGTCCTGTTAATTGCCTCCCTTACCCGATCTGACTTCAGGGGGTGAACTTGTAGTGGATTTAAAAATTAAGGGATTTTTTTTCTCCTTAAATTTTTGCAATAATTGTTTTGTTTCCACTGTAGCAACTTATTTTTGTTAGTGATTAATCTTAACTACCATCTACTTGGCATAGTCGCTTGCATTTAGAGCTTAATTGCCAATAAATAGCAGCGATAGTTAGATAACTATTTAGGAGGAGGTATCCCAGTTAAAATATATCATCTTTTGTTGGTATTTTCTCGTAAGTGGTAAGGAACCAGTGTATCCCTTTTCTTATTTCCTTCTCGATTTACACTCAGTCAGTTCTTTACAATGGCCGAGAGGGCGAAGCTTAGACAGATGCTCAGAGAGGAAGCGAGAGAAGAGGGATTACAGGGAGAAGAAGCGAAAGCTTTTGTCAGGGACGAACTTGAGAGATATGATGCGGAGAAGAAAGAAACGGAAGACCGTCTATTACAGCAGAAGAAGATTGAGGAAGAAATGAAATCCGCAGGGCGAACGAAAGAGAGAAGGAGAGACAGCATGAGGAAAGAGAGAAGGAGAGACAGCATGAGAAGGAGAGGGAGGAGAGACAGCATGAGAAGGAGAGGGAGGAGAGACAGCATGAGTTGGCGCTTAAAGCTCTAGAGGTTCAAACCCGTGGGGCTGCCTCTACCTCCAGCAATGGAGAGTCTTCTTCTCATTCTTCCTTAACTGATCCTTCTAACACTCAATCTCCTAACTCACCGCTATGTCTTTCACTCTAGAATCTTTCCCTTGTCCTAATGAGAAGATTGACACATGGCTAGAAAACTTTGAGAAAATGGCAACTCTGTACGGCTTAGAGAGGTCGCGTTGGTGTATGAAGCTTTCTCAGGCTTTGAAAAGCAGTGCGTATGATGTTTACGCCAAACTGGAAAGCAGCCAACAAGACAACTACGACGTGTTGAAGAAAGCTTTGCTTGAGCGCTTTGAAATGAATGCGCGAAAGTTTTTGCAACTGTTTCGCAACAGCAGAAAGGAGAATTCTGAAACTTTTCAGCAGTTCTCGTCTCGTTTGAAGGGATACTTGTCAAAGTGCCTGGAGCTGTCACAGCTCGCCTCTACCTATGAAGGTATAGAGGAGTTCGTTATATGCGAACAGATAAAGAAGACTTTGTCTGCTGACACCCGGAGATTTCTAGCTGAGCAGGGAGCAGAAAAGCTTGAAGACATTTTGGAAAAGTCTGAGCGATATCATAATGCGCTGGTCGAACTGCCGGCCACAAAACGTAAACCGACAGAATAGCTTTTTCGAAAGAATAATCTAGACCAATCTTCTCACGCTTCTCACCAAAGTAACCACAGAGAAACTGGACCTCAAAACCCCCCTCCTGAAAAGTCTAAGTTCTACAAAAACAAGTACCCCAACAACAAACAGACTGATCAACCCAACCGTCCTACATGGCAGCGCTGTCAGAAAGGACAAGGTGGCAAAGGGAAAACCCCTGAGCACGGGACATATGATCAGATCAGAAACGCGAGCAACACCGAGCCTAAACGCATCGGATGCTTGCTAACAGTTTTCTCGCAAGGTGGAATTGAACGTCAGTGATTCTCAACCTGTAGAGGGAGAGTTGGTTGCCCAGTCTACGCGAGGTGGAATTGACTGTTATTTTGAAGAGACAGTTCTTCAACTTTTATGTTTATTTGACACGGAGCTTTCTTATGATTGCATTGTCGCCAGACACCTGGTCAAACCCGGTCAAGAGACAGGAGAAACCGTCCAACTTTGTGGAGTTTCTAAGAGTGATGCACCTACAGCGCTTCCCATCGCATTGGTTGAGATCCACTCTGATTTTGTCAGAGGTGTGATCAAAGCGGCTGTTATGGATGACCCAATCTACCCAGTCATACTTGGCGGTAGATATGTGTTTATTTGGAAACCGGAAGAGCCAACTGTGGCAGCAGCAACTACAAGAGAGCAAACCAAGAAGGAACGGGAGCCTGCGCCAATATTGTTACCTATGGAACTTAAAGAGGTGCAACAAAAGGACCCTACCTGGCACCCTGCTTTAGGAAACTGCCCATGGCTAAGGACCCTAGACAGCACGGGGACATTTTTTCTAAGGATGGCGTACTTTATCGCAGAACGGGCAAGCCTGACCAAGGTTACAACCAGCTCCTAGTACCGAAACAGTACAGAAGCCAAATCCTAGAAATGGGGCACTCTCTTCCCTTCAGCGGACATTTGGGACAGAACGCCACAAACCAACGGATAACTACTCATTATTGGTGGCCAGGAATAAACACTGATATTATCAGGTATGTGAAATCCTGTGCCCAGTGTCAACGTGTGCCACCCAAGCAACGGACACCACCAGTTTCCATGGGTGAAATGCCAATAATGGGGACACCATTTGAACGGGCAGTGATCGACATTTTAGGACCCTTAGAAAGGACTAAAAAAAGGAACAGGTTTATCCTGACCTTAGTTGACACATGCACTATGTGGGCAGAAGCTATACCGCTTACATGCGCGGATGCCAAGCATATCGCAGAAGCCCTCGTGCAGATTTTTACTCGGTTGGGATTCCCTCAACAAGTGTTGACGGATAACGGATCTCCATACCGTAACCTGTTAATGGATGAGATCGTTAAGATCTTGAGGAACTAGCGCATCTACATAAAGCCTTATAATCCGGCCGGAAGTGAGCTAGTAGAACGTGTCAACGGAAACCTCAACATGATGTTAAGTAAACTGGGACAAGTAAAACCTGAAGATTGGGATCTTTGTATACCTGCAGCTTTATTTGCCTACAGGGAAGCCCCAAATCCTTCCACAGTATTTCCCCCAGCTACGCTTTTATTCGGCAGATCTATCAAGGGCCGCTCGAAGCCTTACTTCAGTCGCTGACAGACCAGAAGGCTGATGAGACAGTCGTCTCAGCCAGTAAATACGTATCGAATTTAAAGGAAAGGTTGAAACTAGGATGGGACCTAGCAACGACCAACTTTAAGCGAGCACGCGCAAATACGCTAACCGATACAGGAAAGTCGTGAAAGAAAGAGAACTGCAAGCAGGAGAGAAAGTTTTGGTGTTACTCCCTACCGGGAGAAACAAACTACGTATCGGATGGCAAGGGCCGTTTACCGTCCTTAAAAAGATTTCAAAGGCTAACTACCAGATCTCCATTAAAGGAAAGGAGAAGGTCTACCATGTAAATCTGTTAAAGAAATACGCGGAAAGACCAGTGCCAACCTCCTAACATCCCCTGGCGTTCGCCAAAACTGACGAAGATGACGATAGTGGCAGGGAAATTCCACTGCACACACACGTAATCTTTCAAAAATGTCAAAAGCGGCGACACTCTTTCAAGCGCGCATGGAAGACATTCCAGGAAAAGAAAACGTTGGGGCAGACTTCATGAGTAGGAATTGGACAGAGAGGGAGGGGGAAGATGACAGTCACTCAGACACCACTGATATAGGAAATCTATTTCCATAACGTGGACATGGAATGGTTCCATATCTTAAGCGGGGACGTCTGTGGCAGAGATTATGTTATCGATTTCATATATCTTTCTATTTGTCTTTATTTTCTTTTTCTACGTCTCGTCATCTACGCCTGGGGGAACTTAACTCTCCCATTCAAACCTTTGTCATTTCTTTTTTAAGTTAGCAAGCATTTAATTGCATTTTCTCTGATGTAGATTTTACGAGCGACTTGGTCCAGCTCACCTGTAATTATCACGTTGTAACAGTGATCAGGGTGAGAGATCTGGAAACCAAAGGGCAGACTATCGTCTATCATTTTTTCCCTGATCGGTTCGCATGTGAGTAATTATTCACGATGTAAGACTTGAGATGAAAGACGAGCGTGCGTGTATTTCGTTTATGACCAGAATCTGCAGGCGATAATAAATGTAGATTTTATTTCATCTAGATCTTAATAGAGACCTGGTCGGCATGGGTGTGAAGAAATTCGTTTGATTCGCAGAATGAGATAGAATGTATGTAGATTCTCCTCTAGGTGCAAACATGTGGTAGAGAGAGTCTGGGGTTTCGATAATGTAATGATTTTCCTTTCATCAGAGATATATTTATACCAGAGCAGTTTCAGACTGCATTCACTTGAGTACTCCTTAGTCAGTAGACAGCTTCCTACGTTCTGAATACCGTGTATAGAGAAGTTCTTAGTTTCTCGACATAGCCGAGTTCTAGACTACCTGTATAAAGGATAGTTCTCAGTTTCGCAGTGATAGCATGTAGTTCTGTTTTGGAGGTAAATAATATTGACTAGTATTGTCGAGTGATAGAATTGTTAGTTCGAAGTATATCTTCACTAGATTTATGTGCAGAATGATTAAATGATAAGTCAGTTAATATTTCTCTAGTTATTGTGTTACAGTGGAAAGCAGAATAAATTATAATTTCTAGCTAAAACTCATACAGCTATAAATAAATTTAATTAAATTGCTAGTAACCAGTCCGAGAATATTTTTAACTAACTAGTAAATGCACTGATTCATTATTGAGTATTGACGAAATACGTATGTATTTCTAATTCATGATGATTGATTTTTGTAATGACTAGAATATACTTCATGGAAGTTTAAACGATGAGACAAGCGCTAAGCTTATAGTCTCTAACTTAAAGTTAATACCGAAGTGAATATTATATTTTACGCAAGGGTAGGATAGGATGTGTGTATATATTGTGGTTAAGTATTTTGTACTTTTCTCTTCCTTATACAGTTTTGGGTCAGCCCAACCTCTACCAGCGGTTTGTTTCAGTATATGAGAAAACCATAGAAGAAACATTTTGTAATTTAAACAAGTGAGTTTCCAAGTTACCACCTGTCTGGCGTGGTGTTTTGCATCCAGAAAGAGACAGAGTACTCATCTCACTAACTTTAATACTAAATGAAATAACTGGGCCTATCGAGCCAGATTATAATTCTTCACAACATTCTCATTGAAATATTCAGCCCTGTGGCAAGAGAAATTACTAACAATAACATTTTCCGACGGTTTTTTAAAATCAAGTTGGGGTGTGACAATCAATTGTTTATACTGAGTAAAGTTACCAACCTGACATTTTCTAAAGTACTGGAAACCTCAAGAGTCTGACACTGTGAGCTTTGTGGCATCTCTTAGCTGAACTGATCTTTTTCCTAGTGACATAACCAGTCATCCAAATAATAATAACCAAGGGAACGCTCCTGTGACAACTTGCCCAATCTTCTCTTCATTTTTATTATTATTTACGTGACATCGGTTTTTCTCATCCTCAATGCATGATCGCAAAGTCCCGGGAATTGTCACTTGCGGAAAATCTCCTAGCGCTCGGTATTTTCTCCTCGCTATTTTTAGATACGACGTCATTGTTGACCAATGACCTCGGTAGCGAGAAATCCGTTTTAATTTAGAACTGCTTGAACTTGGGAGAACCAGTTTAGGCCATTTAGGAAGACATCACGTGACTTTTAACATTATTGATTGGAGCGTCTAAACGAGGCTAAGATCACATGATGCACGCTACGGATCACGTGTCCAAGCGGAAATGACCCGCTAAAAGGCGGCAAAGCCAGCATTTTGTCACTTGCCCAGGAACCCTCAAGAAAGCAAGGTCTAAGCCAGATCGGCGAATTCTCGCATTAAAAGCACTGAAGCCACGTGTCTAAATTGCGGGTTAGCGTCCATCTTTGAGTAGTCTATGGTGGAGCCTTGCACGACAGTCCAATCTCAGCGCAGAATACGGAGTCGAGCACAGAGAAGGCAAATCCGAACCATTCAAGACCTACCTGGGGCAACGTCAGGAGACCGGAGAACTAACCACACTTCACTATCAGCCAGGGGCTGAAAAGCTAAGTCCACGAAAAATGGAACTCACTACATCAATGCCTAGTTTAGTAATCCATGATGAAAAACACTTGAATTGTGAGACACATAATACATACAGCAGACACTAATTCCATCGACAATACTATCATTCACCATCTATTCATTTTATTGCAATAAACCAATTGGGTGTATATACTGTACCCCACGCTTTGTTCCTTCCATTAGATGTTGAATATTGTCTATGTTTATCTTCCTTTATAAGGGAGGGGGGGCTCGTAAAATATAATATAAATTAAAGAATAATAATAATAGATAACTGAGAAGGGGACGACGGTAGCGAGAGACCAAATATCTCCTTACAATCTTTTCCAGACCTGTCGAGTTAGGAGAATTTACCCTCTTCGTCACCCTTCGGAAGTGGGAAAACCCAGCAGGGATTCCTTGAGCCAAATCTTCCACATCAGATCTATTATTTCCTCTAAATAATTCTCTTATCCTTTAAACGCTACGTGACAGCTCCCCGGAACAGTGGATTTGATTCTGTCTTTTGAGGAGCTGGGGTTCTCTTGGCGAAAAATAACTGGCGCTGCTGTATGTGTGTATGTCCCAAAGATTGTTCCAGAAAGGAAAAAAATCCAGTCTGTAAGTAGCACGATTGTCAGTGGCCACTGTTGTATGAATAGAATGAGAGCAGGAATGAGTGACTCTTTTATTGTATAACAAATTTCACCCACTTTGTATTTTTTATATGCAATTTGTGTTGCAAATGCTGATTTCCTCTTAGGATAGATTAATATATCAACTCTGTTCTTAAACTATAGAGGAGAAATCATAGAACATAGCGTATATATCTGTGACTCTTTGGAGGCTATAACTTTTCTGCTAACGGAATCGTGGGCTCTACATAGAGGGAAAGGATTACACCTATGGGTCTATTGTTCTTTTAGTAATTCATTAACCTATGTGTAATTATATGTGCCTGATAAGCAACCTTATTTGTTGTGGACAATTTTCCTTATGTTAATAAAATTTACATAAACTTTATTCAAGCGTGTCGGTCAGCTCGTTCCAAAATATATATATTCCATTGTAATAGTTTTTCACGTCTGTGCGTCTAACTGTCATCGCTTATGTGTATATGTATATTAATATATATAGTCAAATAGACTGTCTGACTCCTCTAGATCTGTTGTAGAAGATAGGCTGAAAGAGAGAAGATTCTCGATTTCAGGGACAGATTCTATTAATTTCTACCATCTCACTCGTGAAAATCTATTTCTATTACTATCTCTCACTGTTGCTATCACTTGTTCTAATCTATTCAGAAGAGACCAACCCAAGTCTTAATTCCCCTATCAAAAATCTACGACACTGCTATCCACCTTGTTAGCCAAGGATTTACACCACATTCCATTACAGTCTAATAAGGGTGCACACTGTTGTATGCATCATCTAGGTCAATTGCCACAGGTACCGTTTCTTGTTTACGCTGGAAACCCTCATACGCAAATGTACCAGCGTTACCCCATTTTACTTTCATTGGTCTATAACTGCCCAGGGTATCAGGGAGGATGTGTGCATTTTCAAGGAGGTTCATTAATTGTCTCGCCACTATCTTCTCAAGCAATTTGCCGTAGACATTCTGTAATGTGATGATGCGATAGCTGCTAAGCAGTGCTGGGTCTTTACCAGGTTTAGGAAGTGGCCGTAAGTTGCTATGTAACCAGTCTTCCGGAACCTCAGCATTCTGTATGCTAATGTTAACATCCCTAACTACATTCATAATGCCTTTGTCGTCCACATGTTTTATGTGTTGGTACTGTACACCATCAGAATCCGGGGCTGTGTTTCTGCTGGTTTTCAAAGTGTACACAACGCCCTCTTCAGATTATAATATAATAGCCCCTTCAGTCATAACTGACTATGGGAATGCGCCCCTGAGGTGACAGCCCTCAGCTGCTTATTTTCCTGGTGCTCCTTTCGACGTTTTCTCCACTCCTCTGCTTGTTGTGTGAGCCTCTCTTCGCCCAATCTGAGGTGGCGCCGTAAATAGCATCGCCACTTAGTGCGATCGGCAGCTTCATCCTCCCATGTTGCTGGATCCATGTCCAGTGCCCTCATATCTCTCTTGCGCACATCTTTGAACCTCAGCTGTGGTCGCCCAACTGTTCTCTAGCCATCTGCTAATTGTCCGTAGAAGATATCTTTTGGGATGCGACCATCTTCCATGCGGCGAACATGGCCAAGCCAGCGAAGTCTGCGCTATCAAAGCAGTGTATACATACTTTGAAGGCCAGCGCGTGACAACACCTCGACATTTGTCACTTTATCTTTCCACGAGATGCCGAGGATGCGGCGTAGACACCGTAAATGGAAGGTATTGAGCCTTCTTTCTTGCTTAGCATAGGTCGTCCAGGTCTCGCTGCCATATAGGAGTGTGCTGGTGACGCAGTCATTATATACCGCAGCTTTAATCTTCATTGTGAGTTTGGAGTTTCCCCAAACAAGCGATGTGAGGCGGGCAAAGGTAGCTGCAGCTTTGCCAATGCGGCTGTCGATTTCTGTATCCAGTGAGAGTTTGTCATTGATGGTAGACCCTAGGTATGTGAAGTGGTGCACCACTGCCAATTCATAGTTATCGATAGTGATAACTGGTGCAGCACCCGTATCCTGACTCAGCACATTCGTTTTCTTTAGACTTATTGTGAGGCCAAAGTCCTTGCATGCTTTAGTGAAGCGATTCATCAAGTTCTGAAGCTCCTGTTGGCTTTGAGTGATGACTGCAGCATTATCAGCGAACAACAAGTCTCTTATAGTGACCCTTCTGATTTTTGTTTTTGCCCTCAGCTTTGAAAGATTAAACAGACGGCCATCTGACCTAGTGTGAAGGCATATTCCTTCAGTTGCATCTCTGAATGCATGTTTCAAGAGTAAGGCAAAGAAGATCCCGAAGATGGTCGGAGCCAGAACACAGCCTTGTTTAACGCCACTTCTTATGTCAACGGGCTGTGACGTGCTTCCAGCATATTGAACTCTTCCCTTCATGTCGTCATGGAATGACTTTATCATTTCCAGCATTTTAGAAGGGCAGCCTATTTTCAGGAGGATTTTGAAGAGCCCATCCCTACTAACCAGGTCAAATGCTTTTGTGAGATGTTAGGTCGATATATATCTCGCCTCTAATGTCATTTTCCACAACACGGCTCTTAATTTTTTGACGATTATTTTTGTCGCATTTATGTGTTTGGGACATATATCGATCAAAAAATGCTCGACCTTTCTCTACGCCTGTCTTCAGGCTTATGTATGGCGAGATTTTAATTTTAGGAATGGGTTGGCATGTATTTTTCAAGTTCGCTGGTGAAGAAACCAGATTTCCTGTAGTGCTTTGTCCGTGCTCACATGTGTCACAAAGGCTTCCCAAACTTCATACTTGGCCTCTTTCGTCACGATTTTAAATCTATTGGTGGCTTGTTTTCTTAATTCAGTCTTCTCTTCAACCAGTACATCATTTCTCAAATCTCTCTTCCGTATTTCTCCCATTCCTTGTTTGCCATTTCCTTCTCAACCCATTTTCTTGGTTGCCATTTCCTTCTATCGGCTTGCATGAAGTAGTCAAGTAGAGTGGGATGGGAGCCTTAAGGGCAGAAATGCATATAAATTGTTCAAGACTCCAACAAGAACGTGTCAGGTATCTCGAGAACTCAATATTCCCATCAATAAGAAACTTCTTAGACTGCAACTAAGAATGGGCTATTTCAGAATAGAAAAACCTTACTGTGCTGAGTGTCTAGAAAAAAATAGTATACAGCATATCCTACTAAAATATAGGAAGTATGAACAACAGAGGAAACCAATATTATATTATTTACAGGCATACAGTGTATCCATAACTTTGGAACAGGAGCCGTGGTAGCGCAGTGGTTAGTGCCCTGGCTTCGTAGCTCGGTGGTCCATGGTTCGATCCCCAATTGAGGTGGGATTTTTAGACCGCAAACGGCTCCGGGGTTGTCCCAGCCTCATGAACTGGGTACCAGAGCAACTCTGGGAGGGTTAAGGCGGCCGGCGTGATGCTGACCACATCACCCCTAGTGTGCCGATGGTCAAGAAAATATGGGCCTAACATAGGGTTCATATAATGTTTTGTTTAAAAACCGGGACATTTCCAAATTTTTACCTAAAAAACCCGGGACATTTTGTAAAAAAACGGGACATGTTAAAAATTAAGGTAAAGCACAAATAAATCTATTATATATTATATGTTGCAATTAAAATAAGATACTGGTATAAAAATACACATATTATCTGCTGATATAGCAATAACCTTTTTAAGGAGATCTGACGTCTGTAAAACTTCCAACACATAAGAAAATAACAGTTCTGAAGTTTCACCGCCTAAATTAACTAACTCCAACACCTTCACCTTCACACCTTTTGCTGCATGATAATATCTCACGACCAGAGGCCCTAACTTCTTGTCCAAGTGGTTTGAGGAGTCGATTAATACTGATATGAAACGAGCTTCTTTTAGCTCTTCATCAATCTGCTTTGTCGCAAATGGCGCAATAACATTGGTGATTATTGCCTTGCACTTTGTTTGCGAACATCTGAATTTATCGTTGAAAAGTTTTTTCACGATGGCTGTTGTGCAGTCCATGGACTTAAAGCTGTGGTTATGCACCGCCGTTTGATAAGCGAAGGTTGCTTCCTGTGCTGCCAATGATAACTGTTTTTCCATTTCCTTTTCACTCTGGGTTTTCGCATTTAAGAAATGACTTATACTGCTGTTGGAAGCCTTACTTTCAACAGCACCTTTAAGTTTTTCGTTTTCACGTGGTTGACTACGTCTGACCGACCACCATGTGAAATGCAAAATTTAGAGCTGCATAAAGTACATTCCACATTTTCATCTACACCTGTAATGAAGGGAAATTCTCTTGTAATGTTAGCATTTATACTGCACTTACGTTTCGGCATTATGCGGATGAAAAACGATAAAAATACTGTACTTACTTAGTCGTTCCCCTTCTACCGTGAGGTGTAGAGGTTTGGAAGAGAGAGCGCCAGACCATTCTATCAGCTGTCTTCTTCCTGGCCTGGTTCCATTCTAGTCCTCGGTCCTTCAAAGATTGTCTAATGTTGTCCTCCCAGCGGACTCTGGGTCGTCCTGGAGGTCTGGATCCCTGGCTCTTTGTTTCCCATGCTTGTCGTGGTAGCCGATCTTCTCCCATTCTGCAGACATGGCCAAACCATCTTAGTTGAGACTGTTCTATTTGGGTCTGCAGCGGATGGGATTTTAGGCCTTGACGGATCGTCTGGTTGCGGACCATGTCTCTTCTTGTTACTTCAACCACTTTCCTCAGATACCTCATTTCTGAGGTTTGGATCTGGCTTTTGTGGGTTGTAGTCATTGCCCACGACTCGCATCCATATGTCAAGACTGGGACATAGGTGGAGCGGTATACAGCCATCTTCGTTTTCTTACCAACCTCTTTCTTGCTGAGGAATCCACGATTTATGGCCTGAAAAAGTCTCCCAGCCGCTGCTTTTCGAGTGGCCAACTCTTCTTTGATGCCTCCCTTTCGGTCAATAATAGCTCCGAGATATTTAAAGTGGTCGACCTGCTCCAGGACCTGTTCTCCCAGCTTAATCTGATGTTTTCTTTCTTCTCGTGATATCACCATGGATTTTGTTTTAGAGCTGCTTATGACCATCCCTCTCTTCTCCAGCTCTTCCTTCCAGACTTGCAGGTTGGATTGGAGATGTGCCTCTGATTTAGCAATCAGGGCAACATCATCAGCAAATGCCAGCTCCGAAATATAGACCTGTCTCATCTTCCAGTACCCCACTGAATACTTTCTTGTTCTCTCCTTTACATGCCTTGATGACATCGTCCATAAGGAGTATGAAGAGGTAAGGTGATAGGATATCACCTTGTCTTACACCAGTGGTGGTCCTGAACTCTTCTGACTTATGGTTTGCTGTCCTCACATAATTTCTGCAAGACTTGTAGAAGCTCTGTATAGCATGAATCAGAGGTGCTGGAATATTCTTCCTTGCCAAACAGTCCCAAAGTTTGCTCCAGGGGACCCTGTCAAACGCCTTTTCCAGATCTATGAAACAAAGATGGATCTCACTCTTATACTCAAGGGCCTTTTCACTCAGCTGTCTGAGTGTGAAGATTAGGTCTTGAGTACTTCGGTTTGCTCGGAATCCGCACTGGACCTCATCCAATTGTGGCTCAGCTAGGCGTCGGAGTCTCTGCTCTAGGATTCTAGAGTAGATTTTACCAGGGACACTGAGAAGGGATATGCCTCTATGGTTTCCACATTGTCGATTGTCACCCTTTTTGAAAATTGGTGTTATGATGGCAATCTCCCAATCCTTTGGTATGGTCTTGTTGCACCATGCTGCCTGTAGGACCTTTAAGAGTAATAGCTCGCCTGATGCTCCCATGTACTTAACCATTTCTGGTGTTATACCATCATGCCCTGCTGCTTTGCCCATCTTGATTTTCTCTAGTGCTGCCCTCAGTTCTTCCATCTTTATGTCATCTTCACCATCATTGGTTTTCTCTTCTGTGCTAGTGGTTATCATTTCTGATGCTTCACCATGCTCACCATCCAGGAGTTCTGAGAAATATTCTTTCCATCTTTCCATTACTTCCTTCGGGGCAGTAAGCAATTTGCCTTGCTTGTCCTTTATAAATTTGAGAGGGCATTGTTTTTCTTTCCTCATGTTCTTTAGGGTCTTATAGAACAATTTCTGGTTTTCTTGTGCATCTTTTTCTAGCTTTTCTCCAAATTCTTCCCAGGACTTCTGTTTTGCTGCTAGCACTTTGTTCTTTGCTTCTGTTCTGAGTGTCACATATTCTCTATATTTTTTTCCATTTGTCCTGTTGTGTTTTTAGCTCCTAAGTATTGTTTCCATGCCATTTTCTTCTCTCTTATTTTCTCTTTGACTTCCTCTGTCCACCAAGGTGTCCTCTTTCTCTGGTTCCCAAGTCGGACTTCACCGCATGCTTCTGCAGCAGCTGTCTTTATGATATCCTTGAATTTATTCCAGAGGGTTTCCAAGTCATCAGGTCGTTCTTCTGTGTTGCTCACTGCTGTAGCAATAAGCCCCTGATATCTGGTCTTAATTTCTGGCTCTCTCAGCTTGTAGGTCCTAATGCTCATTTCTCCTGCTCGTTTACTTGGTTTCTTGCGTGATGTTGGGCAGTTCCTAGGCTGAGCAACTCTTTCAGTTGTTCGTTTGATTGTTAGCAGGTAGTGATCACTTCCAATCTCTGGCCCCCTCCAGACTCTTGCATCTCGGACATATTTGAATGAGCTTCTCCGAACAATGGCATAGTCGATCACTGACTTCTCATTCTTGGTTGGTTCACATCTAGTGTATGCATGTATGCGCTTATGGGGGAACTTTGTGTTTGTAATGATCAGATTCTGCTCACTGCAGAATCTAAGGAGTCGCTTTCCATTGTCATTGAGAGTATCTTCTCCATATCTTCCGATAACTCCACCCCATCTAGCATGGTCATTTCCAACTCTGGCATTAAAATCTCCGAGCATAATAACTTCATCTAGGCAGTCATCCACTGTCCTTTGAAGCAGCTCGAAGAATTCCTCCTTGACCTCTGCTCTCTCATCTTCATTTGGCCCATACACTATGACCAGGTTGACTATGGTTTCTCCTTCTTTTAGTTTTACAACCATAATGCGCTCCGAGACAAAGTTCCATCCCTTGATACTATCTTTTTGATTTTGGGCCACAATGCAACCCACGCCCCCTTTAGCTCTTTCAGATATGGGTACACCACTGTAGAGCAACGTGTTGCCATCGAGATCCATGACTCCTTGTCCTTTTTTCTTCGTTTCCGTTATAGCCAGGATTTCTAGTTTTGCTTTCCTCATCTCTTCCACCAGCTCCTCTTCCTTCCCATTTATACTTCTTGTGTTCCAAGTTCCATAAGTCGTAGTCCGTAGTCCGTTCCAGTTCGTCGCCTTTAGAATCAGTCCGGTTTTCTCTCTTGTAGTTCGCGTAATCATGATTTAAAGCAAACAGGTGATTGGCCTGTTGTGCCTTTGCATGGTGGAGAGGCTGCCTCCTTACGGCCTCCATGCAGGCCGCCCTCCTCCTTTTTCATCCGGGCTTGGGACCGGCATAGGCGGAGTTTAAAAATACTGTATAATAATGCTAATACACATTAAATCATTTGGTACATGCTCACTGAACACTGTTTTGGTCGACTTTCGAATTTTTGTTCGAGATTCAAACCGAGGGTCCACTGTAACCGGAAATTGATAAAGTAACACTACTAAAACACGGAATAAAATCCGTTACCCAAAGATTTTTTTTTCAGGAAGGACCCTTAAAAAGCGGGACATTTGGAATAAATTCGGGACACCGGGACATTTTATCAAAAAACGGGACTGTCCCGGGAAAAACGGGACGAATGGGAACCCTAGCCTAACACCATATTCTCAATATGCATCAATGGGCGTGTAACGGGATCATTTACCCTTTACCTTTTATAACTGTGGAACAGGTGTTGAGAATTGACAAAGAATTGCCTAATATAGTAAAACAGTATATAACAAGAACTAAAATTAATAAATTAGGATCAATGATTGCACGAGGATAAGGTGTAGTCTAGTAAGGATGATGACAGCTAATTGGTGGATTTGGTGTAATCTCAGACACCCTTGAGCTTTCTCACTCCCTTTCACCTTGTTAATAACAGGGCAGTTATGAGAGACTTTACTTTGGTTTTTTTTCTTCCGTTAGTTTATTTTTATTGTTATTATTTGTTTGTTTCTTGGAAAGGGGAAGACACACACACACACATATACACAATTTTGGTTTTGATTTACTCTATTTGGACTAAGTGGAGGGGGGGGGGGGGGGAAGTTACTATATTGTCTGGAATTTATTACACTATATATCCTTATTATAACCCATCGAGGGTTGAACAGGATACTTTGTATTTTAAAAAATCATGAAAAGGACTGCTAGCTCATGAAGTACTGATAGATACTAAGTTCTAAATAGGATTAATAGTATCTTTTGGCTAGCATGATGAAGCCTGGAAAAGGACTTGTCCTGAAAAAGACTGTCAGTCCAACTACGACAACACTGTCAGTAGGTTTCAATCAATCAATACCCTTTAGCTCCCCGAGGAGCATAGGCCTTCAACAAACACATGCCAAGTCTTCCTGTCCTGTGCTATCCGCTCAAGTTATTTCCATGTTTTCCTTATCATTTTCACCTCTGTATCCAGCTCTCTTCTCCTTGGGTTTTTTGGTCTACCTCTGCCTCTCTTTCCCTGTGGATTCCAAAACAAGGACTGCATTGTAATGCTATCAACAGGTCTCCTCAATGTGTGTCCTATCCATCGCCAGCGTCTTCTTCTCAACTCTTGTTCCACTGGCATTTGTCTAGTTCTTGTCATCAATTCCACATTTGTGACTTTGTCATACCATTTCAGTCCTTCTATTCTACGCTAGCACCATTTATAAAAGTCTGTAGCTTTTTGGTTGTTGTTTTTGTTGCTCTCCATTACCCAGAGCCATACAGTAGGACTGACTTGACATTTGAGTTGAAGATTCTTATTTTCGTGTTGGACTTGATTTCTCTTGTTCTCCATGTTTCCCAATGCAATGAAAGCTCCTCTTGCTTTTTTTAATTCTTATTTTGATATCACTGTCTGTCCCTCCAACTCTGTCTATATTACTGCCATAATATGTGTACGATTCTACATCCTTTAGTGGTGTTTCTTCAAGTTCAACCTAGTTATCATTTCTTGCATTTATTCTCATAATCTTTGTCTTTTCCCTGTGTATTTTCAGGCCCACTAGTTGTGACCTCTCATCAAGAATTTTCATTTTCTCTTGCATCTGATTATGGTTATGGGACAGAAGAGCCAAGTCATATGCAAAATCCAGATCATCAAGCTGTTTAGTCAGATACCACTGGATTCCATTTCTGTTGTGCGATGTCGATGTTTTCATAACCCAATCTATTGCTAGTAAGAAAAGAAATGGAGACAAGAGGCATCCCTGTCTCACTCCCGTTCTTATCCTAAACGGTTCTTTAAGTTGTCCTTCATAAAGAACTCTGCATGTCATGTCTTCATAGGTCTTCCTTATTAAGTTAATGATCTTCATGGGAACTCCATAATGCCTCCTCAATTTCCATAGTGAATCTCTGTCTACACTGTCAAATGCCTTTTCATAGCTAGAAGGTTAGGTTGAACGGGACGCGCCTCGCCAAAACGAAGCAAAACTTTATTTTAAAAATTTACTTCATTAGTACTGTATGCAAAAAAGGGAAATGACTCGTCAAGCTTTGAAGAGTTGCGATCAATAGACAGCGCTGCCACTCCATGGTGGATTTACATAGTTTTTTTTTTTTCCCGTCTTGGTGTTATTTTCTTTCATTAGTTGAAAACACCACCTAGATTTCGCCAAAAGTAGCCCAAATTCATCAAAAGTAGCCATAAAATAGCCCAAAGTAGCCCAAAAAAACAGCCTAAAGTAGCCCAAGTCGCAGAAATCTAGGTTTTTTTCTTCTTCAAAATTCAGAGTGGCATCACTGCCAAAAGAAAGGATAAATTACTCGATACAGGTATTGTTAGTTCTAACAGGGGCGAGTAACACAGATCACAATCAGGACTTCTGCTAACTTCATATGCGACGTAATCCTGCCTACATCAGCTTCTTGCAGGGTATTACAGATTTACTTGTCATTGGAAGTGTAATGTTTATATGCACCCCATGTGGATATGTCATATATAAAAAAATTATCTCAACATTATTCTTTATTCTGTAGGCTATAGCCTTGTAAGCGTAGCCTATATTGTATTTGTTATTGTCCGTAGGTCATCCTTAGGCCTATACGATTGCAGGTGCAATGAGATCAACATCGAGGGGTGCTCTGGAGGTTGCCTTAGGAGTCCTCCCTTTGGAATTTCGGAGAAAGAACTGAGACTAAATTACATGACCATAATTAGGTTGGACAAGACTCATCCCGTTTTTCCAGCATTTGCTAGATATCAATTAACAACAACTCGGAACAGGTTCCTGAATGCCAGTAGATAAACGACAGGTTGGAAATGCACGGAGGAACTAGTACACTTGGATGCCCTAAATGCATCAGTTAATAACAGTAGTACATACAAGCCGGTGGTACTATCCTGGGAGCTCAAGAAACCAGATACGCACTACCACTTTGCAGACATAATTAATAAAACAACTGATATGGCAACTATCAAAAACAAAGCCAGGAAATATTATATATTCAACAAATATCAAAGGTCAGTATTATAGTGTACACAGATGGATCTAAGAGAGAGGATAACAAATTGGGGATAGGAATTTATGTTCCCATGTGGCAAATGAAGAAAGGATATAGTATAACCAATAATACATCTATTTTCACGGAAGAGATGGTTGCCATTCTGAAAGCTCTGGAAATCTTCTTTAACAACCCTCCTCATAAATTAACAATATTAACACTCACTTACAGCTATTCAAGCTATAAGAAACTTACGGGAACGCAGTAGACCAGATATAGCAGAAGAGATATTACTGACAAATACTTACCTATACTCCAGAGGATGTTCCATTCTAATAGCTTGGATACCTTCACATGTTGGCACAGAAGGAAATGAAAAGGTGGATAAAGAAGCTTAGAAAAGTAGAACTAATAGAAACCAAATAAATATGAGGATGAGTAAAACAGAGATCAAAAGCTTAACTTAAAAGAATAATAACTAACAAATTTTCAGTAGGATGGGATGGAAACCTGAAAGGCAGACATACACATAAATTGTTCAAGACTCGAACTAGAACGTGTCAGGTATCTAGAGAGCTAAAAGTTCCTAGCAGTAAGAAACTAGGAATGGGCTATTTTAGAATAGAAGAACCTTACTATGCAGAGTGTCTAGAAAAAAAATATATAGAGCATTTTCTACTAAAATGGAGGAACGAACGAACGAACTTTATTTTCAAAGGGTTAAGAATTGGGCACGCAGGCCCGTCTGACATTCTGCCCTTCCTCTCTCTCTCATCATATATACTATATCCTTTCATCCTCACATTTACTATAAGCATAATTAAGGCATTTATCATTATAAAAGTAATGTTACATTTGCAATAATCATCATAATTAAAGTACGTTTTTAACATTAAAAAAGAATAATAATAATAATAATGAATGTAAAAATAAAATAAATAAAAATAAAAATAAACATTAATACATAGATTAGATAGATAGATAGATAGATAGATAGATAGATAGATAGATAGATAGATAGATAGATAGATAGATCGGTTGTTCGTCCATCACGGGTGATGAAGACCACTCTGTTCATCCAATTATTTAAGAATATGTTAGGTTAGTCTATGGGTACGAAGGTGACTGAAGAGCCCGATGCGGGCCTGGAAAGATCTTGGACAGTGTGGGCAGGGAATGTTTGCTTCATGTGAAGGTTTTATTTCACGGTCCTTTCTAGCTTGTCTCCGCTGTTCCGCTGCTGCTCTTCTGGATGATTTGCATGCTGCTGCACCTTTACGAAGAGATGTGCGCCAAGCAGTTCGGTCTTGCGCAGCAGCTTCCCATGTGTCTGGGTTTATGTCAAAGGTTTTCAATGACGTCTTTAACGTGTCTTTGAAGCGCTTCTTTTGGCCACCATGGGAGCGTTTACCCTTCTGCATCTCACCATAAAAGAGTATCTTTGGCAGTCGATGGTCTGGCATGCGGACTACATGACCTGCCCAGCGAATTTGTGACTGCATCAGAATAGTAGATAGATAGATAGATATATAGATAGATAGATAGATAGATAGATAGATAGATAGATAGATAGATAGTTAGGTGATATAATAAGATCGATACATAGAATAGCTAGAATGACCTAGATTAGTGTGTTAGATAGATAGATAATAGTTAGATAGATCAGATTTGATCCCAAATAGATAGCCATAGGGATAGATTGATAGATACGATCCACTATACGAGATCCAGATTATGACCTATGATAGGGAGGTAAAGATAGATTGATAGATAGAAGATAGAAGATCGTATATAGATAGTCTTAGATATTTTGATAGATAGATAGATAGATAGATAGATAGATAGATAGATAGATAGATAGATAGATAGATAGATAGATAGATAGATAGATAGATAGATAGATAGATAGATAGATAGATAGATAGATAGATAGATAGATAGATATATAGATAGATAGATAGATAGATAGATAGATAGATAGATAGATAGATAGGTAGATAGATAGATAGATAGATAGATAGATAGATAGATAGATAGATAGATAGATAGATAGATAGAAGATAGCCTAGGCTAGGGTAGATAGATAGATAGACTAGATTTTCATAGAATTTTAAATAGATAGATAGATACGTTAGCATTCTGATAGACAGATTTTGATAGAAGTTAGTTTGGTGTATATAATAAGAACTCGTGACATTTTGGGAATATTTTAAGCTGAATGACCTGGGACTTAGTGTGTTGTTTATCAGCAACATGCGGAAAATGTTCCCACAGGTGAGCAGCTTTGAGTCCCAAACAGATACTGCCACAGGGAGTGAATTGTTTACGCCTCCACTATACGAGATCCAGCTTTATGACCTATGCTCCTTAGGGAGGTAAAGGGTATTGACTGATAGATAAGAATCGTGCATATAGGCCCGTCTTACATTTTGCCCTTCCTCTTACTCATCTTTTATTGCTAGTTATTCAGACATTCTCCATACTTAAGGTGTTAGTTTAATGGCGATGCAACATTATAAGTAGTATAAAAGCATACATTTACAGTATTTGATTACAATTAAGAAGTAAGATATATAAAAATGAAAAACTAGATCATTAGACCCTCCATACTGTATATTAAATAATAATAATTCGAAATATAATCCCTTAGGGCGGCATATAATTGGCACTCATAATGTATTTGAACAGTCTACGATTATATGAGTAGGGACTGTGCATGTTTTTAAGATCATGTGGAAGATTGTTCCAAAGATGAGCAGCTGAGTAAGCCAAGCTCTTCTTGAACAAATCTAGCCTGGGCTTGGGTACCTGTAACTGGTTTAAGCGGTTACTACGTTTTTCATTGAATTTTACAAATGGCCACAGATACGTTGGAGCATTCTGTGACAAGATTTTGTGAGCGAATTTAGCTTTGTTAAATAGGAAGCGCTTTCTAAGGGGTAATATTTTAAGATAGTTATATAAATCTGTACAATGTGTTTGGTGTTTATCAGCAACTAGGCGCACTGCACGTTTTTGAAGTGAATGAAGCCTTTTTGTGTTGGATATGGAACAACCATCCCAGATTGTGAACAATAGTCTAGGTATGTTTGTATGTGAGATGTGTAGAACATTTTCCTTGCCCCCTCATCCAGGAAGTGTTTGATTTTGGCTAATTGGTAAACTTTTTGTGCCGTTAGCTTTGTGAGTGCACTTACATGTGAGTTCCAACTTAGGTGCTGGTCAACAGTTAGACCTAGAGTTTTATGTTCATTTACGTTTTCAATTAGTGATGTTCCAATGTAGAGCTGAAGTGTTGTTTTCTGCGAGTTTTGTAGTTTTTTGTCTGGTTGATATTAACATACATTTCGTTTTACTAATATTTATTTGCATTCGATTCTCGTTGCTCCACTTAATAATATTATGTGTATCAGTTTGTAAAGATAGTTCTAGTGTGGCGCAACTTTTGTCACTAGTGTAAACAGTACAGTCATCGGCAAACAGATCACACAGAGGAAGATCATTAATGTATACGGCAAAGAGAAGAGGGCCGAGGATAGAACCCTGAGGAACACCGATATCGACAACAGTTGGGTTGGACAAAGAATTATTGTAAGACACCACTTGTTGTCTGTCTGTCAGGAATGATTTAATTAACTTCACCAGCTTAAGATTTACTTTCATTGTTTCTAATTTTCTGATTAAAATAGAGTGATCAATCATATCGAATGCTTTTTTAAAGTCTACAAAGAGTGCTCCACATAAGTTATCGTTATTGATGTTTAGATGCCAGTTCTCTATCATTTTTGTTAAGGCTGTGTCGCATGAATGCTTTGGTCTAAACCCCGACTGACTATCAACAAGCAGGTCATTATTAGCTAGGTGTTCCATTGCTGTTTTGTGTATGTGTTTTTCCAGTGGTTTGGACAGCGATGATATAAGCGAAATGGGCCTATAGTTACCAAGGTTGCTATTATCTGATGAACCAGGTTTAACAAGAGGGTATACTTTAGCGATTTTAAAGGCAGATGGAAAGTAACTCCTTGCGAGACATTGATTATATATGTATGTTAGTGTATCAGTAATAGCTGGTGCAGCATAACGCAGTATTCGATTACTGATTCCATCAAGTCCCGATGAGTTATTATCTTTAAGATCAATAAGATAGTTATAAACTTCGTTAACTGTTATAAAAGGAATGTCGCATGGAATGGTGTTAGTACACTTGTTCTCGCAGAACGTAGATAATTCGCTGAAGTCACAAGGGGAAGAAGGTATGGCGGATTTTATATTGTGGATGTCTGCCTGAAAATGATTGCTGAAATCTGTACAAGTAAATGAAGTATTGGGTTTTTGTGAGTCTGGCGAATTTCTTTTGTTCACTAAAGTATTGATTGCCTTCCATATATTTCTACTGTTGCTTTTGCTTTGAACTAAATGACTAAAGTAGTTTTTCTTTTCTCTGCGAATTAAATATTGTACTTTGTTCCTTGCCGCCCGATATGTAATGATGTCCTTATTTTTGTGCGCTCGATCCCTCTGCCTCATAGTGGCAAGTACTTCTTGTGTGATAAATGGAGATTTTATTTGTCTTTTTACGCGAATTTCTTTAGTAGGCGCATGCTTATTAAAAATACTATAAAATGTCCGTGTCCAATATGCAATGGCGTCATCAGGATCAGGAAGTTGGTAAACATCGGCGAAAGGCGCATTTCGCAAATCATTTAAAAATAATTTTTGGTTGAAATTTTTTAGACTTCTATATTCAATACTGATGTGTTTATTTTTTGGAGATTTGTACCCATTTTTTGCCCAAGTGCAACATATGGGATAGTGGTCACTCATAGCAATAGTAGGGATGGAACATTCTATAACGTTTTCTGGACAGGTTACATATATGTGATCGATCAGTGTGGATGATGTTTTTGTTACTCTGGTAGGTTTGTTGACTATTTGTTTCATGTTGTACGATGCTATGATGTTGGTCCATGTTTGATTCGGCTTATGCATATCAATATTGAAATCACCAAGAAGAATAATTTCATTGACTGTAGTGATAACTTTATCCATCATGTTCGTGAAATCTTCAAACCATGTTGTTCCTACACTGGGGTTACGATAAAGATATCCTATTAAAATGGGTCTTTGCTTATGTGGCTTTACCTCTAACCATATGCATTCTATATCTATGGTCTCTAGATCGTTTCTGCGGCGATAACTGAGAGAAGTGGAAATATAGACTGCTAAACCTGTCTCTAATTGTCTACTAGAATCTCGCCGAATAGTGTTAAAACCAGTACGTGCAATGTCACCATCTGTTATTTTCTCATTCAGACGACTTTCTGAAAGCCCAAAAACATGGAAATTTTGATTCAGAACTTGTGCGAGTTCTGGAAGTTTACCTAGAAGATGGTTTACGTTCAGATGGCCAAGTCGTAAACCATTCATGGTTAGTAACTGTTCATAAGTACCTGGCATTTATGTTATGTAAAAAAAAAAGCTCGCGCTCAAATACTAAATTTAACAAATTTTACCAATGAAGGGGAATTAATGGTGGTATTAATAAGTGGGGCACATTGAAAACTAATTACAAACAATTCAGCCAATTGAATTACGTCAAAAATAGGTGAAAAATGTAACAAATCAAGCGCTCATATCAGACAGTCAAACAGTGTGGAAAAGAAAAAAAATTATAATAATAATATAATAAAATTATATACATATATATATATATATATATAAAACAACAATCGACAGTTGCTGGTGTTATAGAGACAACTAGTGAGGCCAACAGTCGTTGTTAATATGGAGTAGAGGGTTGTTGAAAATAGAAGTGCGGTGGATTTGGCCGTGATAGAATGATGCATTTGGTAGAAAGCGGGATATTGAGGTACAGTTGTTGAATGAGTGGAGTATTCCGGCAAGTACGACCTCCAAGTGTAAGGTGCATAGTCCAAGAGTCTTTGTTGATGTAGGAAATGATGAAATGCTGGGTATGTGGGTTGATGTGGGTGAACCTGTGACGACAGCGATGAGCGGTGAACTCTCATTGGTGTCTGGGACGACAGCGGACTGTAAAGTTTCTTTTATTCTTTCCACTCTGTAAAGTGTCAGTCGGTATGCTCTGTAAGGAAGAGTGGTGTGTTGTTGAGATCAGGCATGCTCCAGTCTACCCAGCTGTAAATGGATAACTCACCCTAGTCCTGAGTTAGGGAAGGCAAAGGCTCCAGGGGAAGCAGGCCCTAAACTTGGTCACTCCAACCGACGCAGGATGGTGTATGTATGAAGTAGAAGTGTAGAGTGTGATTACCGCGAATGGTGTACTGTTCGTGTGCTGACCAATATAACCACTCATACACATGTGTCTACAAGGCACCAATGCAGACTGCTGGAATCTTTGTTTACTCAATTTATTCAGATGTACACACTGGGACATACGAGTACATCATGGTATGTTGACATATCAATTTGTAGGTATACATAGCAGATCTGAAGTCATGACACATTCAGAAATAATGGGCAGTACATCAAAAGTTCAATTGTCATGATACATTATGGCCGCATTCCCCTATCTGACTAAACGCGTCAGTGAAGGCAGATCGGTAAATAACTAAAGTTATTTGACGTCCATAGTTTGTAGCATATATTATGAAACCACGAAAGAGGGGGTTTCTAGCAAGATTGAGATCTCCCTGTCACTGTCCGATAATAGGATAAATAATCTGTTCTCTTGGCAGTGATCAAAACATATGATGACCGAAATCTAACATGGCTGCCTCCCTGAGTTGTCGTTCACTCATTCATAGGAAGGTGAATATAAGCCAGAGTTTATTTATAATGGGTATATAAATGATTTCATAAATGTGTCCATACAGCTCTATGGTGATCAGGTTAATTCACGTAGCCATAACCGCTGCAGGAAAGTCTGTCATCTTCGTCGATACAAAACACGACCCTAGCGATACGAAGCACAATGTTCCATCTAGGTCGAATCGACATGAGATCATCAAAATAGGGTCTGGCAATACATGGAGTCCGAATTATACATTGTACCGTACCTTAGGAGAGTCTCTAACATAAACTATAGTAGAGATACCATCTCCTTTAGAAGAAAACCACTTCATGAATTATATTTCCTTAAGAATCTACCAGCCCTTTGAAAAATGCGTACCCGCCATTATCACGGTACATCGGAACTCATCACGACTTGTCAAGACAACTCATACTTCCGCTAGACCGGAATAACAAGAATCTAGTCCCTCCTACCCATCCAAAATATACAATATAGGACTGATTCTACTTGTACTAATAATATGTAATACATATGAATTCAGGCCATAAACACAATAAGCAAATTAATATATTTTCTGGCCCTAAAAAATAAGTACAAACGTAAGCGCAATATCCTTGCGCCGGATCAATATCCAGAACGATTACTCCTATAATCAAAAGTGTGAATCAAACATGGATTCTCTCGCTTTTACCATAGACAGCATTTTCATACACAAATGAATGAATGTCTATATTTTTCCCATATTAAATAGCCATATCGATTTTTGTAATATGTGCGTCAAAATATGCACGCAACAGATTACCACACCCCTCGGGAAAAAAAAATGGTACATTTTTTTTTTAAATCCATCTAGGAGCAACATACAATAGGCTCACAACGCACCAATACAATGCGCAGATGATAAGCATAAGTTTTATGACCTTAGAGAAAGTACTTCTCTAAGTATAAATATTTCCAGAGAGGTGTCACCAACGCATACTACAATAATAGCAATGACACAATTTCCACCTTAGTTTATACATAAATTTCATCTAAGATATCTTAACATCATGATCATCAAAGACGAAAAACATTGAAAGATCAGCGGTGAATAAATATCAATGAACCGCTAAGTAGTGTTACAATCAATATATGATATATTACATATGTGTACACATTTCAACATAGAAACAACTGTATCAAAGTTGTATAACAGTTATGAATCATGTGGGCATCTAGACAAAATATCTGCCATCACATTTTCTGACCCACGGATAGCTCGCACCGAAAAATGAAATGGCTGTAGAGCAATCGCGTATCGCGTTGATCTCGCGCTCTTCAGATTTTTACTCTGAATAGCCGTAAGAGCTTTCTGGTCAGTTTCCACAATGAAATGCGCGCCCAGAAGAAATCTTTGCAGTTTAAGGATTGACCAAACCATAGCCAATAATTCACGGTCTAGGACCGAGTAATTCTTCTCTGCGGCATTTAATTTCCGAGAAATATACATCACAGGATGCAGAGTTCCAGAGTACTCTTGCATTAGTGCAGCTCCAATCCCGGTGGATGAAGCGTCACTACGAAGAATAAATGTCTTATCCTTAGAAGGCAATACTAGGATAGGTGAAGTAGAAAACATAGTTTTAACCTTATCCAAAGAGGATTGACATTCTTGAGTCCAATGGACTACATTAGGAGACCCTTTCTTTAGCAAGGAAGAAAGAGGTGACATAATGGAGGACAGATTCGGGATGAATCGTCCATAAAATTGTATTAGACCTAAGAGACTTCGTACTTGCTTTTTAGTCTTAGGAATAGAAATGTTAAGTATCTTACTTGTATTATGGTCTTCTGTTTTTAGGAACCCATGACCAACACGGTGTCCTAAGAAAGATATTTCGCTAAAACCAATACATGCTTTCGATGGTTTCGCTGTCAGGTTATGCTCGCGTAAGATAGACAATAGTTCATTTATACCATTATAGTGATCGTTCCAAGTATCACTGAAAAGACAGATGTCATCAAGATACGCAATGACATCTGAGCGATGAGATAGGATTCGACGCATCATGCGTACAAATGTAGCAGGGGCGTTCATAAGACCGAAAGGCATGAAATTCCATTGGAATAGACCCCTAGGCGTCGAAAAAGCAGTAAACGGTTTGGCGTGTTCGGATAGTGGAACTTGCCAATATCCCTTAGACAAATCGAGTTTAGTAAAGAAGTGAGAATTCGATAGTCTCGTAAGTAGCTCTTCTAGTAAAGGCATAGGTTCAGCATCGAATTTAGTCACTTGATTCAATTTGCGATAATCCACGCAAAGACGTATGTTATTGTCTTTTTTTCGTACTATAACCATCGGCGAAGAATATGCTGATGTGGATGGTTCAATAATTTTTAACTCTATCATCTCATCTAACTCTTTCTCTACCTGTGCTTGAAAATGTATCGGGATAGGATACGGTCTGACTCTTATAGGACTATGGTCAGTAAGAATAATGTCATGTTGAATGACATCAGTTTGACCAGGAATGTCAGTAAGGACATCCTGAAATTGTTCTAACAAAGTAGAAACTTGTTTCTGCTCTCCTGGAGATAATTCTGGAGAAATTGCAACATCTTTCCATGATTCATTAGAGTGAAGAGGAATCATTGGAAAAGGTAAATTTACATCCGAGAAACTCGTTTCCTCATCCTGTATTACTGACAGAGATGAGTACTGTCCATGTTGGACTGGAAAATCGTCCGTTGCCTGGAAAACAGGTTGTAAATAATCAGGACGTTCATGGAATTCCGTGAGCATGTTGATGTGGAAGGTTTTACGCTTCCCGTCAATATCGACGATATAGTCAACATCGGAAACTTTTGATATTATATCGTACGGACCTTTCCAAGAAATAAGAAGTCTATTTTCCCTACAAGGTAGCAAGACAAATGCTTTGTCACCTGGACAAAGTTGTCGCAAACATCTCTTTTTATTGGCAAATTCCCTTGCCTTCTGTTTCGCAAATTCAGAAGAAGCAGTTGCCAATTTGCATGCTTCAATAATCTTGTGTCTAAGTGCGATGACATATTCATAAGAGGATTTTGTGTCATCGACAATATTATCAGCAGTTATAAGATCATGAAGTAAGGACATAGGACCTCGCGGTTTCGCGCCAAAGACAAGTTCAAAGGGAGAAAATCCTGTATGTTCGTTGGCGACCTCTCTATATGCAAAGAGAGCCGCGGGTAAAACCCTATCCCAATCCTGAGGATGATCTTCCGTTATCTTACCTAGTAGGTTTTTCAGAGTTCTATTCAAACGTTCCACCATCCCATTGGACATAGGATGATAAATACTACTCAGCGATCTCTCTATCTTCAGAGTCGACATTACTTGAGACATGGTATCCGATATGAGTTGGGTACCATGGTCGGATAATATTTCTGCTGGAAACCCCAGACGAGAAAATATTAACCAAAGAGCATCTGCGACATCAGCAGTAGTTATGCTCTTTAGAGGAACAGCCTCCGGCCAACGTGTGCACATATCAACACACGTCAAAATAAATTGGTGTCCTCTAGCAGACTTTATCTTAAATGGACCAATGATGTCTATCGCCATTTTTTGAAATGGCCGAATGGGAATGTCTGCAGCCTGAATAGGTGCATCATGGCGTGGACCTCTGGATTTAATCTCTTGACATACTTTACAAGATCGACAATAGATTCGTATGTCCTTATTCACAGCAGGCCAAAAGAAAGATTGAAGAACTCTAGCTTTAGTACGGGAAAAACCCATATGTCCAGCACACTGCGAATCATGAGCGTGCTGTAAGATTTTAACTCTCATATTTTTAGGCACAAGGATTTGAGAATGAATGGACTTAGCGGAGTCTTGTACCATACGTACAAGTACGCCATTCTTCATCGTAATCCAAGATTTACGATTAGTATCCTTATTCGGATCACCTTTTGTTGCCAGAGTAAAGAATTTCTTTAGAGTAGGATCATCTTCCTGCTGTTTGATAAAGGAATCGTGGGAAATCTCCAAGGGATCATCTTGGATCTGCGCATTATTATCTTCAGAATGTGAAGATTGTGGCATATTAAGAGCTTGAGCCCTAGTGATTACTGCATTAGCCGATTGCATATTAACATTTTCCCAATTAGAAATTTGCTGTGGAGTGCATTCTTTCACCCCGTGAATGCGACCGATGATAAGATCAGCGATCGGATTCGGCAAGAGACATGCTTGCACCTCTCCTGTAAAGAAAGGCGTAGCAATATTGATAATGGCAGTGGAGTACTTCTCCAATGTGCCACCAAATGTTACACATTTGACTATATTGCCTGTAGCTCGAGAAGGATTTACGAGTGATTGCCTCACTCCAATGGTAGTGCACCCCGAATCGAAAAGAATTGATACCGGAGTACCATCTATTAGGCCCCTATTAAAGACAAGAGCACCCCTTCCATTATGCGCAATTGACGCATGGAGAGCGGGAAGCGGGTGACCGCAGCTTAAAGTAGACACTGTGGTTGGATCGAATAATGTTTTGCATTGCGAACACTCAGATGCTCTAGCAAAATCGAAAGCGGAATTTGCTACACTGTTGGAGTCTTTTTTATCATTATTCTGATTATCGGTGTCGTGGAACTCCTGTTGTGCAGAGTTAGCCTGGTAATACGATTTACCATGTCTTTTGTGTTGTGATCTACCTCGGTTATAATTGTCTCTATAATTATTATTGCCTCTGTTATAACCCCTATTTGGGTTTGAATCATAACATTCATGATCATAATCATCATGCTCATTATATTGAGTATCCCTGTAATATTGTTTCTTTTGTCTCCATGAAGCACTTGGGTAGTTCCTATAGCTACTCCCTTTCCGAGAATTTCTAACATTATGGGTACCCCTCGCGTGTCGAGGACTATCAGCCCGATTCCAGTTCTTCAAAGAAGAACTCTGATTTGAGCGGTTATCTTGGTTTTGATACCTATTCCAATTAACCTTTTTATCAAATTTATTTTTAGCTCCTTGGAATTTGTGTGAGTAATTCTGATTATATTCTGTTGCCGAAGCAACTGGCATACTCTCTTTAATGTTAGAGTTACTAAGAATCATGTCAGGGTGTGCCGTGGCATACTGGTCACAATATTCTTCCATTTGCTTTATTGTACCAGGTTTACGCTCATGTAAGAACTCTAGGAATGATTTATTTACAGAAGACATGACCTTGTCTCTTAGCAATAAATCCGTAAGACCATCAAATGTTTTCTCTGTTTTGGATAATTCAATCCATCGTGAAAGTGTAATTCGTGCTTTTGAGATGAAATCTGAGAATTCTACACCTACCTCAGGTCTCATTGTTTTAAACAAAAGACGATAACCTTCTTCAGACAGCTGATATCTCTTTATCAAAGCTGCCCTAACAGCATCATAATTATCTTTGTCGGCCTCTTCAACAAAATATAACTTACTCAGAGACTCCCCTTTTAGATTTTCAGACAACTGATTCACATACTGTGATTTGTCAACATTATGAGATCGACAAGCCCGTTCAAATCTAGAAAGCCAAAATGTTATGTCATCACTGGTAGGGTTAAACGCTGGTACCTTGACCTTGTACACAAAGGGTTTACCATTACCACCAGATGCCTGATTAACATTACTCATACATGTCAATTTTAATTTCTCTAATTCAAACTCATGTTCTCTTATTGCTTTTCTCTCTTCAGCTTCTCTATCTAATTTTTTTTGTTCTGCAGCAGCAGCAGCTTCTAATTTTTTCTGTTCTGCAGCAGCTTCTAATTTCTTCTGTTCTGCAGCAACTTCTAATTTCTTCTGTTCTGCAGCAACTTCTAATTTTTTTTGTTCAGCTGCAGCTTCTAATTTCTTCTGTTCTGCAGCAGCAGCAACTTCTAGTTTTTTTCTGTTCTGCATCAGCTTCTAATTTCTTCTGTTCTGCCTCAAATCTCCTTTCCTCCATTTGCATCTGCAATTTCTTAAGTTCAGCAGCAGTATCAGCTTCTTTTTCTAATCTTTTTTCTTCAGCCAGAGCTTTTTTTTCTTCAGCAGCAGCTTTTTTTTCTTCAGCAGCAGCTTCTCTTTCTAATCTTTTTTCTTCAGCCAAAGCTTTTTTTTTCTTCTATTTGAAGTTTTCTCTCCTCAGCCGCAGCTTTTTTTTCCTCAGCAGCAGCTTTTCTTTCTTCAACAGCAGCAGCAGTTTTTTTTTCTCTTCTGCAGCTAATGCTTTGTCATATTGAGCAACAGCCCATTGTTCTAAGTCTTTTCCAGTCTTATCAAGAGATTTTCCTTGTGCAATGAAATAATCTAATGTAGACATATTGTCTTCTTAAATCAGAAACCTGAAAAAGTAAATAGATTACCCTATTTCACTTTAATGGGAGACAAGTCTATACCATAGACTTAGTCTTAGTCCAAACTTGTATGGTTTATAATAACCAATGATAACTTGAGTACCTGTGGACAACAATAACTGTATCTCAAATACTGTGGGGACAAGCCTTACAAAGGTCTTGTATACCTCAATGTAATCAAAGATCACTTGAGTACCTGTGGAAAAAATATTTCCCTTTACCAATCACTTTGGGAGACAAGCCTTACAAAGGTCTTGTACATTTTGTTTTATAACAATAACAATCATAAAGTACTGATCTGTACTATACTATCAGTGTATACCACTATACGTTTATGTCAACTAAAGACATTACAAAGGACAAACAAGAAAAGACAATATGAACACATTTGCAGAGATCAAATTAAATTAAATAGGAGAAATGAAAAAAATGATCACAGAAACCGTGATGATAACTGCCATAATATAACAAGACAAATAACGCCACAGTGTATAAACATAAGGGTGTAAAAAACTGAAATGAAAGAAAAGATGAGACCTACAATTATACAAACAAATCAAACAAAACTAAGGAACACAAAATTATTACCAAAAACAACGAAGAAAAGAACACCTCATCACAACTAACAGAAATAGCAGCAAATTGTTGCTAACAAATTTCCAATTAAGAAAATGTGTACCTATAGAATACTAGTACCAGACCAATGTCACTCGGCATACCTTGTACTAGTCACACAGAACATAAACTAATTTAATACATAACAAATAACATGTAAGCATAAATAGCATATAGCATACAATATAATTTATGTCATGAATGGAATGTGTTGCAGGTATAGTGTTGTAAAGCAGGCACAGTTTATTTTAATACTAATAACTTGCCACTTTATTCAGTAATAGATTTAATTTTAAACTATTACACTGTCAATTTTTCTCTGTTGAGCATATGAAGATCCAACGATGAACTATGCACTTTATGTTCAACAACACTGTGATTCTTCTGTACGTTGAGAAATGTCAACAATACTGCTCCAGATATTTTCTACACTTGATACTACTGTCCTGTGTAATACTGTCTGTACAGCGAAAAAAAACTGTCAACAAGCGCTGACCTAGATACAGCATCCTATCGGTAATACAGGTCAAGCTGACATCGACTGTATAGCTGTCCTACTGGTGTTGATGTGTTCAAACAAATGTTCTTTCAGCTGTAAACTGTGATTCTCAACACAAAACTGCGTAAGCTGGACCCAGGAATCTGGCTCGCCACTGTAAAGTTTCTTTTCTTCTTTCCACTCTGTAAAGTGTCAGTCGGTATGCTCTGTAAGGAAGAGTGGTGTGTTGTTGAGATCAGGCATGCTCCAGTCTACCCAGCTGTAAATGGGTAACTCACCCTAGTCCTGAGTTAGGGAAGGCAAAGGCTCCAGGGGAAGCAGGCCCTAAACTTGGTCACTCCAACCGACGCAGGATGGTGTATGTATGAAGTAGAAGTGTAGAGTGTGATTACCGCGAATGGTGTACTGTTCGTGTGCTGACCAATATAACCACTCATACACGTGTGTCTACAAGGCACCAATGCAGACTGCTGGAATCTTTGTTTACTCAATTTATTCAGACGTACACACTGGGACATACGAGTACATCATGGTATGTTGACATATCAATTTGTAGGTATACATAGCAGATCTGAAGTCATGACACATTCAGAAATAATGGGCAGTACATCAAAAGTTCAATGTCATGATACATTATGGCCGCATCCCCCTATCTGACTAAACGCGTCAGTGAAGGCAGATCGGTAAATAACTAAAGTTATTTGACGTCCATAGTTTGTAGCATATATTATGAAACCACGAAAGAGGGGGTTTCTAGCAAGATTGAGATCTCCCTGTCACTGTCCGATAATAGGATAAATAATCTGTTCTCTTGGCAGTGATCAAAACATATGATGACCGAAATCTAACATGGCTGCCTCCCTGAGTTGTCGTTCACTCATTCATAGGAAGGTGAATATAAGCCAGAGTTAATTTATAATGGGTATATAAATGATTTCATAAATGTTTCCATACAGCTCTACGGTGATCAGGTTAATTCACGTAGCCATAACCGCTGCAGGAAAGTCTGTCATCTTCGTCGATACAAAACACGACCCTAGCGATACGAAGCACAATGTTCCATCTAGGTCGAATCGACATGAGATCATCAAAATAGGGTCTGGCAATACATGGAGTCCGAATTATACATTGTACCGTACCTTAGGAGAGTCTCTAACATAAACTATAGTAGAGATACCATCTCCTTTAGAAGAAAACCACTTCATGAATTATATTTCCTTAAGAATCTACCAGCCCTTTGAAAAATGCGTACCCGCCATTATCACGGTACATCGGAACTCATCACGACTTGTCAAGACAACTCATACTTCCGCTAGACCGGAATAACAAGAATCTAGTCCCTCCTACCCATCCAAAATATACAATATAGGACTGATTCTACTTGTACTAATAATATGTAATACATATGAATTCAGGCCATAAACACAATAAGCAAATTAATATATTTTCTGGCCCTAAAAAATAAGTACAAACGTAAGCGCAATATCCTTGCGCCGGATCAATATTCATACACAAATGAATGAATGTCTATATTTTTCCCATATTAAATAGCCATATCGATTTTTGTAATATGTGCGTCAAAATATGCACGCAACACGGACATGGTGACACTTCTGTTGATGAAGGCTGAGCAGATTGAATTGGATCACTTACAGACCTCTGGGAATGAAGTGGGTCAAGTTGGTGTTGTCGAGGAGGGTCGTCTGTGGCAGAAGGTTGTTGAAGGCAGACATTGTTGGTTTCCTGCACATCCGTGGTGCTAACAAGAGGTATAACGTGATGATCCTGATTGTCTGATGATTTTGCGCGGCTGGTGTTTAAAGTTGGGGGTAGTGATGGAAAATGAAGGTCATAATTGGCATTAGATGAGTAGCTATTTATATTCACATGGCGTTTGGATGGATATATGGATGCCGATGTGTGAGTAGTGCCTCTGAGTGTGCTTTCTGGATATTTTATATTTGTCGCCAACATACTGGTCCCTTGTCTGGACAATGTAATATCGCCGCTGTAAAGATGCTTTCTAGGGGCTCCTGAAGTGGCAAGGAAGACCGAGCTGTGATCTATGAAAATATGTTCATTCTTGAGGCAGTGTTTTTTTAAGTATAGCGTTGTTAGTTTCAACACATTTGCGGTAATAGGCACGGACTGGCGGGATAATAGAGGAAAAATAAATTTTGGCATTATGGAATAGCGACCGAAATATGAATGTGATCTCGTTTAGGTCTGTCTGTGAGAGTTCAATATCTTTTATTGAGTCTGACAGACCTATGTGCACAGTTACTCTAATTACAGAGAGATCAGGCGAATACCGTTTAAGGAGGGTCAGTAAGTCGTAAGTTGATGCCCAGTTCTTGAAGCGAACAGACACCGAATCAGTATCACCAGTTACTAGTTTTGATTGTTGAAGCTCCTTCATGGTTTGGTCCCCAAAGATGAGATGTTTTCTTCTGTTCGTGTGGGTGCCAGTGATAACAGCTGTATCTTCCCTTGTTCCAGTTGTGCTGTGGCTGCTAGAAGTCCTGTGGTGTGTGCTGGCAGCTGCCGGTCGAAGTGGCGGATGGCGATTTGAAATTTTGACCGGAATTCTGCAGACACTGGCTGCAGGATTTTCCGGAGTGTCCAGGGAATTACGTTCATTAAGGCGTAGTTCTGAATGAGGTATTTGTTGTTGAGGTCGGAGGCTCTCCGCACGTGTTTGTTTGTGACCCAATTCTTTTGTGTGCTGTTGTTTAGTCTGCTGCTGAATGTGTGTTTTGCTGTTTTCGTAGCGACTTTTTAGAGATAGGTGATCAGCCTGAAGCTGTTCATAAGATTTTTTTAAGACTGCTCAATTCAGCTTTCAGTAGTTCCATCTCAGATGTTATTTTTGTATACACATCATCATGTGGTGATTGTATAGTTTGCTCGCGTGGTGTCCTTTCTAGACTACTATCAAGCAATCCTATTAATGAATTATGCTCTGGCTCTGTAATGGTAGATCTTGATGTAACGTAAGGCGTCTCTGTAATGATAGATCTTGATGTAGAGGAAGGCGTGTCTTGTACTACCTGTATCTGTTTGTCATGCTCCTGAACGAATGTATCAGAGACAACGGGAAAGGAACAGTGTGTGAGGGCTAATTTCTGGGTATCGGAAGTGGTTGGTGCATTGTTGAGAACAGCTGTTGACGTTATAGCCATTCGACTGACTCCAGCAGTCGTTGCTGTTTTCCATAAATGATTCAAATCATTCTGGATCCACTCTTTAACTGCAGTCTCTGAGCCTTGTACCATGACCTTGTTGGATGTATTATAGAAATGGAGAAAAACGTGTCCAGTAGAAATAACATCTTCCACATGAGCACCATTAGCGTCAGTGCGAGATTCAATTGAAGCGATAGATTTATAGTAGGCCTTGGACAAGCCACGCAATGCTTCGTACTCGAACAATGTTTGGAATGTTAATATGACACACTGGTTCTGGTTTTTGTATTGTAGCGTTACTAATGGTGCTGAGGGCGTGTCTGCATTGAGAACCCTGGTCTTCTTTTTCACCGCCTTAGGCGCATTTAAGATGTAGTCCTTTTGTTTCTTTCTGCTCGGTCGAGTGGTGGTGACGGAGTTTACGTTTGGCATTGTGAATGTTATTGCTGGTACCGCGAAGAAAGAAGGTAATTAGCTTTGTTCATGGCTGATAATCATCGCTCTGGCGTGACGATTTGGGTCGCGGGGTTTCATTTTATAGTGGATTTTCCAAAAAGGCCCCGCGCTGAGGACCTATAATTAAACACCTGGGTGGCTTGGTCATTGTTGGGCGCTCAATTCGTGGGTTGTTGGCTACCCATTTAACAATACTACAAGTTTATATGCAAAACAGCACAGTGTATTGTAATAGTAGATCCTTTTAGAACAAAATCTAACATTTCTGTTCATATTGACACCACAAAAAATGATTTCACGACAAAGCCACAATAATACCGAACACAATGATATTAAAATCCATCATGAATTATAGCAGAAACACACTTTTACAAATTCGAAAGTAGAGCTCTATGAAAACACGTCCGCACTCTGTAAAACATTCGGTGAGGTATGAACAACAGATAAAACCAGTATTAGATTATTTACAGGCATGCAATTTATCCATAACTGTGGAACAGGTGTTGAGAATAGACAGACCTAGAGAACTGCACAATATAGTAAAACAGTATGTAACAAGAAGATTAATATATAAGGATCAATGATGGTGTGAGGATAAGGGGTAGTTTGATGGGGTGCTTGTGTGGATGATGGCAGATAATTGGTAGAGAATTGCACATGGCTGTTTGCGAGCGACACTTTAGTTTTTTGTTTTTTTTCCTGACCGCGCTATTTATAGCTGTCGTGACAGAGGTCACGTGGTCAACTTCCTAGCAGAAAAAAATTTGGCAGTGTTTACTTTTGATATGGCTTAATTAATGCTTTTAGGCTACTTTATTATTATAAATACCAGCTTTAATTTTGCGTAAAGCTAGACTAGAAATGTTAGAGTAAATTTTAGAACAAGAACAAACATTTTATCACAATTAGAACAGAAGATATAATAGTCTGAAATAGTGTAAAATTTACGTTTTTTAAATATTTTGTTATGGTTTGTTTCTTATGCAATTTACACTACAACGATCACAATCAACATGCATAACAAATTACAGAAATCAAAAGTAGAAAACCTGCAGCAAATGGATATCATAGTTTTGTTTTGGATTCATGCGTCAAACATTAATTATTGAAACATTAAATTGCAAGTCCACATTTATTACCTTAAAGAGCCGCGCTAGCGTAGTGGTTACAACACCGCTCTGGCGACCGGGTGATACAGGATCAAACCCGGGCGACGGCATTTGAGGATTTTTTCGTCGACCGGGATTTGGACTGGATTAACTCGAGACCTGGCGAGGACATTTGAAGGAGTGTCGTCGACCAGGGACTGGCGGCTCCTGAGCCGACCCAGCTGCAATGGGTACCTCCGAAATCGGCGAGTATTTGCCTGAATGGCGAGGGACATTTGTCTCTGTACAAGAAATAAAGGGATACTCACGTAAAATCAATGTCAGGTTAGACATAAATGATAACCTGAGATTTCGCCTCGAGTATTAGCGGGCGAACGAAAAAAAAAAAAAAAAAAAAAAAAAAAAAAAAATTACCTTAAAATAACACACCCAATTGTCCCCAAAACATGAGAGCTAACAATTATCTCAATCATACATCACGATGGTCTTGTAATAATGAGTATCGTCATGAGTAAAACGAAATGTTCAATTTAATAAATAAAACATACACCTATTAAATGATTTCCACACTCTGTTAATTCTGTCACTCTTACACAACAACTGCCATAATTTGCTCTAGCCCCAAAATTTCGCTCAATTATCATTCACACTTCCTTTTTTTTATAGGAGGAATCTGTACATTCACAGATGTAGAAATTTGTAACAAATGAGTTTCCATTATAAATTTTAATTGTGAAGTTATATTTTTAATACCGCTGGCGCGTCTTTCAATTTTGGAAATAGTGGAATGTACAAATTCTCCTCCTTGCTCTCCATGCATGCCCATTCCAAAGCCATGAGTTCTGATCCAGTCTGCGCAATGTTTTTCTAATATGTGCTGTTTAGGAATTGTCTTACTGGGGAATAGCTTTCTGAACAAAGACATATATGTCTCAATTGATGCTGTTATTGATGATATTGATTCTTTACTAATTGGTTTACTGTGTGATATTTTGTTGTGTACTTTCTCAAATGCTTCATTCAGTGAGTTGAATTGTTCTTGGGCAATAAAAGCTATGTCAGTTATATCTTGTTTGTCTGTAATTTTCAGTGTTTGTGTAATGATTGCTCTTGTAAGATCTTTATAAACTTTTTGTGTGAGATATCTGTGGCAGTGATTCCCTATGAATGCCCTGCTATGATAAGCCTGTGGTATGATTTTGTGTTTGGCTAGTACCTTGTCCAAGTGTGAGCAAACTGGACCAGACCTAGCACACAGATCTTGAAACTGAAGTTTGGCCAGCGCATCTTGTGCATTTTCAAGTTTAACTTTAAAACTATCTGTCTCCTCCTTATCCTCACAAAGTTCAATACCTGCCTGAATAAATTCAGTTTTAGCTTCTAATTCTTCTGCCTGTTTCCAGTTCCTACCAAATCTCTTCAAGTTCTTAATAGTACTAATGTTTGCATGTATCTCTTGCGGATTCTCAAATATCTTTGCGTCTATTGTATCGGCTACCTGTTCTAGAAGTCTGGTGTTTCAAAACAATGCCTAATAAAATATGAAGGTAAGGAGGAGCTACATTTTCAATTTCAATCTCTAACATTGGTTTGTGTAAACAATTATAGTAACGTGCCATTTTATTTCCTTTCCCATATTTCATATATCTATTGTAATCTCTTATCAACATGGCCAAACTTCTTGGTTTGCAAGTTGTATGCTCTCTGGATGTCTTTATTTCCTTGTTTTGCTGGAGACACCACAGACATGGGTATGTTCCTTGAGCTCCAGACAAACCAAACATTTTCATCAAAAAGTCATAATCCCCGAATAAGAAAATAACAACTTTTTTACCATCCTACTCTAAATCTTTTAGTGACTATCTGAGCTTTCATGCCATTCATAAATATTTCTAAATTATCATATGTATCTCTGACTCTAGCCATTGATAAAAGGATGGTATTAGATTTAGAATTTGGTTTCTCTAAATTTACTACCTGCATTGTAACTTTAACTGTGAATGAAAGAAGATATACTGTACAAACAGTTACTTAGAATTCTTTGGCAGCCGTCGTGTGCACAGGATTGTCTACCAAAGAACACTAATGGAACAGTACTTATCTCACACACAATAAAAAAAAGACATTCATATTATAAATACAAGATTAACAAGACTTGAAAGATAGATCAAAGTATGTGGAAGTAATCTATCTATAGCTTTACATGTTTTCTGCTGCTTATATACGTAGCTAAATATCATTATAAATGAATAAAAATGCAAAAACAGATGGTACTTTTGTCACGAAATGGTTTTACGACTAGAGGCTGTCTACATATAGTGACAAGACACTAGTGAGAAGAAAGACTGAAAGGATAGATTCAGATGAAAAATGACAGTGCAAATGTGAAAGTTGAGACCATTGGCTCCGAGGTTGAGAACCGAAGTTGACTCTTCCTCGCCACTCCGGACATCTAAATTGCTATGGCCTCAACCACCTCTAACTACCCTAAGGGGATAAGGTTCAATTAAGATTCACATACACCACAATACAGACAACAGATAGCTACTGTGTCGTAAATGAAATGACTGATTCCAGCTATAATGTACAAGTTTTATTTACACCTATAAACAAAACTCAAATACATAAAAATGCAGTGTAAGCACACCTGGAAAACAAAGTCAGGCAAAATTACAAATGATGTATCATCAAACCCAACCCTTCACCCACAAGTTTCACCTGTATGGAGAAAGAAGGTAAGATTAAATGAAATAACCACACTGCACTTGGTGGGGTCTCAGATGTCGAGCCTCCACTCCAAACTAGCTGTTCTAACTCTAACTCTAAGTACACAGTCAGCTAGAACGGCTACGAAGTGTCTACACCAACTCTGCACAGACTTCGTTTCTACACAGCCTATCCTGAAATCTCCCGAACACTGCTACACAACTAACTCGTCTAAAACTTCAGCAGCTGACCCCTGCTATGCTTTTAATTAAACTTTGCACTCAGTTCTGTCTATCTGCTATACTTGGAACAAAACTGTATCAGTTCTGCCTATCTGCGCTAACTTCTGTAGAGAGTATGTTCACCCTATCTCTCTCCACAATTTTTGAAAATTAATGACTAAGGTTTAAACGCTGAATTCTGGAAAGACTAGAATAGGTAGCTGGTTTTGCTGCTACCACTCTGGATTTACCTGCCCGCACCCTCCTCTGGGTTCAGGCCTTCGGCGTTATTATGGCCGGGACGAAGCGAAATAAATTACAACCACGCTGGCAACCTGCCGATTTGCGTGTGTAAGAAGATTGAGCATCAGAGCTCCGGATTTTTCCCACCAAAATCCCTTTCAACTGGAGAATGTCTTCCCTGCCTTGGGAAAACGTATTTTTTTTCTCGATACTTCGTCCGCCTCTGGCAAAAATCTCAAACCCTTCTCTGTCTGAGATGCAAACTCTCGCCGTGGGGAAAGTGATTAGCACTTTCCTCCTCCCACTGCCGCAATACCTGCAAAACTCGAATTCCCACTGAAGGCGAATCAACTGTTTGACTCTGGCACGCGGCTGGCAATTATACAAGAGAGACCGACTATGACTTACAAGCCTATTTATAATCATATAACAGCACGCTGACCTCTTGACGTCATATGCGTGGCTTTGATTCTAACCCAATGATTTCAAATGCCGTTAGCTCTCGGCCAATCAAAATTGTAAACAATTCTGATGCAACCGGTTACTGCTAACCCCTTTAGACAAAGAAATGGGATTAAGCTCTGCCCTCTACTGCCAATTGAAGCAAACATGGCTGAAATATATTTAATTCCCGAAAAATACGTCTATGGCCACAAACACATAGAGAAGAAACATAAAGCAGATGAGATAAAACTCCCTCGTGATCTCTCTCTGAAAAACGTAAATAATAGAAGGAGAAGAAACATGGAGAAGGATTACCTGTAATCCCTCCTAGAAAAAGTGAACAAAATGCAAGGAGAAAAAGACATGGGCCATTTGAAAGACAGAATCTCAGTCCACTTCATCACAACCTTACAAAAAGTTATTTTTATACAACCTTATTTAACATTTGCGAGTATCAGGAATGTGTGTACAGTGATTTAAATATTATAAAATCTGGTGACAATATGCTTGTTCTTGTAATGCCAAACTCACAAAACTGACTACCACACATTCTCAAGATATGAAACCAAAAAAAAAAGTATGTGGAAATAATCTTTAGCTTCCTTCGAGAAGTCTATATAATTATAAACTCATATGAATGGGCCGATTTTTAGATATTACATTAATAAATAGATTACTTCTGTTATGAATTTCCTCAAATGATGACGCTGTTTTCAAAAGTCTGTAACTCCATCAAATATAATTTCAAACAAATAAAAATGCAACAAAAATAGAACACAGAACAAAGTTATAGTACACAAAAGAATTTTAGCGCTGTGTTTATCCAGAACGAGTGTGTAATGATTTATATATTACTGATTTTACACACATATCAGCTGATTTTCCTCGCCAAAACCCTCAGTAGTCGTTTACGGTGCACATGAAGATTTATTACCTGGTGTCAGAATTCCGGTCACCGAAACTAAAAGAGCGCTCTGGTCTGGGTACAAGCAGCCATGTGCACAATATATCACCCTGGAATCACTCTGGCTTTCTTACTCCTTTTCACCTTGTTAACAACAGGACAGTTAATGAGAGACTACTTTTTTTTTTTTTAGTTGTTGGTTTGTATTTGTTTTTTATTTTAATTGTTACATACATTCACACAATTTTACTGTTTTGATTTACTATATTTGGACTGAGTGGAAGGGGGGAGAAAATACTAGATTTAGATATCGGAAATCAGATTTTATTATCCTGAATTTACTGCACTATATATATCCTAATTATAACCCATCAAGGGTTGAACAAGATACTTTGTCTTATAGTGTACACAGATAGGTCAAAATTCTGTGACAAATTAAGAATAGAAATACATATTCCAACATAAAAAAAGGTTAAAGGATATATTATCACTGAAAGTACATACATTTCACTGCAGAGATTGTGGCAGTAATAAAAACACTATACATCTTCTCAAACAACCTTCCCAGAAACTGTCAGTTTTAACAGACTCACTTTCAGCAATTCAAGCTCTAAGAAATTTATGAGAATGTAGTAGATCAGATATAACAAGATTTATTTCTGGCTAATACCTACCTATAAATTAGAGGAGGTTCAGTTTTAATAGCTTGGTTATCGTCTCATGTTTGCATAGTTGAAAATGAAAAGGCAGGAAAGAAGCCAAGAGAGGTAGAGCTTCTAAAAACCATATAAATATAGGGATGAGTAGATCTGAAATCAAAAGCTTAATTAACAGAGCAAAAAGATGAATTGACAGTAGCATGGGATAAAAATCTAAAAGGAAGACATGTATATAATCTGTCCAAAGCTCCAACATTAATGTGTCATGTAATTAAAAATTTCCAGCAATAAGAAACATCTCGGACTATAACTGGGAATGAGCTAATTCAGAATAGAAGATATGCAGAATATCTTCAAGACAGTAATAGAGATCATTTCCTTTTGAAATGCAAGAGGTATGAACCATAGAGAATCCCAATATTAAATTATTTACAGGCGTGCAGTTGACCCATAAAAATAGAGCAGGTGTTTAAATTATAGACAGAGCTAGGGAACTGCATAATGCAAACATTATTTAGCAAAATGAAAAATTAATATATGATGGTTAGTGGGGGTATGGTGGGAATGTGCATGGCAAGTTCTAGTATATATATAAAAAAGGTAAAGGTAGTCCTGTAAAAGATACTGCCGTTAGGGAGACTTCACTATACCAGGTCCAGCAGCGAGAGGTGGGGTGACCAGTTCCCTTCCTTGCTGCCTTTTCCTTCCCTGACTCAAGTGCAAAGTCAGGTTCCCATTCACAGCTGGGTAGACTGAAGCGTGTCGATATAGTGAATCTAACCCGGCACCTTTGCCTCGAGAGACCAGTGCTAGAGACCACTGTGTCAGTTTGACGCTTTAATATATATTACTGATGTCAAATAAAGAATAAAATATAAAAAGTAAAGGATCCCGTTACACGCCCATTGAGGTATATTGGGAATTAGTGTTAGGTCTATATTTTCTTGACCATCGGCAGACTATGGGTGATGTGGTCAGCATTACGCCGCCCGCCTTAACCTTCCCAGAGTTGCTCTGGTACCCAATTCATGAGGCTGGGTCGACCCCGGAGCCGTTTGTGGTCTAAAAAATCCCACCTCAACTGGGGATCGAACCATGGACCACCGAGCTAGGAAGCCAATGCATTAACCACTGTGCTACCGCAGCTCCCAATAAAATATAAACTTAACTCTTAAAGGACGAGAGGCCAGTTTTCAGGGCCGATTTTCCCAGGCGTTCCTGATAGGAAGCCAGTTTTCGGGGTCGGTATATTTGAACTAAGTTTATGTTTAGTTTTATCCCAATTTTATATTATATTAATCCTCATTCAGTTTCTTCAATATGTGACATTACCATACGTTGTGAACACATGGACAGAACTGAGCATTAAACTTGAACACTACAGTCATATCCTGCTTTTCAGTGCTTCGCTAATACGGCGCTTTTCAATCATATTCATGTTCATAAATCTGCGCTTGCCTCATTTATTCGGCGATTTTCTGCATGACATACTCACACTTGACAGCTGAGAAAGAGAAGCGAGTGTGCCTGCGCCATTTTATTCTCTGTCGTTCAGCACCTGTGTCATTCAGTCTGTTTACAGAAGTTGTTTGCTCTGCGTCTCTTTGTGATTACTGGTAATTTTCAAAACTTTTACAAACATTTGACCTATTATTGTATATGTAGTGTAATATTTTGTGTTTATTTGTAATGGAAATTAAGTGTAGTGATAAAAACAAGCTGTAGGCCTCTTACTTGAAAAGAAAAGTTACGTATGATTAAACTTCAGCCTTTCTGCAATAAATATATTCATTCAAATGTTTGCAGGTTGCAATATTATTAACATTTGTACATGTTAGTTTAAAAATTTATGAATTTAGATTTTTTTCCTACAAGATTTGATGTGTGAAATAAACATCTTTACTTTACTTTACTACCTCAGTTCATTTGACTTTTGTAGCTTTTGTTTGGGCCTAGCTCTGTTCGTTTGACTTTCATATTGTTATTTTAGGCCTAGCTTTACTGAGCACTTAATAGATGATAATGTAGGCATGTTATTTAGGCTTTGAGGCACCCTACATGCATTTACAAGCTAAAAAAAAGCTATAATTCACTTTTCGGTGATTTTCGCTTTATGATGGGTTATGGAAACTCATTGTGACAGAAAATTAATTGTGCCAAACATGGAAAAAACCAACATGTTTAAGAGTTAAACACCCCAGACTTTCACAACCCATCCCATTTTTCATAATAAATATGAAGACTATTTTTTTAGGACAGAAAAAAAATCACATACATATTCACTCACCTACAATTTTGAAATGTTCACTCACTCTGTTTACAATAATTGGACAAGAAAGATAATGACAAAAAACAAATATTGGCAGTTAAACATGTCTGAAGTTATGGATGCTATATTTCATAATTATAACCCATCAGAGGTTGAATGGAATATTTTTCTTCATAAATTAAAAAAACACAACAACAATTGTTTTTCTGTTGTTGGCTTTTCTAGGCCTGGCATTTGTTATGGCATTTCATAATGTCTATGTGTATAAAGAGTACCCCTTTCCATGCTCATAAGTGTGTCTCATTACACTGTTGTGTCTGAATAAACTCAGGTTTATTGTATTTTTTAAATTTCATTTATTGTAATTAAAATTATTGTCAGTATATTTGTTTTTTATTCATCATTTTTTTAGGTTTAGTATGATGTAACCTACATTTTGCACTGAATTTTGAGTGGTGAGCAATTTTTTTATAAATATCTTGGCTCATCTTACTTGTCAAAAGATTTTGCCTGTTGCTTTTTTCATGAAGAACTCTACATTTAATATCTTCAAATATATTTTCTTTATCAGGTTATTGCACGGGGGGTGGGAGTGGTGGTGTGGGGGGGGGGGGGGGGGGGGGGGGTGGTGGTGGGGGGCGGTGGGGGGGGGGGGGGGGGGGTGGGGCCGGGGGTGTTGGGGGGGGTGGGGGGGGGGGGGCGGAGGTTGTTGTTATAATATCTCATCATTTTCCAAAGTGGTTCTCTGTCTACACCGTCAAATGCCTTTTAATAGTTCACAAATCTGATATAAAAAGGTTTGTTCACTTCCAGTCAGGACTGTATAGGATCTATTTGGTCAAAAATGTGGGTGTTCACTTTCAGTTTCCGTCTGTGGACTCTTAATCTCTCAAGGATGATTCTGTTTAGTAATTTCCCTGGCATTAAGAGTTACATTATGCCTGTGTAGTTTTTTTCACTCTTGCAAATCTGCCTTATTTGGCAACTTGATCAGATATCTTTCCTTCCAGTCTGCTAATATTTCTTCTCCTGTAATTTTAATTATGATTGGATACTATAAATGTATGCTGTTATATTACCTTTACAATGTTGTATGCCTTTAAATTAATGCTTAAAGTACATATGGGAATGAAAGGATACAGTATGCAAGATGAGAGAGAGAGCAGAAGGGCAGAATGTTAGAAGTACCTGCGCACCCAATTCTTCATTCATTCATAACCCTCCACTCCCAAAGGAGCATAGGCCTTCAACAAACACATGCCAAGTCCTCCTGTCCCGTGCCATCATCTCAAGTTCTTTCCACGTTTTCCTCATCATTTTCACCTCTGTTTCCAACTCTCTTCTCCATGTACTTCTTGGTCTTCCTCTGCCTCTCTTGCCCTGGGGGTTCCAGAACAAGGACTGCCTTGTAATGCTATCAACAGGTTTCCTCAGTGTGTGTCCTATCCATCGCCATCGTCTTCTTCTCATCTCTTGTTCCACCGGCACTTGTCTAGTTCTTGTCATCAGTTCCACGTTGGTAACCTTGTCATACCATTTCAATCCCTCTATTCTACGCAAGCACCCATTTATGAAAGTCTGTAGCTTTTTGGTTGTTGTCTTTGTTGTTCTCCATGTCTCCGAGCCATACAATAGGACTGACTTCACATTTGAGTTGAAGATTCTTATTTTCGTGTTGGATCCTATTTCTCTTGATCTCCATATATTTCCCAATGCAATGAAAGCTCCTCTTGCCTTTTGTATTCTTATTTTGATATCGCTGTCTGTCCCTCCAACTTTGTCTATATTACTGCCAAGATATGTGTATGATTCTACATCTTGAATTGGTGTTTCTTCAAGTTCAACCCTGTTATCATTACCTGCATTTATTCTCATTATTTTTTGTCTTTTCCCTGTGTATTTTCAGACCCAATTGCTGTGACCTCTCATCGAGTGTTTTCAATTTGTCCTGCATCTGATTACGGTTATGGGACAGAAGAGCCAAGTCATCAGCAAAATCCAGATCATCCAACTGCTTAGTCAGAGTCCACTGGATTCCATTTCTGTTGTGTGTTGTCGATGATCTCATAACCCAATCTATTGCCAGCAAGAAAAGAAATGGAGACAAGAGGCATCCCTGTCGCACTCCTGTTCTTATCCCAAATGGTTCTGTAAGCTGTCCTTCATGAAGAACTCTGCATGTCATGTCTTCATATGTTTTCTTTATTAAATTAATGATCTTCAGGGGAACTCCATAATGCCTCATCAATTTCCAAAGTGATTCTCTGTCTACACTGTCAAATGCCTTTTCGTAGTCCACAAATCCAATGTATAGTGGTGAATTCCATTCCAGACTTTGTTCATTTATTATTCTCAAAGTGGCTATCTGGTCTGTACATGATCTGTTTTGTCGAAAACCTGCTTGTTCATCTCTTAGTTTCTTGTCTATGGACTCTTTTAATCTCTCAAGGATAATCCTGTTTAATACTTTTCCTGGCACTGATAGTAACATTATTCCTCTATAATTTGTGCACTCTTGTAAATTTCCCTTCTTAGGCAACTTAACCAGATATCCTTCCTTCCATTCTGCTGGTATCTCTTCCTTTTCCCAGACTTTACCAAGTAATTTATATAACATCTCTGTAGCCGTGTCGATATCTGCTTTGATGGCCTCTGCTGGAATGCCATCAGGTCCAGACGCTTTTCCCTCTCTTAGAAGCTTTATGGCTTTCTTTATTTCTTCCTTCTTTGGTCTTTCACCGTTAATTTGTAGCTCTTCTTCTGCTGGCTGGATGTCCGGCGGGTTTTGTGGAGCTGGTCTATTGAGAAGGTCCCCAAAATATTCTGTCCACCTCTTCATTTGCTCTTGTATATTGCTGAGCAGTTTCCCATTCTTGTCTTTTATGAGGCAACTTATTTGCTTGTATTTCCCTGTTAGCTTCTTTGTGCTGCTATACAGTTCTCTCATATTTCCTTTGGCTGCAGCATCTTCTGCCTCTCTTGCCAACTCTTCAATATACTTCCTCTTGTCTCTTTTGATACTTCTTTTTACTTCTTTGTTTGCTTCTGTGTACACTTCTTGAGCCTTGGCTTTGGAGCTTCTAGTTTTGCTTGTGTTTAACTCTGCTTTCTTGTTTTTTCTGTCTTTTATCTTATTGATGGTTTCTGTTGTTATCCATGCTTTTTGTTGTCTTTCCCTTTTCCCCAGTATTTCTTCACATGTCTCCTTCCATACTGTTTTGACCTGCTGCCAATAGTCTTCAGTATTCTCTACATCTTCCAGCTGTTGGAGCACTTGGAATTTGTTGGATACTGTGACCGCAAATTTGTCTCTTGTTTCTTGATTTCTTAGCTGTCCTACATTAAACTGTTGTCTATAATTTTGCATTGTTGCATATCTCTTGAGTTTCATTTTTACTTTGGCTATCAGAAGATGGTGATCTGATGCCACATCTGCTCCTCTATATACCTTTACATCCTGCAATGATGATCTAAACTTCTTGTTTATGCATATATGATCAATCTGATTTTCTGTTCTATGGTCTGGTGATATCCATGTTGCCTTGTGTATTCTCTTATGTGGAAACATGCTTCCTCCTATAGCCAGTTGATATGAAGCACAGAAGTTTGCGAATAGCTCTCCATTTTCATTCATTACTCCTAGCCCATGTTTTCCCATGACTTCTTCAAATCCAGTGTTGACTGTACCTATCTTTGCATTCATGTCACCCATCAAAATTGTGATGTCTCTTCTTTTTACTTTATCCATAATTTCCTGTAGTTTAGTATAAAATGCTTCTTTCACAGACTCTTCTTTGTCATTAGTTGGTGCATAACATTGGATGACATTTACATGAATTTTCTTTTTAGCTGTTTTAAAAGAAGCTGTTATTATTCTGGGTCCAACAGCTTCCCATTCAATTAGTGCTTTCTGTGCTTCTTTAGATAGCATAAGAGCTACCCCTTCACTGTGGTGTGAACTTTCGTCTTCATGTCCTGAGGACAGCACCAATTCACCTGTGATGAGTTTCTTCCTGTCTACCCCCTTCCACTTTGTTTCACACATTCCCAGAACCTCGATTTTGTATTCCCTCATTTCTGCTGCTACTTGCGCCACTTTCCCTTGTTCGTTTAATGTCCGAACATTCCAGGTGCCAAATCTGGAAGTTCTCCAAGAAGAAAGAAGGTTAGTCAGCAACACAGACTCCTTTCGGCTTTCTCTGTGTTGCATCATACGCCTCCCCGCGAGAGGACCTTCCCCTGTCTTGGATGGCTGTGTTTTATTTTCTTTATTTGACTTGTCCATATTTGTTGAAGTTTTTTGTGGTTTAAATTTTTTTTACAGGATGGTGTAACCGGCCCCATGCCCAACCCTCCTTAGTCGCTTTTTACGACATGCTTGGTAGGGGACAGTGTTACTATTCTTTGCTCCCCTTTCGGGCCCCGGTAACACACGGGTGACCCAATTCTTATCCCTTTGAAAATAAAGTTTGTTCATTCGTTCTCTCACAGACTTTACCAAGTAATTTGTATAATAGCTCTTTAGAGGTGTCATTGTCTGCTTTGATGGGCTGTGTTGGAATGACATCTGAATCATCATTTCTTCCATCGCTTAGAATCTTTATGACTGTCTTTAATTTCTTGAAGACATAGCTGATTCTATTCCTAGAAATTTTAGGCAGTGGAAAGACATGATCAAGAGCACCAAATGGCTTGACACTGAGTGATTATATTACCACAGTCCTTATTTGTAATTACTTTGCTGTCCTTGTATGGGGTGATATTTCCACAGTCCATGTCTATAATTACTTTGATGTCATATTGTGTTAGTGATGGGTTTTCTGGTACTTTGTCTTCTTGATTGTTTTGTGGTTAACTTGTATTTTGTTTCAAAAGTTTTGATTCCCATATTGGCTCATAAAAAATATAATAAACCAATTTTGTTACTAGTCTGTCATTATCCTCAGGGCAAGCTGTCTGCTTGTGTGACAGCATGTTTATATTGTCAGTTAAACTGAGATCTTAGAGTATTTAGGTTAGAGACCACAATATTCTGTTATGTTTCTGTCAGATGGTATTTCTCTCATTGACTAATTACTGTTTCCGCCTAGGCCTGTCCCAAGCCCAGCTGAAAAAGGAGGAGGGTGGCCTGCATGGAGGCTGTAAGGAGGCAGCCCCTCCACCAAGCAAAGGCACAACAGGCCAATCACCTGTTTGCTTTAAACTTTTGATTATGAGAACTACAAGAGAGAAAACCGGACTGATTCTAAAGGCGACGAACTGGAACGGACTACGGACTACGACATGGAACTTGGAACACAAGAAGTATAAATGGGAAAGAAGAGGAGCTGGTGGAAGAGATGAGGAAAGCAAAACTAGAAATCCTGGCTATAACGGAAACAAAGAAAAAAGGACAAGGAGTCATGGATCTCGATGGCAACATGCTGCTCTACAGTGGTGTACCCACATCTGAAAGAGCTAAATGGGGGCATGGGTTGCATTGTGGCCAAAAACCAAAAAGATAGTATCAAGGGATGGAACTTTGTCTCGGAGCGCATTATGGTTGTAAAACTAAAAGAAGGAGAAACCATAGTCAACCTGGTCATAGTGTATGGGCCAAATGAGGATGAGAGAGAGCAGAGGTCAAGGAGGAATTCTTTGAGCTGCTTCAAGGACAGTGGATGACTGCCTAGATGAAATTATGCTCGGAGATTTCAATGCCAGAGTTGGAAATGACCATGCTAGATGGGGTGGAGTTATTGGAAGATATGGAGAAGATACTCTCAATGACAATGGAAAGTGACTCCTTAGATTCTGCAGTGAGCAGAATCTGATCATTACAAACACAAAGTTCCCCCATAAGCGCATACATGCATACACTAGATGTCAACCAACAAAGAATGAGAAGTCAGTGATCGACTATGCCATTGTTAGGAGGAGCTCATTCAAATGTGTCCGGGATGCTAGAGTCTGGAGGGGGCCAGAGATTGGAAGTGATCACTACCTGCTTACAATCAAAAGAACAACTGAAAGAGTTGCTCAGCCTAGGAACTGCCCAACTGTTACGGTAGTTCCATTGCAGTCGTCTGCTAGAGGTTGGCAGCGTGCAATTTTAGGGGTTACAGCATTTAATATAATCTAAGGTAAATAATTCTTGGACTATTGAACGCTATACACTCGAGTGAATTATGACGTGGTAGCGTTGATAGGTCACGCACCGTGACTAAGATACGGGACCCTTTTTGTGTTGACCGTCAAGCTGAAAAGACGTGTCCTTTCTCCTTCCAGTGTTGGGCATGGTATTGCCGCACAGATATATTTTATTCAAGTACGGACATGGGTCAGTCCATTGTTATTATGAAGATATGAAATGATTACGGTTAGTACGTAAGTGAACTTAGGGAAGGATGAATTACAGTCCATAGTATTTGATATTGCCAGACTCATAGACACCGCGCGTGCATATAGCTATGACGTTCTGCCTACAGTAATTTGATTATTGGACAAGGACTGGTAGTATATCTACATATATATTCAATATATGATCAAGTCATAATATGTACTTTTGTGATCAACATGCATGGATTGTCTTGATGTGTACAAACTGTGAATTAAATGTATGGACTCAATGAAATGACTTATCAAGTCAATCGTATTGCAAGGTTCAAGTATTGTTCGAAATCTTCCACACCCGCATTCGCGTAATTTCCATCGAAAGGCACGATGCACTATAACTGAATGAAAAGACTAACATATCAAAAGAAAAGCAATGGCCAGAAATTTATAATTGCTTTATTCATATTATATGGAACATTGTTCAATAAATAGTGACCCAACTTAATAAGACCAAAACCCCTTGCAACACCAACATCACGCAAGAAATTAAGTAAACGAACGGGAGAAATGAGCATTAAGACCTACAAGCTGAGAGAGCCATAAATTAAGACCAGATATCAGGGTCTTATTGCTGCAGTGGTGAGCAACACAGAAGAACAACCTGATGACTTGGAAACCCTCTGGCTTAAATTCAAGGACATCATAAAGACAGCTGCTGAAAAAGCATGTGGTGAAGTCCGACTTGGGAACAAGAGAAAGAGGACACTTTGGTGGACAGAAGAAGTCAAAGAGAAAATAAGAGAGAAGAAAATGGCATGGAAACAATACTTAGGAGCTAAAAACACAACAGGACAAATGGAGAAATATAGAGAAAATTTGACACTCAGAACAGAAGCAAAGAACAAGGTGCTAGCAGCAAAACAGAAGTCCTGGGAAGAATTTGGAGAAAAGCTAGAAAAAGATGCGTAAGAAAACCAGAAATTGTTCAATAAGACCCTAAAGAACATGAGGAAGGAAAAACAATGCCCTCTCAAATTTATAAAGGACAAGCAAGGCAAATTGCTTACTGCCCCAAAGGAAGTAATGGAAAGATGGAAAGCATATTTCTCAGAACTCCTGGATGGTGAGCATGGTGAAGCATCAGAAATGATAACCACTAGCACAGAAGACAAAACCAATGATGGTGAAGATGACATAAAGATGGAAGAACTGAAGGCAGCACTGGAGAAAATCAAGATGTGCAAAGCAGCAGGGCATGGTGGTATAACACCAGAAATGGTTAAGTACATGGGAGCATCAGGCGACCTATTACTCTCAAGGGTTCTACAGGCAGCGTGGTGCAACAAGACCATACCAAAGGATTGGGAGATTGCCATCATAACACCAATTTTCAAAAAGGGTGACAACCTACAATGTGGAAACCATAGAGGCATATCCCTTCTCAGTGTGCCTGGTAAAATCTACTCTAGAATCCTAGAGCAGAGACTCCGATGCCTAGCTGAGCCACAATTGGATGAGGTCCAGTGCGGATTCCGAGCAAACTGAAGTACTCAAGACCTAATCTTCACACTCAGACAGCTGAGTGAAAAGGCCCTTGAGTATAAGAGTGAGATCCATCTTTGTTTCATAGATCTGGAAAAGGCGTTTGACAGGGTCCACTGGTGCAAACTTTGGGACTGTTTGGCAAGGAAGAACATTCCAGCACCTCTGATTCATGCTATACAGAGCTTCTACAAGTCTTGCAGAAATTATGTGAGGACAGCAAACCATAAGTCAGAAAAGTTCAAGACCGCCACTGGTGTAAGACAAGGTGATATCCTGTCACCTTATCTTTTCATACTCCTCATGGACGATGTCATCAAGGCATGTAAGGAGAGAACAAGAAAGTATTCAGTGGAGTACTGGAAGATGAGACAGGTCTGTATTTCAGAGCTGGCATTTGCTGATGATGTTGCCCTGATTGCTAAATCAGAGGCACATCTCCAATCCAACCTGCAAGTCTGGAAGGAAGAGCTGGAGAAGAGAGGGATGGTCATAAGCAGCTCTCAAACAAAATCCATGGTGATATCATGAGAAGAAAGAAGACATCAGATTAAGCTGGGAGAACAGGTCCTGAAGCAGGTAGACCGCTTTACATACCTTGGAGCTATTACAGACCGAAAGGGAGGCATCAAAGAAGAGTTGGCCACTCGAAAAGCAGCAGCTGGGAGACTTTTTCAGGCCATAAATCGAGGATTCCTCAGCAAGAGAGAGGTTGGTAAGAAAACGAAGATGGCTGTATACCGCTCCACCTATGTTCCAGTCTTGACATATGGATGCGAGTCATGGGCAAATACTACAACCTACAAAAGCCAGATCCAAACCTCAGAAATGAGGTATCTGAGGAAGGTGGTTGAAGTAACAAGAAGAGACATGGTCCGCAACCAGACGATACGTCAAGGCCTAAAATCCCACCCCCTACAGACCCAAGTAGAACAGTCCCAACTAAGATGGTTTGGCCATGTCTGCAGAATGGGAGAAAATCGGCTACCACGACAAGCATGGTAAACAAAGAGCCAGGGATCCAGACCCCCAGGATGAACCAGAGTCCGCTGGGAGGACAACATTAGACAATCTTTGAAGGGCCTAGGACTAGAATGGAACCAGGCCAGGAGGAAGACAGCCGATAGGATAGTCTGGCGCTCTCTCTCCCAAACCTCTACACCTCACGGAAGAAGGGGAACGACTAAGTAAGTAAGTACTAATTACTGTTGAGAATGTATAAAAGTAGAGAAAGAATACACCTTTGTTGTGCTCTAGTTTGTACATCAAAGCTGGATGCTCATAAATGGCCTTAAAACAGAATCTTTTATAGGCTCTCTTGATAATATTTTCAATGAATAAATGCCTATTTATTTTCCATGCTGAGACTTTGTGGAAACTGTTGAAAGTTTTCTCATTACCAAGAAATAATGCCAAGGACACATAGTTGGGATGCGTATTATTTATCTTTCCTTTTTCTTCCGTCGCATATTTTCTGTTTCTATAAGTTTATTGAAGGTTGTCAGACATACTACCCCACAGCAGAATAGAAGATGTGTGGTGTCTTTCTTGCTGAACACAGCTGTTTAGGTCTCCTGTTTTGGTGATTTAACTATTATACCAGGTTTCCATTCTTCAAGATCCTGCTCTTAATGTATATACAGCAGTCTGTTATATTTCTAGGCATTTGAAGCTTCCTGCTCTTACTTCTGATCATCTTCTGTTTATCATTGCTAATGTAGTGGGTTTGATGGTATTGTATGATGGTGATATTACTAAATGTACTGTATGAGGCCAGCTGTGAAGGCTCCTGAGATAAAATGTAGTTGTGAATTGTCAGAAGGCCTTTCTTGCTACCACTACGACCTCACACTCAATTTTTTTTTCTTAATGAATGTAGCTATGTAAAATGTCTAGGGTAATGATATGTAATGTGGTGTGATAGTTATAGATACACCCACAGATATTTAAGCAGACTAATAATATTTACCAAATGTTAAAATACACTGAACTAACTCACGTGTGTAAAATTTTTGATAGAATTATATTACATTTATTTGTTCTGGATCAAGTTTTATGTTGACCAGAACTTTTTTTTAAAAAAAAAGGATTTAAAAATTATGAAAGAAATGCATGGAATGTTACATAATAAATGCAAGAGTGTACATATATAAGTACTAGACTAGTTAGTTTTATTAAAATGTTCTAGTAGTCATCTACTTGGGAGGATAGTTAATGCTTGTGCTGTTGGGGTGGCCTCATCACACCTGTCTATATTGACTACACAGTGTCCAGTAAATTACAGGAATTTTATGGGGTATTAGTAACTAAAAGGCGTTGGTGAACTTCCAGCAGACCAGAGGCTCACTCAACTTGCATATGTAGCTCTGGTGCTGAAATCTGGTGGTCCCACCTCTCTGTGCTGGCGGGCAATAATAGTGGTCTCTGTCACAACGTACTGCACAGATACACTCGAGTAAAATCACCAACTGAATGGACACCGCCTTGTTGACAACTGAAACTCACAGCTCTGCAATCAAAGTATTGGCTATGTGTCAAAATTCTATTCTCTACCCACGTCTGGACACAACACGGTTACCAGATTATGAATAAAGAACACAGAAATGCTAGCAAAACTCAGCTGAGCTGCTGGCTATAGTATGGCGTCCCTGAACTTATTTCACTTTCTTTCATTTGGAAATCACCACACTTTAAAATACTGTGTCTATCATCGAACAACTATTGAGGAATGGCCCCACTTGCGCGTCTGAGCGCCGATAAAATGATTGTCTGTGGCCAATCACTGCCTAGGTTTATTTCAAATTCAAATTTCCTACCCTAAAGTCATTTCAGTCATGCTTCAGTCAAGTATGGATGTTTATCTGTTAGTCTGTCCGTCTCTACTTGTTTTTTTTCAAAAACGTACTTGATTTTTGAACCAACCTTTCTCTCCCCTCCAAAATTTTGTCGTTAAAAGTTATATTTAGACACAGCTCCCACCAATGTCCCTTCGCTTCCCTACTAAGTAGATTTGAACACCTGCGTCTCAAGGTCGTGTTTTTTTTGTGCAAATAGCGACACTTTTTATTCAATACAGTCTGTCGCTGATGTGAACAACACTGTCTTTTGTCATTATCTTCAATATTATCTATCCGTCTGTAAAATTAAGAACATATTAGTTCACTGCTCAGAATGGGCCATCCGGCCAGCTAATTTTTATATTCCTAACATTAATATTACGAAAAAGTTACTTTTTAATTTTTGTAATATTCCAAACATCTGCGTTCTGCCGCTGAATTCAAATCAAAGGCTTGGTATCGCAAAAGCGACCAATAAATGACTGTGGCGTAACATATCCAAGGTCCCTTCTGTCGAGTTCCTTACTTTATGTCAACTTGGGAAACGTGACTTTTCTCCGTTTCCCCCCCAATTGCGTCTCCTTAGCCTTTCTAGTCTCACGCAATCTTTCCAGTCATATTTTTTCCTTTTTATCCGCCGTTCCCCTCCTGTCTAGCAAGTCAATTTTTATGGAGGGTGATGACCCGCGGTCTGGGCGATCATGTACTATCAGCAGCCTACGCATTGTTTTTTATCCTTACATGTTATCTTTGGAGGTATTTTACCGTTGTATCTCTGTCAATTTCACTACAGCTAACATTGTTGTCTTTGTTCTTCCATTTTTCAGACTGGCTGATGTTGCAAAATGAGTAGTGTAAAATTAGATGTTCAATGGTCTCCAGTTGATGATGACATTTTTGTCACTTATGGGACGGCAGTCAATTTATACCAGGCAAAGGAAAGAGATGGTGTGTTTGAGATACCTCAGTCAGGTAACATTTGAGGGAACTGTTAATTATTTCAAAAACTTTGATTTAAAAAAAAAAAAAATTAGAAAACAAATTATTTAATAGTACTGTGAGAAAGTTTTAAACAAAGTTTGACTTGGTGAAATAGATTAGTAAAAAATTATCCTGCAAGAATGTTTTATTTCACTACGAAATAAAATAAGTTGGTTGTAGTTATTTTGTTCAAATTTTGAAAGAGCTAAATCCTCTTATAGCACGTTTCACTAGCTTTGCCCTCAAACAAATGTAATTATCTGATTAACTGTCCAACGTATTAATACCATTTTTTGCATACGATGTTATATTGGGTTAGACCCAAAAAATATATACTTTATATCTGTGCATCTTGTCTAGTTCCCATAAACGGATGAAATCCTTTGATCTTTGTCGGCATACTAATTATTGTGTATCGAGAAAAGAAATTTTACCACTTCATGCACAGATTCTGTGAATTGATTAGGCATAGGCGTGTCTACTATTACAATAATGTGGCCATCACGTTTGCATATGAATACCCGTTGAAGCTGATTTCTTAAATGATCTGCATGCGAGATACTCGTGACATTGTTTGTCATTGACATTTAATGCGCTACCAAACTGGTCCTTCCTTGATCTAATTATTTCAATAGGTATCACCTCTTTGCGGTTCATAAATATCATAATGGAACGTTGCTTCTCTAATGTGCTTGTAAATAACGGTAAGGTCATCTTTAAAGAAATTAAACTTCATCCGAATCATAATCAGATGTCTCTGAGAAATTGATAATCAATCTCGGCTGAATGAAGGACAAACCATCATTCTTCCAATATTCCTCTTCCTCTTGTAACACATGATTCTCAAATTTCTTCCAATAATCCCTGGCTATATTGGACATGGCGGCTTTTATAAGTATTTCAACATCTTTTAATTTGAACGTTCTATTTTCTGTTTCTACCTGTTCCTTAATTTTAGCTCATACTAGTTCTATTGGGTTTAAGTGAGAATGGTAAGGAGGCAATTTTAAACATCTGTGACCATGTTCATGGATTGCCTTGTCTATGTGAAATATCTTTGTATGCTGTGTCTTTTTTACAATTCCAAGTAATTCAGGCTTCAGGGACATTTCGTTGAATGGAATGATGTTTTTGGTCGGCCAAATCTTTATTACATCTTATTACTTGATGAATTAGGAACTTTATCTTCTGGTGCCACAACGTTGTGATGTGAAGCATTGTCCATTATCAAACACGACGGTCTATCCAAGGAAGGAAGTACATGATTCACAATTCAATCTTGAAATATCTTGCCATTCATCTCTGTATGATAATCCCTATTATCTGTAGATTTTGAAACAAATGTGAGTTCAGTATTATTTAGAAACCCATGATGGCTGCTTTCTGCATGTGCAATTATTAATCGCTGTCCTTTTCTGCTTGGTACTAGTCTCTTAGTTGTCCCATCAGATGATTGCCATTCTCGTTCATTACTGTGGTGCGCATTGATCCAAGTTTCATCTAAATACACAAAATCATAACAATCTCTTCTCATTTCTCTGACCTCTCGTAAATATTTGCTTCTCATTGCAACTATATGAGGCTTCTCACAAATAAAGTTTCTACCACCAACATATTTTCTAACAGTGAATCCCAAACTCCTAATAGTCCTCCATAGCGTAGATTTGGAAATTTCAATGTCATTATTCTTTCTTAATCAAATTTTCAATTTCCTTAAAGTCACTGCCTCATTATTGTGAAACATATTGCAAATTTCTCTGCGGATCAATTCTCTGTCAAAATTATTCACCACTCTTGGCCTATTTTTCGTGTGTAAAACACTGGAATTACAAATTTTAGATGTCGCTATCCAGTGGTGCAATGATCGTTTGCTTATCCCCAAGGCATGAATAGTCCTCTTTTGTGGGTTTGAAATGGAATGATATAGTTTTCTTCGAGTAGCTTCATTGCAGAAATACTTTAAAATCCTATTTGTGATTTGCTGTAATGTCATAACATGTACTCGCAGACTCATTTTTCCTACTTAGCCACACAATACTTTTTGTAGACACGCTACTGATTGACAATGTGTGCGTAAAACCGGAAATAAACTGTTTTATGTTCAAGAAGTGCAATTTCACGCAATTTCACGCAAAAATCATGCCAATTTCTTGATAAACCAAAAATGTGCAAATGAGGTCGTATAATTTACTGTAGACATTTCAATATGTGTGTGTGTGATGTGTGCTGGCAAGTAGGATTTTATATTATATCACAAAGAAACAAAAATTGAAACCAATGGTCGCATTTTAATGAAAAATTTAATTCATAGGGTCTATACCATTTCAAATTTACACACAAAATTTCACTTATATGCGTTATATATTCGCTGAGATATAGCATTTTGAAGTTGGGCAAAGCTAGTGAAACGTGCTATAGCCAACTATATGAACTTGAGGACCACAGATACATGCAAATATTTTAGAATGGGTCAGCAACCCAGGAGCTTTTGGGATCTATTTTTAGAAACACTGAGCCCTCTAAAGATTACCATATATGTGTGTGTGCATGCATGCATGTGTGTGTAAGTAATTTTAAGCTTTGGGGGTGATGAACCTTACAAAGAAGTCTAGTCTAAAATTTCCTTAGTTTAAAAAGTAATTTTCCTTCCCAGTCGCCTTATGATCTACCAAATCATCCACTGGGATTGACCAATTGCCGACCCTGGTTTAGAAGAATGTTGAATGCCTTAAAATGTACAGTCTTTTTGTTTATTTCTGAATACTACTTTTCATTCAGATGGAAAAATAAGCTCTGAAAAATCAAAGATTGTACAGTTGGCCACAAATTCTGACCTGCAGTTTATGAAGGTGACTTTTGTATTTTGGTATTCTAGTGATGTATGTGTGTGTGTGTGTGTGTGTGTGTGTGTGTGTGTGTGTGTGTGTGTGCACGCGTGCGGGCGGGCGGGTGGGTGGGGGGGGGGTGTGTGCGTGTACATATATATATATATATATATATATATATATATATATATATATGTATATATGTATATATATATATATATATATATATATATATATATATATATATATATATATATATATATATATGTGTGAGTGATTTGAACTTTGTGTTGTATGACCATATTGAAAGTTTTAACTCTGCTAGTAATGGAGTTATCAGTGGATGAGGATAATGTGCGGATTGACTGAGTAGAAATTAAAAAAAAGTAGATTATAAAACTACTCCCATGTTCAGAGGAAATTGGAAGACAGTCTGAAAATGCATTCCTAAGGAAGTGATGCGGCATTAGTCATATTGTGATAGAAGGATTAATTTTTTTTTTAGGCAGATAAAGAAGAATTGACATGATTAAATTAGGCATAAAGTTTATTATGTTGCAGCTTAAAGTTTATTGGTAATATGTTCTTAGTCAGAATTTGGGCATTTACCATTGTCAGGTTTCAGGTGTTCGTCTTTATTTGTTATCCATTGTAAGTATTTTTTTAGTCATGCAAAATTAATTTAATTGTATTTTGTATGTTATGCTTTTATATTTATTTAATTTATTTACCAAATATGTATCTACAGTGTATTGCTTGGTGCCCCCGTCCAGAGCCAAAGAATGTCTTTGCAGTTGCTCAAGCGAATGGCCGCATTAGTATTATTGGGTACAAAATACACATCTGATTTCCAATGTTCACTTTGTTATATTTGTTTGATTTTACTTTTTACTTTATCTACTTTTTGATGTGTTACGTGCTTGACTGTATTTATTGTAACATAGTCTTAATTTGGCTTTATTAAATTTCTTGTAGCTAGTTTGTGCAGAATTCTCAAAGAATGGAAACTTTTAAAGGCCTTAATGCAACTTTTATGCATTTATTTGTGTGTTTTATTCAAACTGTGACAGATTTGTGGTATCTGTTATGATTTTTAAAATGCTTGTTTATTTTGTTGATTCTTTTTTTTTTTCAGGTTTGGTAACTCAAGAAATGAAGACTTAGTAGGAAAAGAGTTCAGTAAGTACTATGTTATTTTTGTGCTCTAACATATGTCCTGGTTTATAAGCTTTTATTTTTTAACACTTCATATTATATGTGGAACATATCATAGACAAATATTCAGTTTGCAAATTTCACATATTAAAATGCTTTACTTTGTTTACAGATGCACGATTCAACCGTCAGTGCAATTATCTGGCTTGGAATTCACTTGAGACTAATTTGGTAAGCTGGTAATATTTCAGCACAGCCGTATTTCACTCTTACCACTACCATCTTCACTACTATCTTCATTTGTGTCCTGCACTGTTCCTTTGGTAGTGGTGGTTATTGTGATTATTCAGCGAGAGTTACATCTGAACATGACAATCTTTCTCACTTTCAAATGCTCTTGGGCCAACATGTGATGAACTGTTTTTGAACTCTAGATTTAAGAAGTTGGGTGGCAGAGTGATTAGAGCGCTTGCTTCTCAAGACAAAGTTACTGGGTTAAAAAACACAGCTGTAAATGGGTACTTAACTCTGCTCTTGAGTTAGAGAATGCAGAGGTAGTGAGGAAGCTGAGACCTAGTATATTAAAGTCTCAAATACTTCACTCCCCCATGGCAGTATCTGCAATGGGACCTTAGATTTAAGAAAAATAACCTCAGTAAAATTAGACCTGAAATACTGAGGGCTTATGGTATTCCGGGCTTCATGGTGTCATTTTTTTTTTTTTTTTTTTTTGGTACGCCCGCTAATACTCGAGGCGAAATCTCAGGTTATTATTTTTTTATGTCTAACCTGACATTGATTTTACGTGAGTATCCCTTTTTCTTGTACAGAGACAGGTGTCCCTCGCCATTCAGGCAAATACTCTCCGATTTCGGAGGTACCCATTAGAGCTGGGTCGACTCAGGAGCCGCCAATCCCTGGTCGACGACACTCCTTCAAATGTTCTCGCCAGGTCTCGAGTTAATCCAGTCCAAATCCCGGTCGACGAAAAATCCTCAAATGCCGTCGCCCGGGTTTGATCCTGAATCACCCGGTCGCCAGAGCGGTGTTGTAACCACTACGCTAGCGCGGCTCCCTGGTGTCAGTCATAAAGGACCTTTATGCCGAATTTGCGTTTAGCATTGGGCAGAGCGACCTGGCCTTTGAAGTGAGGACGGGAGTGCGACAGGGATGCCCCTTGTCAGCCACTCTATTTTTGGTGGTCATGGGCTGGGTGGTGCGCCGGGCGGCGGAGGCTGGTCAGGGAGGAGTGGGATGGACTGCATTTTCTACATTGGAAGATCTGGAGTGTGCAGATGACATTGCACTGCTGGCACATTCACATCGGCACGTCCAGGGGAAAACGGATAGACTTAGTGGGTATAGCCAGCGGGTGGGCTTGGACATCTGCCTAGAGAAGACAGAGGTCATGGCGCTCGGTGTGGGTAACCCTGGGCCCATGTCAGTAGGGAGTCGGCGGCTGGGGCAGACAGATGCCTTCACATACCTAGGATGCATAGTAACACCAGATGGCGGAGCAAGCAAAGACATCAACAACAGAATGAACAAAGCAAGAACAGCCTTTTTTAGTCTAGGCAGCGTCTGGGGGTCCTCTCGGTGCAGCACGGGCACAAAATTGTGATTATATCGGAGCTTTGTGCTTTCTATGCTTCTCTATGGCGCGGAGAGCTGGAGGGTTGCAGAGAGGGAGGTGTCGGGGTTGTCCTCTTTTCACACAACATGCCTGGGAGGAATTCTCCGAGTCTTTTGGCCGAGTGCCATCGCCAACCAGGGTCTGCTTGCTCGGGGCGAGCGGGAGGACATGCGCACCATCGTGGCTCTCGGGCGCTGGGGCTGGGTTGGCCATGTCCTCGGGGGAGACCCTGATGCCATCACGGGAACAGCTGTGCTGTGGATCCCTGAGGGGAGGCGAAGGAGAGGCCAACCGGAAACAACTTGACGGAGGGCTGTGGAGGCTGGGATGCAGGGAATGAACCAGAGTGGAGCACTGTGCGAAGGATGGCCGCCGACCGAGCAAAGTGGAATCAATTTGTTGTTGCCCTACAAGACGCCACCAAGCATAATGGCCATTGACTGCTTTGACGGTCGGCGGCTAAGGATCAAAGAAGAGAAGAAGACTGTTCCTTTGGTAGTGGTGGTTATTGTGATTATTCAGCGAGAGTTACATCTGAACATGACAATATTTCTCACTTTCAAATGCTCTTGTGCCAACATGTGATGAACTGTTTTTGAACTCTAGTTTTAAGAAGTTGGGTGGCAGAGTGATTAGAGCGCTTGCTTCTCAAGACAAAGTTACTGGGTTAAAAAACACAGCTGTAAATGGGTACTTAACTCTGCTCTTGAGTTAGAGAATGCAGAGGTAGTGAGGAAGCTGAGACCTAGTATAGTAAAGTCTCAAATACTTCACTCCCCTATGGTAGTATCTGCTATGGGACCTTAGATTTAAGAAAAATAACCTCAATAAAATTAGACCTGAAATAAAAAATTCACTTTAAAATCATTTGGAAACTGTTTTCTCAGCAGCACATTTTTCACGCCAGGGAAGTGCTGTAAAGGTTAACTATTCATTAATCGATTAATCATTAAAAATTTTGATATATTTTCATGTTTTTGTTTGATAAAAATGTATATGCTTAATTTGTTTTTCAATGTTTTCTTTGCTAAACCAATTCACAGTTTTCATACTGTTGGACTTTAATTCATAAGACTTGTATTAAGAAAGTTAAGTGAACATTTTGCATATAAGTTGAGTACTTTGGGGAAGTGGATGATGCCAATGAGGTTAACAATTGCCATTGTAACAAACAGTCTGTGTTTCATGGCTCTGATACGTCACACATTTACATTTATCACCTGTCATGCAATCACCCACTGCGTTATCATCATGCTTTTACAACTGAATAGAACATACTTCACTTGAACAGTTAATTCCACTAACAGTGTATGTTTGGCAGGATGAGAGACTAGTGTATCATTTGCTTGGTTTCCAACTCTATGTCACGAAGTGGATTTAAGTATAGAGTTATGTCTGAGTGTATAGTCAAGACCCTAGTATGAGAAAGACTGAGAAGATAGATTTGTTTGAGAATGACAGTGAATGTGGAAAGATGAGACTATTGGCTTCGAGTGTGAGAACAGAGATTGACGCTTCCTCGCCACTCCTGACGTCTTTGATAGCTATAGACTCACCACCTCTGACTACCCTAAAGGAGATAAGGTTTAAATAAAGACCACAGACACACTATACAGACAATTATATACGTACAGTATAGTTTAGATAGAAACTGATCCAGTGAACATTTTATAGTTTTATTAAACAAATCAACATAATCAAATAACAGTCAAATAAATATCGTGCAATGTTGCACAGACCTGAAAAACAAAGAAACAATTAACTTGATAGACACTAAACCCAACCACTTTCACCCTTTCGTTCACCCTGCTGGGTAAAAATATAAGGATTAATGATTTAACCACAATCTAAGTGGTGGGGGTCTCAACTTGAGCCACCCCTCCAGACTATACTAATATTACTACTGTCACTGTCCTGCTGATGCTGCCTAAACGAACTGTCTACACAGCTTCCAAGCTCTTTAGGCGATATACACGCCACTAAATAACACCACTGGACTGCTACGCTAGTAGACTTTTATTACATCTATGGCTCAGAGGCTAACCTCTATGGATAATATAAGACCCTACTAGTCCCAGCTATTTTCTCTCTCACTCTCTCCTCTCCACCTTGCTTCAGTGTCTCTCTGACACTCTCGACATCTGCTGAGGTGGCGTCTCCGTTACGCCCCTTCTCTTGTTAATAATAATAATAAATTCTTTAAGCACCAAACACGGCGCATAAGGCAGAAACCAGTGCTCTCCAGGTTGTTCGTTGTGACGCCACTCCTCTTAGCTCTTGCACATTATTTAGGCCCAACGTTCTTCCTTCTCTTATTATTGTTCTTCTGAGTGTTTCTTTTGGTCTTCCTTTTTTCCTCTTACCCTCAGGAACCCAAGTGAGCGCCTGTAGTGGTATTCTGTTGTTTTGCATTCGTAGGACATGACCGATATATGACCATCGTCTTTTCCTTATATAGTCGGAGACATATTTCTGCCTAGAGTCTTCTCTTATTTGTCGATTAGTCTTGAATTCTTTCCAACTGATGTTCATGAGTTTTCTAAGACATTTGTTCTCGAATGTATTCAGCTTGTTCTCCAATGATTTTGTTATTTTCCAACTCTCACAGCCGTATGTTAACACTGAGATAACATTTGAATTAAACAGACGAAGCTTGGTATGTATATTCAATGATCGTAATTTCCAAATGTTAGATAATCTATTGAAGGCGCTAGCTGCCAAAGCAATTCTAGTATGGATTTCTCTTGTTGTGTCACCATCCTGAGTCATTTTACTGCCTAAATAATTGAAACTTTCAACTTTCTGTAGTTTTTTTCCCCGTTCAAGATGATATCAAAGGTCTCGTTAGAAAAGTTCATAGCTTTAGTTTTAGAGGCATTTATTTGGAGACCTATTTTAACCGAGAGATGACACAAATTATTTATTGCTTCTTGGGATTGTCTTGGTGTTGAACTTAAGAATGCTACATCATCTGCGAAATCCAGGTCCCCCAGGAATTTTCCATTAGTCCATTTTATACCCAATTGTTCATTGTGGGTATAGTTTCTCATAACCCAATCAATAGCTATTCCAAAAAGTAGTGGTGACATAATACAGCCTTGTTTAACCCCTGTTTCTACTGTAAACCATTCTGTATTCCCTTTATTTGTTCTAACACAACATCTTGCATTGTCATATAGCGCTTTGATTATATTCACATATTTTGTTGGAAAACCATAGATTGTAAGTATCTTCCACAATGATGGGCGGTGTAGACTATCAAAGGCTTCTCTTGTTACCATTCAGATAAAGGAATGTTGACCCTTTCTCCTGTTCCTGACTACTGCACTGATGACTTGGGTATCAAGCACGAGGTAATTGACTCAGAAATGTAGAAGCTTTACTGCTGCTGAACTTACTTACTTACTTAGTCGTTCCCCTTCTACCGTGAGGTGTAGAGGTTTGGAAGAGAGAGCGCCAGACCATTCTATCAGCTGTCTTCTTCCTGGCCTGGTTCCATTCTAGTCCTCGGTCCTTCAAAGATTGTCTAATGTTGTCCTCCCAGCGGACTCTGGGTCGTCCTGGAGGTCTGGATCCCTGGCTCTTTGTTTCCCATGCTTGTCGTGGTAGCCAATCTTCTCCCATTCTGCAGACATGGCCAAACCATCTTAGTTGGGACTGTTCTATTTGGGTCTGCAGCGGATGGGATTTTAGGCCTTGACGGATCGTCTGGTTGCGGACCATGTCTCTTCTTGTTACTTCAACCACTTTCCTCAGATACCTCATTTCTGAGGTTTGGATCTGGCTTTTGTGGGTTGTAGTCATTGCCCACGACTCGCATCCATATGTCAAGACTGGGACATAAGTGGAGCGGTATACAGCCATCTTCGTTTTCTTACCAACCTCTTTCTTGCTGAGGAATCCACGATTTATGGCCTGAAAAAAGTCTCCCAGCCGCTGCTTTTCGAGTGGCCAACTCTTCTTTGATGCCTCCCTTTCGGTCTATAATAGCTCCGAGATATTTAAAGTGGTCGACCTGCTCCAGGACCTGTTCTCCCAACTTAATCTGATGTTTTCTTTCCTCTCGTGATATCACCATGGATTTTGTTCCAGAGCTGCCCATGACCATCCCTCTCCTCTCCAGCTCTTCCTTCCAGACTTGCAGGTTGGATTGGAGATGTGCCTCTGATTTAGCAATCAGGGCAACATCATCAGCAAATGCCAGCTCCGAAATATAGACCTGTCTCATCTTCCAGTACCCCACTGAATACTTTCTTGTTCTCTCCCTACATGCCTTGATGACATCGTCCATAAGGAGTATGAAGAGGTAAGGTGATAGGATATCACCTTGTCTTACACCAGTGGTGGTCCTGAACTCTTCTGACCCATGGTTTGCTATCCTCACATAATTTCTGCAAGACCTGTAGAAGCTCTGTATAGCATGAATCAGAGGTGCTGGAATATTCTTCCTTGCCAAACAGTCCCAAAGTTTGCTCCAGGGGACCCTGTCAAACGCCTTTTCCAGATCTATGAAACAAAGATGGATCTCACTCTTATACTCAAGGGCCTTTTCACTCAGCTGTCTGAGTGTGAAGATTAGGTCTTGAGTACTTCGGTTTGCACGGAATCCGCACTGGACCTCATCCAATTGTGGCTCAGCTAGGCGTCGGAGTCTCTGCTCTAGGATTCTAGAGTAGATTTTACCAGGGACACTGAGAAGGGATATGCCTCTATGGTTTCCACATTGTCGATTGTCACCCTTTTTGAAAATTGGTTCTGCTGCTGAACAACTTCTTTTATTTGCCCTGTTACCCCTCTTCGGGTTTAGAACAACGACATTATTATGGTCGTGAAGAAAAAAAATTACAACAACACCGGCAACGCGCCTAATTGAGTGTGTTATAAAAAGAGCTCAGAGCTCTGGATTTTAAGGAAAATCCCGTTCCCGCTGAAGAATGTCTTCACTGCATGAGAACGTATTTATTTTCTTTCGCCTCTGGCCATATCTCGAGCTCTCGGCTCCTGAGATGCCAAAATTTGCCATTGGCAAATGGTAGGGACAGATTACACTCTCCCACTGTGCCATGAAACTGCTGGGAAACAAATAATAACAACAGATATACAACACATCAAAATTATACTCATCTCTAACACATAACTCCCTTAAATAATTACCTCTCCCCTCCCCAAGCTACGCACAGCGATAAACAAAATATTATCCCCCAGAGGTCAGCCTCTGTCACGAAATGGTTTTAGGACTAGAGACTGTCTACATATAGTGACAAGACAATAGTAAGAAGGAAGACTGAAATGATAGATTCAGATAGAAATATAGTGCAAAATGTGAAAGTTGAGACCATTGGCTCCGAGATTGAGAACCGAGGTTGATTCTTTCCTCGCCACTTTGGACGTTTAAATTGCTATGGCCTCGAACCACCTCTAACTACCCTAAGGGGATAAGGTTCAAGTATGATTCACATACACCAAGATACAGACAACATATAGCTACTGTACTTAAATGAAATGACTGATGCCAGCTACAATTTATACAAGTTTATTATACACCTATAAACAAACTCATATACATGTCAAATACAAAAAATGCGAGGATGCACTCCTGAAACAAAATCAAGCACAGTTAAAAATGCATCAACCCCAACCCTTCTCCCACAATTGCAACCTGTATGGAGAAAGAAGGTAAGGTTAACTGAAATGAACTACACTGCACTTGATGTCGCCTACACTCCAAACTAGCTGTTCTAAATTCTAACTCTAAGTCCACTGACAGCTGGAACGACTACGAAGTGTCTACACAATCTCTGCACAGACTTCGGTTCTACACCGCCTATCATGAAATCTGCCGAACACAACTAACTGCACCTCTAAACTTCAGCAGCTGTCCTCTGCTATGATTCAACAAAAAAAAACTATCAGTTCTGCCTATCTGGTCTACTACCTGTAGACTACACTTTCAGCAGCTGTTCTCTGCTCTAAAATCTGTAGAGGGTATTGTGACCCTATTTCCCTCCACCATTCTGAAATTGACGACTAGGTTTAACAGAACCCCACTGGATTCTGGACTGGAACTGTAGCTGGCTTCTCCTAACACTCTGAATTCACCTGCCCGATTACCTATGACTGTGCGATCGGCGTTATTATGGCCGTGGAGAAGCGAACATAAAAATTACCACAACGCTGGCAGCATGCCAAATCTGACGTGTGTAACGAGCGTCAGAGCTCAGGATTTATCCATAAAAATCCTAGTCGCTGGAAAATGTCTTCCCCTGCCTGGGAAAAACGTCTATTCTTTCTCTCCTTCCACCACTGGCAATGAACGCGAGAGTTCGTTTGTTGTTGTTTGAAAGTGTAGAACTGGGTTTGTTGAATCTGTCTACTTGACATAACGCGAATGGATAATTTCTGAACAAAGTAGTAAAAAGTCAACTTGAACTTCCAAGCATGGGCATATCAATTAATGCCAAGAAGGTGTATAGTTCATTCAATTTATTTGACATCATACGGTTGACTAGACGAACATTCAATGTTGACGACGAATGGTTGACGTTCACTGGACAGCACACAACGTAAGTTTTCATATTTTAAATTACAGTTAATTCATTCCTTAAGATAACCTCTTAGGTAACGTCAGACTAGTTGTACAGTGTTCATAACATGGCATCCAAGTAAAACAAATGAAGCAGTTATATAAGATATGTCACTCTTCCACTGTCCTATGACCTTGGCAATGACGGAGAACCTTGTCAGGTCTTTTATATCATAGAATGTTCCGATACTACGTATCTCCTTTTAGTACTGGCCTCTTATTTTCGATCAATGAAGAATAACAATAATATACTTTTCTGCCCACGACCTTCGTGGCATCATAGCTTAGATATAGCAAATACTTGAGTCACCTCTGCTTTGCGGGGTACATATTCGTAACGGCCGAATACTGATTTATATCATAAACATATATATATCAAGCCAATCCTGGATGATCCTAACGTCGGAATCCGTCAGCTTTACAATTCATATAATAAGTTTCAAGTAGGACTCCATTTTGCACCAATACGTCATTGGTACAACTAGACGTCTACATGAGAACGAAATACATAGTTATCTAAAATCATACTTGCTTCTTTTTCCAAGAAATATCACTAGAATACTGTTGACCCGAGTCCTCATCTTGCTAACAGACGGACGGTCATACACAATAAAAATATACCCGCAACACGGGTTCGAACGCCACGAATCAATGGACTGATTCTTGGGCACTAAGCTTCTCAACCCCAGCTATGACGTAGACTGACTGTCTAGATACACGTGCGGTCTGCATAACCCCCTATACGCCTTAGTGCACAACCGTGTGCTAATGAAATCAAACTCACCAATAAGACTTACTCTCATGTGAGTCGGTGCGCAAAGTTTCTTACAGAGGTAGGACAACATATTAATAATATGATACTACCTTCATACTGTAAAGGAGTGTAGAGGTCTACGAAAAGGGCTCTACAGATTCCTTACCAATCCCCCCAAAAAAATTAATTATATTAATTTTTTTCTTTAATACTCGACACTAGAGGTGATTCAAGTTTACATATTACCATTTTACAAATATATCATGATAAAAATAATCAAATATGAAATTCCATTCAACTCAAATGAACAAAAGGTATGCATAAAAGCATACATCCACAATTGACCACCTTTGGTACAATGTGGTAAATGAAATAAAATAACATATTTAGAAATATTCAATTAACACAAATGTAAACGCAAATGAAAAGAAATGATGAGAAACCAATGAATAAACAGAAAAGTGATGGATATGTCTTTAAAAATGACAAGTGAAAAAAATGAATAAAAATGAAAGAATACAATTTAAACACGTATAAGATCAACGCACTTAACTGTGTCTCTAAGTCATTTTGTGGTACTAATTAAATTACCAATGTTAAATTAATGTGCTTAAATACCAATATTAATAAATCTACTTAAATATTGTATAGTTAATTACATTAATCATTATGTTAACTAACTAAATATCCAAGTTTAATAATCAAATAAATTCGTTTATTTCACTTTAATAGTGTTATTAGTTCCTTAAATAACGAAAGTTCCATTTTCCTGTTAGTGAACAGTTTATAATATAACAAATTCAGTTCCACGAAGAAAATCCAAGTGTTTGAAATGTCTTTTCTGTGAGAAAATATAATCCTTTTACAACGTTATTTTCTCTTCAATGTCATAATTAAGTGACTTTTATTTTCACAAAGATAGTCATATAACTTAACGTTCCATGTTATTTTGATACATAAGCATTGTAGATTTCACTTGACTGATTGTTAATGACTCTTATAATCGAGGTATTACCTGTAAAAGTTACAATCGACGAACTGTCAGTGTCGAAGTTCAGTTGTCTTAAGTGCGTAGCTGCTAATTCGATTCATTCGGACATCTCGACAAGATGTCAGCGAGAACATTCTGTGTGCCAGGTATGGATCGAATCGTGAAATTAAATGATTGTAACGCGATCGCATACCTGGTAGATTTGGCAGATTTTACGTCCTTTGTGTTGAGTGCAGTAAGAGCTTTTTGGTCTGATTCCACAATAAAGTGTGATCCAAGCAGGTATCTCTGAAGTTTATTTATTGACCATACAAGCCCGAGAAGTTCTTTATCTAAAACTGAATAATTCTGTTCAGTTGGAGTTAACTTCCGTGACACATAGAGAACGGGATGCAAGGTGTCATTATATTCTTGTAGTAAGACACTTCCCACGCCGTAATTAGAAGCATCGCTGCGTAATACAAATGGCAAATTCTCGTTAGGTAACCTTAAAACAGGATGATTAGAAAAAAATTTCTTTATGATATCCAACGCGATTTGATGTTCGTTAGACCACAGAATCACGTTAGCTGCACCTTTCCTAAGTAATGAAGAGAAAGGAGCAGTAATGGACGAAAGATGTGGTATGAATTTCCCATAGTATTGTACTAGTCCTAATAGAGATCGCACTTGTTTCTTTGTTTTAGGTGTGGAGATGTTAAGGATTTTGGAAACATTACTGTCCTCTGTGTATAACATACCGCGACCAATACGGTGTCCCAAAAAAGAAATCTTGTGGAAACCCACAAATGCCTTTGATGGCTTAGCAGTTAAATTATGATTTTGTAACGTGGACAGTAATGAGTTTAATCCTTCTAAATGCTCTTCCCATGAGTCACTGAAAAGACAAATGTCGTCTATGTACGCAATGACGTTGGGATGATGAGATAGGATTCGACGCATCATGCGTACGAACGTGGCAGGAGCGTTAACTAACCCGAAAGGCATAAAATTCCATTGGAATAGGCCCCGGGGCGTCGAGAAAGCAGTGAGTGGTTTTGCCCTTTCTGTCAATGGTACTTGCCAATAGCCTTTTGACAGATCAAACTTAGAGAAGAAAATAGAATGAGATAATTTCACTAATAAATCTTCTAAAAGCGGCAAAGGTTCAGCGTCAAATTGTGTGACTTTATTTAATTTTCTATAGTCTACACATAGACGAATGTTATTATCCTTCTTTCTAATTATCACCATAGATGAAGCATATGGTGACAACGATGGTTCAATTATTTTTAATCGAAGCATCTCATCTAATTCCTTTTCGACCTTATCTCTAAAGTGTAAAGGTATGGGATATGGACGAATACGGATAGGTGTTTCATCAGTTAGGAGAATATCATGCTGAAAAGCTGATGTATGACCTGGAATGTCAGTGAGAACCTTATCATACGTTTGAAGAAGTGATGAAACTTGTTGTCGTTGATCAGTCGAAAGAGAAGAAGAAATAGTGACATCATTCCAGTTTTCCGTGGAATGAAGAGGTACAACTGGTATGGGCAATTGTACATCTTGAAAAGAAGATTCTTCTTCTTGTATAACTGACAAATTAGTATAGTTGTGAATATGAGGAGTAGGATCGTCAGTTGCTTGAAATACTGATTGTAAATAATCAGGATGTGAATAATACTCTTTCAACATGTTAATGTGAAAGGTTTTGTGTTTTCCATTAATATCTACGATGTAGTCGACATCGGATATTCTTGAGATGATCCTAAATGGACCTCTCCATGTGATAAGTAGACGATTATTATGTGAAGGCAGTAAAACAAAAGCCTCGTCACCAGGAATAAGCTGGCGAAGACGTCTATACCGATTTGCAAATAGACGAGCTTTTTCTTTAGACTCTTCGGATGATGCAGTAGCTAACCTACAGGCATCTATTATTCTCTTTCTTAAAGAGATGACATATTCATATGAGGATTGAGTTTCCTCAGGTATATTATCTTCAACCAATAAATCATGGATTAAAGACATAGGTCCGCGTGGTTGTATGCCAAAAACCAACTGGAAGGGGGAAAACCCTGTTGCTTGGTTTTGCACTTCGCGATACGCGAAGAGAGCAGCGGGTAGGACCCTGTCCCACTCCTGAGGGTGATCTTGAGTCATCTTACCCAACAACTGCTTAAGTGTCCTATTCTGTCTCTCAATTAATCCATTCGACATCGCATGGTATATAGAACTGAGAGATCTATCTATACCCAATGTCTTCATAACCTGTGACATGGATTCGGAAATAAACTGGACACCATGATCTGATAGGATCTTACGCGGAAAACCAATGCGTGAAAAGATCAGCATTAAAGCTTCTGCAACACTTGCAGATGAGGTGTTCTTAAGAGGTATGGCCTCAGGCCAACGCGTACACATATCGATACAGGTGAGAATATGTGTATGTCCTCTTGCAGATGGCAATATAGGACCAATGATGTCTATTGCCATTTTATCAAATGGTCTAATAGGTATGTCCGCAGCTTGGATAGGAGCATCATGATACGGACCCCTTACCTTAACTTCCTGACATGTCACGCAGGAACGACAATAGAGATTAACATCCCTATGAACGCCAGGCCAATAGAATGCGGATAGCACTCTAGATTTGGTTCGGGAAAAACCCATGTGACCTGCGCATTGTGAATCATGAGCATGTCGTAATATTCTGGGTCTCATAGCAGACGGGACCAGAATTTGTGAACGCACTAATGAATCTGTTTCTCTTAGTAATCTAACTAAAATACCTTTTTTTAGAGCAAATTGGTGTCTAGACTTTGCAATTTTGTTGTTATTATTACTCTTAGTCGCCAATTCAAAAAATCTATGCAAAGAATTGTCATTCTTTTGTAAATTAGCAAACAGCTCCCTTGAAATAGGAGAATCATCATCATTATTTTTCACTTGTCATTTTAAAGACATATCCATCACTTTTCTGTTTATTCTTTGGTTTCTCATCATTTATTTTCATTTCCGTTTACATTTGTGTTAATTGAATATTTCTAAATATGTTATTTTATTTCATTTACCACATTGTACCAAAGGTGGTCAATTGTGGATGTATGCTTTTATGCATACCTTTTGTTCATTTGAGTTGATTGGAATTTCATATTTGATTATTTTTATCATGATATATTTGTAAAATAGTAATATGTAAACTTGAATCACCTCTAGTGTCGAGTATTAAAGAAAAAAATTAATATAATTAATTTTTTTGGGGGGATTGGTAAGGAATCTGTAGAGCCCTTTTCGTAGACCTCTACACTCCTTTACAGTATGAAGGTAGTATCATATTATTAATATGTTGTCCTACCTCTGTAATAACTTTGCGCACCGACTCACATGAGAGTAAGTCTTATTAGTGAGTTTGATTTCATTAGCGCACGGTTGTGCACTAAGGCGTATAGGGGGTTATGCAGACCGCATGTGTATCTAGTCAGTCAGTCTACGTCATAGCTGGGGTTGAGATAAGTAAAAACGTCATGTTGTTATTACACCGTTTTACGTTTAGCTGCATCTTATCTAGTAATATGTCCACTGTTTCTTTATTCATGTTGCATGTTCTATGTTCAATGTTTTTTGTGAGAGTTTGGGAATGGCGACTTAGGACGGGAAAATACCAGTTTCGCCACAAGTCCGTCTTGAGTGTTCTGTAGGGTATTATTTTGCAGACTTCCCTCAGTGGAATGTTCCTATGCGTGAGCATAGAAGGATCTTTGGTCCACTGTGTCTGGTAGTCTGTGACTCCTGACTGTTTTAGCCGTAGCGTCAAGTTTTAATCGTTGTTTTCGTAGTTATTTTACTCGTACCTTAGTTTTATGATGTATTTTGTATGTGATTATTGTCCTTCTAACCTGACTATCGTTCAGTTTTTTACAAAACATATGTTTTTACACTGTGTTGTCAACTGTCTTGTGCATTATTGGATCGTAGATGTCATCGTAATTTTTTACGACATTCTATTTTAGTTCCACATTTTTATTTTTGTTGATTTCTACGACTGTTTTCATTTGTCTTGATTATCGTGTCGTGTTAGTATTGTGCTATTGTCTGTCACGTTATTGCTTTCATACCATTTCATGTTATAAATTACTTTATTAATTATTAATATAATTGCCTATTATATGACTTGATTTTACCGTTCTAGGACAGGAACGAAGACCACTCGTTGTAGTAACACTTTTAAGTAGTATTATTACATAATAATATTGAATAATGTCTACCTTAGACTATTTTATTAAGCAAGCTAAGGCGCTTAATATACCTCCGGAAGAGATTAGATCATTTGCTATGACAGAATATAAAGAATCTCAAAGGTTGGAATCTCAAAGATTAGAAGCTGAGAAATTAAGATTGGAAAATTTGAGATTTGAGGCGGAGGAAAATGAGAAAAAAATGAGATTGGCCGCTGAATTAGAAGAGAAACGGGGTGAGGAAAATGAAAAGAAGTTGAAATTTGAGGCAGATCAAAAACGGATTGAGGCTGAGGGAAATGAAAAGAGGAGGAAATTTGAGGCTGTGGAAGAGGAGAAAAAAATGAGATTAGCCGCTGAATTAGAAGAGAAACGATTTCAGCGTGAGTCCGAACAGAAAAAATTCGAGGCTGAAGAAAAATTTAAAAGAGATGCTGCAGAAAAAGAAAGGCTACTTAAAATTGAGATGGAAGTTAAACAAAAGGAAATGGAAGAAAGGAGATTAATAGCTGAACAAAATACAAGAAGACTTCAGCTTGAGACAGAAGAGAATGAAAAGAAACGTCAGCATGATTTGAAACTTGCCGAATTGGAATTTGATAGAATAAGATTGTCAAGTGAATGTAATACACAAAAGACTCAGGAAGGCCAGTCTTCATCTAGACATGAGAATTTTAGAGAGATTCATCTCAAATTGCCTAAATTTACTCCACCATCCGACGATGTCATATTTTTTTTTTGGACAGGTTTGAGGCTACATGTCGATCGTACAACTTGGATAAATCATTATATTGCACCCACTTATCCAGATTACTAACAGGAGAGGCAATGGCTGTTTATCACACTACTAGCTCTATAGATAAAAATGATTATGAGGCTCTCAGGGCCGCTCTTCTAAACAAATTTCAGATGACAGAGGATCAATACAGACTTAGGTTCAAGTCTATGCTCCCGCAATCTAGCAAGAATTTTGATGATTTTCTTTCTCAAATACGTCTTACATTAGAACGATGGATAGAACTATCCAAGGTAGAGAAATCGTATGATGGTATTTTTGACTTATTACTTCGCGATAAAGTTTTATCAGCAGTAAGTCCTGCATTTCTTGCGTTCCTACATGAACGTAAACCTGGTAATATAAAAGAAACGTCAGAACATTGTAAAAATTTCTGCACCGCTCATCCTAACATGGATGTCAGCAATGCGCAACTTAAGGACGATTTACCCGTTGCTTTCGCCATGCAACAAAACAATTTCCCTAGAAATCGTTCGATAAGTAGCGATAGAAATTTTCAAAGGGGAAGTAATAATAATTTCAACTTTGGTCATTTTCAAAAGGGGAAACAATACTCACATTCTGCTCCATTTAATGTATCATGGTGTCAAGCTCACAGATCTCGAGATTTTAGTAACAACAATCCTAAATATAATCAAGGTAATAATAATAAACAACATTGGAGATCTCAATCATATCATCCAGAAAATAGAAATAGATTTATGAATAGGTCATTTCGCCAACATCACAACAGTGAAAATTTTCATTGGCGGACTCAGCCAAATTTTAATGATAGCAGAAACAGTAATTATAGCAATTTTAATGACAATAATCAGGTTCGATCGCGACGAAGAGATAGATCGTCGAGCAGACCACGACAACATTCAAATGTTGCTTCAATTGAAGCACAAACTAACAAAGGTAATGATACTAATGTTAATCAACATAACGCTATGTCTTGTATCGATCTAGAACAGGTAAAGACATGTCAAGAATGCTCAACGCTATTCCAGCCCAAGGCGATCATGACGCTGCGATGCGGGCACACTTTACCAAGTCTACCCGTAGTTTGTACAGCTACTTCTACATCAATTCACCATGGGAAAGGGTGTTTAAAATTTAACAGAGGATACGTCAACTCGATTCCTTGCTCTGTCTTGTTTGACTCAGGCTGCAGTACTGTCTCCTGTAGAACATGCTCAGCAGTTTGTTCGTTTAATCCACATGTGCACAGTGGTGAAGCAGACAATCGTAACTTGTGCATGTGTTTATTCAGTTTGTTATGCCCTGTCCTGAGTCGAAAAATAGTTATCTGTCCCTGCCGGTCGAGAGTGTGATAGTCGTCTTTGGGTTGGTTCTGTTCTCTTCTGATAGTCTGGATAGCTCTCTTTTTCTCAAGGTATGTGACTTCATTATCTTCTTGTTCACATTCTCCTCCCTTTTTTGCAAGTTTATCTGCCTTTTCATTTCCGGGTACACCACAATGAGATGGTACCCACTGAAGTATGGTTCTCTTTTTGGCAGCTACCTTGTTTAGTTCATTTCTCAGATGCGGGAGTTTACCACCCTGAGAGCTTGCAGGACAGACAGTGCATCTGTGAGGATGACTACCTGGTGGCAGTCAGAGTTGGTGTTATAAATCATATTTGCAGCTTGCTCTAGAGCTTGAACCTCAGCTGTATAGTTGGAACAGAATTTACCAGTGGGAATGTGCCTAGTCTCATAGTGGTTGTCAGGATATGAGATAAAGATACCGGCACCTCCATTCCTAACAGCATTAGTTGCTGATCCATCTGTATAGGCATGTATCCATGATTGATCGGGATAGCTTTCTTGGATCATACTCAATGTAGCAGTTCGTTTTTGCAGATCATTATACTCACATCCACTTGTGAGACCACTGACCGACGTATTAATTTGGAGGGCACTGCTGGCCTGCTCCCATGGTACAGGGTGGGCTTCAGTGGTGTTGTCTTCATAGATAGGTCTTCTTGATGCTGTCTTATAAGTCTTTTTCCCCGATGCACAAAGCTGCTACGCTTTAGACGTCCCAATGCCAGATCATCTAGTCTTGCCTTCATTGGGTGCGTTGGCATACTGTTGTACTTTTCCATCTGGATCATGGTCTTTGTGTCTCTTCTATGGGACAATGTCTGTAATCCAGCAACCTTCTGCATCTCTGTTATTGGTGTAGTTTTCATGGCTCCTGTAATGAGCCTGAGAGCTTGATTTTGCACCTTGTCCAAGGACTGCAGGTGTGAGTTAGCAGCTGATGACCATGCTGCTGAGCTAAACTCTAAGTGTGGTCTTATTACTCCACTATAAATCTTCTTTAGATTTCGTTCATTTGCTCCCCAGTTGGTACCTGCCAATTTTCTGAGTATGCCTAGTCGTCTTCGGGCCTTTCCTTCTGCATTTTCAATATGCTTATTCCATGTAAGCCTTTGGTCAAATGTCACCCCAAGATAGGTGGGGTAGCTTTCTTCCTTGATAACGGTTGTCCCTAGGTGTATGTTAGCTGATTTGTCCTTGGGGGCGAGGGAGAACAGTGTTGTGGAGGTTTTGTCTGTGTTTATTGTGATAAGCCATTTCTCTGCCCATGACACTAGCATGTCTGCTGCCCGCTGCATTCTATAATTTGCTGTGGTGACATTTTCATCAGCGCACCAGAGTACTAGGTCATCTGCATATAAGGCAGCTTTCACTCCTGCAGGGAGATCTTTCACCAGGTCATTGATGTAAACAAGGAAGAGTGTAGGGGAAATTACTCCTCCTTGAGGTACCCCCTGATGGAGCAACACTTTTCTGCTCTGCAGACCGTCAAGAGTGACTCTAGTTCTCCTGTTATGCAAGTATGACTGGATCCATTTCATCATGTTGCCTTGGATTCCACCTCTCCCAAGTTTTGCAATGAGGCCATCTTTCCACACCCTGTCAAAGGCCTGCTTGAAGTCGACCCAGATCGTTAGGACCTTTTTCTTCTCCTGAAAGGCATCTTCTATTGCTTGAGACACGTGGCACTTAATCTCCCTCCTTCTCTCTCTCTCTCTCGTTCTGCATAACAATACATTAAATATTTCTACCCACGTGGCACTTAAATCTCTCTCCTCCCTCTCCCCTCTCTCTCAACTAAAATCCGCCAGCCAAATAAACAAAACCTGTCTGACGGGCCACTTGGCCGTCACACATGGCTACCCACGTGTCAACATTTTCAACCCGGGAACTTCTTTTGTCCGAAATTCCGGGGTCTCCCTTTTTAACATTTACACATGCTGTTTCCAGGCTTACTCCAACATTAAATTGAATCTCGTGCTACAGGAATAATTTCCTCCTCTAAGCAGTATAATTCACTTACAACGTAAATCTGAACCCTCCGACAATATTTCTCACATTTAAAACTCAGTAAAATTAACGAACACACCAGGGATTTCCCCATAAAATTACATTAGTAAATACACAGAAATAAATGGTGGTTTTACATAACATTCTACAAATATGGGCACACGTGTTTCTCACAACTTCACACACTCCTATCTACTGCCAAAATCATAGAAAGAATAAGCACACTTTTGCATTTACGTCGTTCTTCAAAAATGATAATGGATGGCACTATCGTTTAGAACTTTAAAACTGAAAAGTTAATGGCCCCCGAAAAAATTAACTACGGGCGAAATTCTCAAAAACCCACTAAGAAGAAAAACGATTAATAAAATAGTTACATACCGATTATCGCTTTTCTTCCCCGCAATGGAGACGATAATTACGAAGTCCTACGGCCAGGCACTTATTTCTTCAGAGACAATTGCCCGCAGTTTCCTCTCTCATTATATACAAGAGAAACCGCCCACGCGGATTCCCTTCCTACGCAAATCGATTTGAAAAACAACGCGAATACCGCGTGTCTAAAAATTGCGTCACATTACGTGTTTCTGACGCGTCATACAGGCGTGCCCGAAAATATCGTTTTTCGTAAACAATGAAATCTACGGGAATCGCGAAAAATCATAAGAAAGTAAAACTGGCCGAGTGAAAAATAAATCTACCGTCGTAAAAAGAACCCATTTAATTTATCTCCTCAAAATTACCAAACATGATATATATTCAAATGAGAAGAAATAAAATGGTGAAAATTCAAAGTAGAACCACAGAATCGGGCCGGAAATACAAAATAGACGACAGAATCGGGCCGGTTGAAAGACAGAATTACAGTGCGGCATCACAGTCTTATGTAATTACCAAAACCCAGTGGCTCAAAAACTCATAACTCATATTAATTGCCTGAATTGTTTGGGTCATGTCAGATATTCATATTGAGTTAAATAAGTTATGATATTTTTTCATTATGTAACATTGCACTAGGTTAAAATGAACCTCGATTTTGTTGCCAGTTAGCTCAAGGCCTAGAAAGAAGCAGAAGTGAACCATGTATACTGATCTGGGATGTGTTGAGTAACCCAGGCACTGACACAGCAGAGAGGACGAGGCACAGCTTTAGTGAAGGCCCTGTTACAAAACCTTATGCTGAGATTGGTTAGTATATGTTGTTTTAGATGGTTAAAAAGCGATTTGTTTTGAAAAAGTTGGTGACCTTCATTGCTAAAAGAAAAAAATTACAAGGATCTGTTCCTTCTCTTATTATAGTTTCATATTTCCCAGCATTCATTATTTCTCCCCAGTCATTACCTTCACTCTCACCTTGACTCCATGTTTTAACACTTGTTCTGTAAGGCACAAAATTTATATGGTTCATTAAACATGATGTTAGAGTAAATACTTGTTTTATACAATGAAATAATGGAATTGTAAACTTACAACTTGTTGAAGAGATGGGATAAGTAAATAGTCACTAAGACAGGGTGGTCACATTTTTTTAAAGACAATTCTAGAGTAATTGAATATTTGCAGTATTTGAGATAGTGCTCATTTGTAGTGACAGAATATTTGTTAATGTACTTGCTGTGGTGAAAAGTTTTAATATTTGCAGTGCAATTTGGAACTTATACTTTGTTTTGTTTTTGTTTTTAAAGGCTCAGGAGAGACTAGTGCATCATTTGCTTGGTTTCCAACTGATCCCAAAACATTTGTGGCTGGCATGGCCAGCAAACATCTCAGAGTATATGATCTTAGAGGTCAGTGGACAAGCTTTAATATTAGCATCAAATTGTATATAATCTAACAGGTCATTGTGCATGCTGTGTTTCAGTATCCCAAGTGTATCATCTGAGGTTATATTAATAATAATAATAATAGCCCCTTCAGTTAAAACTGACTATGGGAATGCGCCCCTGAGGTGACAGCCCTCAGCTGCTTATTTTCATGGTGTTTCTTTCGACGTTTTCTGCTCTCTTCTGCTTGTAGTGTTAGTTTCTGTTTGCTCAATCTGAGGTGGCGCCGTAGATAGCATCGCCACTTGGTGCGATCGGCAGCTTCATCCTCCCACGTTGCTGGATTTAGGTCCAGTGCCCTCATGTCTCTCTTGCACACATCTTTGAACCTCAGCTGCGGTCGCCCAACTGTTCTTCTGCCATCTGCTAGTTGGCCATAGAAGATATCTTTTGGGATGCGACCATCTTCCATGCGGCGGACATGGCCAAGCCAGCATAGTCTTCGCTGTCTAAGCAGTGTATACCATGCTTTGAAGGCCAGCACGTGACAACACCTTGACATTTGTCACTTTATCTTTCCAAGAAATGCCAAGGAAGTTGCGTAGGCACCGTAGATGGAAGGAATTGAGCCTTCTTTCTTGCTTAGCATAGGTTTTCCAGGTCTCGCTGCCATATAGGAGTGTGCTGGTGCCGCAGGCGTTATATAGGCCTACCGCAGCTTTGGTCTTCATTGTGAGTTTGGAGTTTCCCCAAACACGTGATGTGAGGTGGGCAAAGGTAGCTGCAGCTTTGCCAGTGCGGTTGTTAATTTCTGTGTCCAGTGAGAGTTTGTCATTGATGGTAGACCCCAGATATATGAAGTGGTGCACCACTGCCAATTCATAGTTATCGATAGTGATAACTGGTGCAGCACCCACATCCTGACTCAGCACATTCATTTTCTTTAGACTTATTGTGAGGCCAAAGTCCTTGCATGCTTGGGTGAAGCGATTCATCAAGCTCTGAAGCTCCTGTTGGCTTTGAGTGATGACTGCAGCGTCATCAGCGAACAACAGGTCTCTTATAGTGACCCTTCTGATGTTTGTATTTGCCTTCAGCCTTGAAAGATTGAACAGATGGTCATCTGACCTAGTGTGAAGTCATATTCCTTCAGTTGCATCTCTGAATGCATGTTTCAAGAGTAAGGCAAAGAAGATCCCGAAGAGGGTTGGAGCCAGAATGCAACATTGTTTAACACCACTTCGTATGTCAAAGGGCTGTGATGTGCTGCCAGCATATTGGACTGTTCCCTTCATGTCGTCATGGAATGACTTTACCATTCCCAGCAATTTAGCAGGGCAGCCTATATTCAGGAGGATTTTGAAGACTCCATCCTTACTAACCAGGTCAAATGCCTTTGTGAGGTCTATCTTCTTCTTCCTTCTTCCTCGTTCGTCCTGAAAAGGACGGTGGTTGCGTTGTGTCTGTTTACGCCTAAGCTGTGATATCTGCACCTTTCTGTCGACACATCCGACTTCTGCACGGCATTTTTTAGGACCGGGTTTGCCTTCCCATTGCGATCCACACTCGCTCAGCCAGCCTGCACTGCTGCAGACTGTTTCCAGGACCACCACGTGGAGGTGGAGTGCGGTCTTGACCAGCTCTGGTTCGCTGGTCCTGACGCAGGCAGTCAAGCTATGAGTCGCTGACTGCGTTCACTATTGCTGCGTCTTTTGGTCCCGTGAGGTCTATAAAGGTGATATATAAAGGCCTTTTTTGCTCTCTTGATTTTTCCTGAAGCTGGCGGAGAAAAAAAGATCATGTCTGTTGTTGATCTACCAGCTCAGAATCCACACTGTGAATGGATATATGCGCTCAGCTAAGTTGTATAGTTGCATTAAGATGACTCTGGCATATTAATAAGTATATTAATACCTAGTGTACATTGCTGTTTTCTTTCCTCCCATTTACACTTAGTGTACACTGAAACAATGCTCATAGTTTGTAGGAAATGTCATTTATGAATCTGATGAGACAAAGAAAGCATAGGACAACTGCTTCCTCAGGCATTTCATAAGAGATGTCTAAAGTAGAGGTTGTTCATGAGTGGGCGGGGGGGTGGGGGGGGAGGGGGGGGGGGGGGCTGGCAACCTCATCATGCTAAACAAAATTACTACAGAAACTAGTACTGTACCAGTACATAAGTGCTTTAGTCCTGTAAAAGGACCAGCTGCAGTTGCTGCTCCATGCTTCTTAAAGAGAAAAAATGGAAATGATGATGATTAATGGTTCATTAGAACAATGTGTCAGGGCTGTGTATGAAAAAGATACCTGCTGTAGATGTGTAGATGGATTGTGTCAGGAGAGCCAGACCTACAAATTAATGTGATGGTAGGGAAAGAATTCAACAATGGATCGGTAAAGGAATTTTTAATGGTCATCTTTTAAAAGATGTCCACAGAAGACATTGAGATTGGTAATGCAAATGTTTGATTACCTAATTTATTTTAATGTTTTTGTTTATTGATCTTTGTAGATATAAACAAGCCTCGTATGGAAGCTCATCACAGATGTGTGGCTGGTATTTGCATTGAACGATTTGATAATTTCAGACTGGCATCTTACATGGAAGTATGATTTTTTTATACTTTTAATACCCTCATGTTCTTCATTTCAATAAGACCTTTCACTGTGCATATATTATGTGCACAATTTTGTGCTTAAATTAGACTGATATTAGACTGATACAATATGATCCTGCTTACTGTAAGATAAATAGAAGTGAGAGGGCAGATAGACTTGCCAAAGGAGGAGGCAAAGTTAAAACAGAGAACAGGAACAAGGTATGAAAAGATAAAAGCAATAATCAGAAATAATTTCATAGAAAAAGGGAATAGAGAACATCCACAGTCGGATTTAACTGAGAACTGGCCACTGCAGAGTCAATTTTATTTGTTCAATAAATTAAAAATTGGATAGACATTGTAGACTCAAATGATTATTGGACTATTACTCCACAGATCTCAGTCTTTGATGTTCTCTGCTAGCTACAGTTGTCTTCTTTCTATGTCATAGTATTGAGCTATTCATTGAATTTTTCTGTATTTCTCTACTTCTTGTGCTTTCTTTTTTTCCATTCGTTGTGATGATTTCAGGTTCGTCTCTTCTCATCAGATGCACAGTGCAGATCAGCTACATTATCCTTATCTTTATTTGTTCATCAGCGCATCTCAAACGCTCTTGCTTTGTTTTAGCTTCCATGGATTTAGTGGCATTCTCTAGAGAAACCATATCTCTGTTGCCTTCATTGGTTTTCTTATAGTTGCTGAATTTCTTGGACTCAATTACATACAGAAAAAGTGGTTAACTGTTACATTTCAGAACTTTTCTCTTAGACTCAAAGACAAGATATTTCTCTCTGGTGTTTTTTTTTTGGAATGCTTTTTTTTTTTTTTTTGCTCAACATATTCTGTTTTTGCTTGGCATATTCTGTTCTCAATCTTAGCAATACATTTTTCATCTGAATGCTATCATTATACCTTCTTCTTCTTCATGTACCATGCCTAGTAGCGTAGGAAATCATGTCACTCCACAACTTCCAGTCTCCAGTTTAATCTGAGCTATTCTGCTCTTCACTTCTGAGGTGCATCTTCCATCCATTGTTATTAATGTGCCCAGGTACCTAAGCATTTGAATTTGTGTGTTTCCGAGTGTTTTTCTATGAGTGCTCATGTTGACACACACTTGCATGCACATACACACATACACATGCATGTACACAAATACCTTGCTATATTTATTTACAATTTTTATTTCTTTTCTCCAGTCACAAGTGGCAATTTGGGATCTCAGAAGCTTTGATAGACCTGTATCCTTCAGAAGTGTTATGTGATAGTACTGCTGTAATAAATTTGTGTTTCAAACTTTTATTTAATAATGAAGCATGCATGATTCATTTGAAAATTAAATGCATTTCTCAAGAGTAATTATAGTTTTATATGTATATATATATATATATATATATATATATATATATATATATATATATATATATATATATATATATATATATATATATATATATATATATATATATATATATACGAGGTAGCTTCAAAAAGTTTCTTGGAATTTGTGTATCATATAGAAATAAGTAACAATACAATTATTTACACTACATTTCCTTCAAAATAGTTCCATTCGGCAACTACACACTTTTGCCAACGTCCATACAGCTGTTGGAAACATTCCTGGAACCCATTCTTTGACACCTCTCTCAGCTGCTTTGTCGCATTGGTGATAACATCCTCAGCATCCTTGAATCTCTGTCCTTTCAGTGCTGATTTTAGGCGAGGGAACAAGAAAAAATCAGGCGGTGCCAGGTCGGGAGAATATGGAGGATGTTCCAGGGCAGTCACGTGCGTTTCGAGGTACTGCTCCACCAGTAGGGATTGATGTGCTGGCGCAGTGTCATGCAGCAGAACCCAACTGTTTGTTCTCCATTTTTCTGAGCATTTCCTTCTGATTGCATCTCTTAGACAATGGAGGATATCAACGCACATTTCCTTGTTAACCGTTCGGCCTTCAGGAATGAATTCATGGTAGACAATACCCTGGGAATAAAAAAAAACTTCCAACATAACTTTTCCTTTGCTCTTGTCCAAACGAAATTTCTGTGTCCGGGAAGATGAGTGTGATTTCCATTCAGAGGACTGACGTTTTGTCTGAGGATTGTACAAAAAACACCACATCTTGTCTCCTGTGATTATGTTGTTGAGAAAATTGCTATCTTGATCAGCCACAGTGATTAGGTCTCCTGCCAGTGTCAATCTCGTTTCTTTCTGTTCAGGAGATAACATTTTGGGAACCATGTGTTGACAAACACAGTGCATGTGCAGTTCGTTGTGGAGAATACTGTGGCAACTTCCAACTTATATTCCAACTTCTGAGGCTATTTTCTCTACACTAAGTCTTCTGTCAACACGAACAACGTTCCGAACACTCTCAATGTTTTCATTGTTTATCGAGATAGGCGGTCGTCCGCTACGTGGATGTGATACTATACTGTAATTTATTTTTTCAGAAGGCCCCATGTCTTTCTCTTTGCATTATTTACACTATTTCTAGGAGGGATTACAGATAATCCTTCTCCATGTTTCTTCTCCTTCTATTATTTACGTTTTTTTCAAGATGAGATCACGATGGAGTTTGATCTATGTGTTTAGAATGGGGGTGTAGGGAATTAGAAAGTATTATTCTAGATTAAGATTATAGAGGCTAGATCAGGATTTGCACCAGTGTCCTTTTTTTTTAAAAGATATTGCATGGCCATATACGCATTTTTCGGGAGTTAAATTATTTGCGGCCATTTTTGCTTCATTTCCGCAGTATAGGGCTAGGACCAATTCCCGGTTCTTTGTCTAGCAGAAACTGGTTGCATCAGAACAATCTAAGGTTCTGATTGGCTGAGAGCTAACTGCAGTTGAAATGCAGAGCTCTCATTGGCTTTAGAACCACGCCGCGCATATGACGTCATGAAGTCGGCGCGTGGGGGTCTTGATTATAAAAAGGCCTATATTTCATAGCCTCTTTCTCTTTTAATGAAAAATTGCCAAAGCCGGGTTGCCAGAGTCAAGTCGATTGCCCTTCAGTTGGACATTCGAGATTTGGTAAGCATGAATTTTTGCGTGAGGACTTTATTTAATTTTTCTAGTCCTAGCCGATCATTTAAGGTTCTTGGAAAGTTTTAGTTTAATTTAATTCTTAACTCCAGAGCCATCAAATTCGATCTGAGTGATAGACATGAGAAACTAGGTCCATTTAATTCCTTATTTCAGGAATAGCGGTATTTAAGATGATTTGAAAGTTGCGAGGGTTCGGCCATGCTTGGATCTATTTCAAAAACAGGTCTGCAGAGAAACTCGCATCTGCGAATCATATGTATTTACAGAATAGTCGGGAGCGTGTGTAATGTGTATTTTCATTTGTGATTTTATGGAGAGTCTTGATGCTCGCTATTTATATAGTTACGCATATATCTGTGGACGGAAGTGATAGAGGTATTAATTGGAGCACGTGTGTGCTATCAGTAATGAATGTATGCAGGAGCACGTGGTTGAAAAACTGCGGCACCACGTGGCTGAACTACGGGGTTTTCAATTTGATAATCGGGGGTTATGTATAACTTTTGACGGCAGGTAGATGCTAGCGTAAACAGGATTATATGTTATTGATTGTGCATTATTGTTCTGTGAATTCAGAAGATGGGAGAAGTAATTTTAAAGGGAATTATTTTGTATTACATTTTGAATGTGATTACTATTATTGACGGGAATTTTAGGAATTCCTAGAGAGGGCTAGTTTTAGTTGTGTTAAACATGACGGCATTAGTGTCAGCGTAAGAAGTAGGCCACAGTACATCTGCCCAGACGGGCCAGTGAAAATATTGTTGTTGCTCGGAGTTAGTCAGGCAGAACAAGCGATCTGGGTTAGCCAATGTTTACTTTGTAGGCTCAGGTAGAGAGGGGAGTTACGTGGTGAAGAGTAAGGAAGTTAATTGTTATTTGAAATGTATTATTATGGTTTGTTTAGCTGTTGTTTTGTTTTGTCTAAAACAGCAGGTACCGGCTTTGTGGGAATGAGAGCGGAATTTTGAGACCACAAAATTTCTCCCACGGCAAAGTTGGGGCATTCGCAGAACCGCAAGGGTTTTACGTTAGTTGCCAGTAGTGGAAGGAGAGGAAGAAAATACGTTTTCCCAGCCAGGGGAAGACATTTTCCAGCGAATAGGATTTTTTTTGTGGATAAATCCTGAGCTCTGACGCTCGTTACACACGCAGATTTGGCAGGCTGCCAGCGTGGTGGTAATTTTATGTTCGTTTTCTTCACGGCCATAATAAAGCCGACGGCCCAGTTATAGGTACTCGGGCAGGTAATTTCAGAGTGGTAGAAGTCAGCTACAGTTCCAGTCCAGAATCCAGTGGGGTTCTGTTAAACCTCAGTCATCAATTCCAGAGTTAGTGGAGAGAGAGAGGGTAAACATTCTCTCTACTGAAGTCAGCACAGATAGGCAGAACTGTTAGTTTTGGTGAATCATAGCAGAGGACAGCTGCTGAAGTTTAGAGGTGCAGTTAGTTGTGTTCAGGAGATTCCAGGATAGGCTGTGTAGAACCGAAGTCTGTGCAGAGATTGTGTAGTCACTTCGCAGTCGTTCCAGCTATCAGTGGACTTAGAGTTAGAGTTAGAATTTAGAACAGCTAGTTTGGAGTGTAGGCGACATCAAGTGCAGTGTAGTTCATTTCAGTTAACCTTACCTTCTTTCTCCATACAGGTTGCAATTGTGGGAGAAGGGTTGGGGTTGATGCATTTTTAACTGTGCTTGATTTTGTTTCAGGTGTGCATCCTCGCACTTGATGTATTTGACATGTATATGAGTTTGTTTATAGGTGTATAATAAACTTGTATAGATTGTAGCTGGCATCAGTCATTTCCTTTAGTACAGTAGCTATATGTTGTCTGTACCTTGGTGTTTGTGAATCTTAATTGAACCTTATCCCCATAGGGTAGTTAGAGGTGGTTCGAGGCCATAGCAATTTAAACGTCCGAAGTGGCGAGGAAAGAATCAACCTCGGTTCTCAACCTCGGAGCCAATGGTCTCAACTTTCACATTTTGCACTATATTTCTATCTGAATCTATCATTTCAGTCTTTCTTCTTACTATTGTCTTGTCACTATGTGTAGACAGTCTCTAGTCCTAAATCCATTTCGTGACAAAGTGGGTGCTATCGTCCGGTGAATCATCTTTGTTACATTCAATTCTGTGATCTTGACAAAGTGGGTGGCGTCGTCCTTGGGATCATCTTTGTTGGGATCAATTCTAGATTCATAGATTGTCTCTGAAGAAAGTTCTGGAAATAGATTTCTTATAAATCCCCTAGACTTGAGCTATATTAAGACTGATCCAGCTATAGTTTTTTTTCCACAGGTTGTATGTAGTCAGTTTAGATGTTAGTTGTAGTAAGGTTGTTTATGACTTAGAGGTAATTGATGGCTAATCTAATTTTTTTCTTGACAGGAAAGTAAATTCGGGTTTTGGGTAGCTGGATAACTTGAATTTTTTTCAGGAAGTTATTAGTCAGACTTGGTGCTAGTCTGAGTGCGGGTTTTTGTGACAGCATATTCCTAGTAGGTAACAGTAAATTTTTCTGGTTCCTTTTTTTTTGTCATTTCCCCTCGTGGTGAGTTACTGCTGATTTGTCAGGTAAGATGGCTGAATTGGTCAAGCTACTTACTGCATGGAAGGACGCAGCTAAAAGCATGGGGATGAATGAGGCCGAGACTAGGGCGTACATTATGAGGGAACAGGACCGGCAGACGGAGAAAGAAGAGAGGGCCCGACTGGCAGAGATGGACCTGCGTAAATTGGAAGCGGAGAAAGAAGAGAAGACCCGACAGGCAGAGGAGAGAAAAGCAGAGAGGGAAGCCCAGGAGAAGATAGCAGAGAGGGAAGCCCAGGAGAAGATAGCACAGAGGGAAGCCCAGGAGAAGATAGCAGAGAGGGAAGCCCAGGAGAAGATAGCACAGAGGGAAGCCCAAGAGAGGGAGAAGGCGGCAGAGAGACAACATGAACTTGCCATGCGTTCTCTGGAACTGCAAATTGGAGCCTCGGATGACATTTTAAAGAAATGAGAGAGAGAGCGACAAGAAAGCGCCAAGAAACGGGAGATGGATCGACTAGCAAAGGCGATGGAGCAACTAGCAAGGGAAAAAGAGCAACAAGAAAGAGCCGATGAATCTAACCACTCTATTTCTCAAGTTATGTCGCCCATATTGGACCACCCCTCTGAAAATCTTGCGCCCATAGCAAACGTGTCGGCTCAAACCGCGCCCCAACTCCAGGAAAAGGACTTTCCGTTGGAAATGGACCCGAAGCCCAAACAAGGGAGGGAGTTAAGTAAGGAAAGCAGACCTTGCAACGCTGGGAAGATTACGAAGCGATCCCAGGCGTGGAAACTGCATAACAGGGGGAATAATGCGAGCAAGCATTATAATTCGGATGGCTACCGATTCTCCCATGCTCGTGAGAGAGCACAACATACTCGACACGGAAAGTCGAGGTCAGGGTTCGAATCCCTAATAAGGCATGTTTCGCCAGCTCCCCAGTGGGACAGCGAAAAAACGACAGGCAGAGGCGCATTCGCCTGACATCCCTGTGCAGCCTAATGGCAAAACAGTGGTGATTGTGGAAGTACATTCTTTGTCGTCGGGAATTAGGCCCCCGATGGTATTAGCTCCTTCAGGAGAGGGACATACTGACAAGAACTGTATTCAAGGAACAGTAGAACAAGTCACTGAGAGCTTTATCTCAGATTCTCCGCGATCAAACGGGATCTTAAACCGTCAAGTGTCACTGCAGGACACATTCCAACTGACGCCAGTAACTCTCACAGGGGAGGGCAAGGTTGAAGGTAGAACCAGGGTGTTAGACGGAGAGCTCCCGTGGTCTACAGGTTCATCTCACCAACTTTTCAGGCCAGAAAAGAGTGAGAAAAGCGACCTTACGCATTTGCAAGGAGCTATTTTGGAGAGCTCTGTCCCGCTTCATATGGGTAGGGGAAGAGCGATCACAGAACCACTGCCAGGGGCAGATATTACCTATCTTTTCCCCAAGATAGAAGCTACTGGGATCAGTGAGAATTCAGTAGAAACCAAGCAAGAGATCGGAAACTCGACACCAGAGGAACCCGAGATGGGGCATCTTCATTTTAAAGTACCAGCGGTTTCAAACCCGCTGATGAGCAGCAAGGTAGTCGCCATCGCCAGGCCTCTACATAGCAATTCGGTCATGGCAGTTGACCAAGCCAGCATTTCGCCGGACAAGGCAAGGGAAGTTCCAGACCCGCCATTGGAGGGCACAGGTCTGAAGAGAGATCGACTCTCCCACCGGAGCATGGGAGTAGTTATGGAGAGGAAGAAGAAGAAACAGGTGCGCGTTTCTTTGGCCAACAAACTTTTCCAATTTTGGAACAGTGATTCTCGCTCGAGGGACATTACAGTCGGCCGCAGGTATCTCAGGTCAACCAGGTACAGGCCATACAAACGTAAACACCCAGCGAATAGCCTTTATCGGACAGCACATAACCCGCTAATTACCTGTACAGTGGTCAGGGAGTTGAGCGGGAGCTGTACTCCCCCAAGGCCAAGAACACTTATCAGGAAGAAACCCTGGAGGAGAAAATTAGGTAAACATGGCCAGGTGCACACAGGAAGGAGGTATGTTATGGTTGATTGGCCCAGCCGCCTGCCAGTTGCAGAGCGATTCAAAGACAGAGGGAGAGAAAAGAGGAAGAGCGACCATTTGTGTTGCGGTCGCAAGGCGGTATTCACCAGTTGTGATCTTACAACTTTAGGGCATACCAACAGCTCTGGAGACCTAGATAGGGGCCAGTCTGAAAAGAATACAAGTTCCAGTAATCTAGCACGGAATCCCGTACTTCAAAAGGGGGGAGTAATGTGATACTATACTGTAATTTATTTTTTCAGAAGGCCCCATGTCTTTCTCTTTGCATTATTTACACTATTTCTAGGAGGGATTACAGGTAATCCTTCTCCATGTTTCTTCTCCTTCTATTATTTACGTTTTTTTCAAGATGAGATCACGATGGAGTTTGATCTATGTGTTTAGAATGGGGGTGTAGGGAATTAGAAAGTATTATTCTAGATTAAGATTATAGAGGCTAGATCAGGATTTGCACCAGTGTCCTTTTTTTTTAAAAGATATTGCGTGGCCATATACGCATTTTTCAGGAGTTAAATTATTTGCGGCCATTTTTGCTTCATTTCCGCAGTATAGGGCTAGGACCAATTCCCGGTTCTTTGTCTAGCAGAAACTGGTTGCATCAGAACGATCTAAGGTTCTGATTGGCTGAGAGCTAACTGCAGTTGAAATGCAGAGCTCTCATTGGCTTTAGAACCACGCCGCGCATATGACGTCATGAAGTCGGCGCGTGGGGGTCTTGATTATAAAAAGGCCTATATTTCATAGCCTCTTTCTCTTTTAATGAAAAAATTGCCAAAGCCGGGTTGCCAGAGTCAAGTCGATTGCCCTTCAGTTGGACATTCGAGATTTGGTAAGCATGAATTTTTGCGTGAGGACTTTATTTAATTTTTCTAGTCCTAGCCGATCATTTAAGGTTCTTGGGAAGTTTTAGTTTAATTTAATTCTTAACTCCAGAGCCATCAAATTCGATCTGAGTGATAGACATGAGAAACTAGGTCCATTTAATTCCTTATTTCAGGAATAGCGGTATTTAAGATGATTTGAAAGTTGCGAGGGTTCGGCCATGCTTGGATCTATTTCAAAAACAGGTCTGCAGAGAAACTCGCATCTGCGAATCATATGTATTTACAGAATAGTCGGGAGCGTGTGTAATGTGTATTTTCATTTGTGATTTTATGGAGAGTCTTGATGCTCGCTATTTATATAGTTACGCATATATCTGTGGACGGAAGTGATAGAGGTATTAATTGGAGCACGTGTGTGCTATCAGTAATGAATGTATGCAGGAGCGCGTGGTTGAAAAACTGCGGCACCACGTGGCTGAACTACGGGGTTTTCAATTTGATAATCGGGGGTTATGTATAACTTTTGACGGCAGGTAGATGCTAGCGTAAACAGGATTATATGTTATTGATTGTGCATTATTGTTCTGTGAATTCAGAAGATGGGAGAAGTAATTTTAAAGGGAATTATTTTGTATTACATTTTGAATGTGATTACTATTATTGACGGGAATTTTAGGAATTCCTAGAGAGGGCTAGTTTTAGTTGTGTTAAACATGACGGCATTAGTGTCAGCGTAAGAAGTAGGCCACAGTACATCTGCCCAGACGGGCCAGTGAAAATATTGTTGTTGCTCGGAGTTAGTCAGGCAGAACAAGCGATCTGGGTTAGCCAATGTTTACTTTGTAGGCTCAGGTAGAGAGGGGAGTTACGTGGTGAAGAGTAAGGAAGTTAATTGTTATTTGAAATGTATTATTATGGTTTGTTTAGCTGTTGTTTTGTTTTGTCTAAAACAGCAGGTACCGGCTTTGTGGGAATGAGAGCGGAATTTTGAGACCACAAAATTTCTCCCACGGCAAAGTTGGGGCATTCGCAGAACCGCAAGGGTTTTACGTTAGTTGCCAGTAGTGGAAGGAGAGGAAGAAAATACGTTTTCCCAGCCAGGGGAAGACATTTTCCAGCGAATAGGATTTTTTGTGTGGATAAATCCTGAGCTCTGACGCTCGTTACACACGCAGATTTGGCAGGCTGCCAGCGTGGTGGTAATTTTATGTTCGTTTTCTTCACGGCCATAATAAAGCCGATGGCCCAGTTATAGGTACTCGGGCAGGTAATTTCAGAGTGGTAGAAGTCAGCTACAGTTCCAGTCCAGAATCCAGTGGGGTTCTGTTAAACCTCAGTCATCAATTCCAGAGTTAGTGGAGAGAGAGAGGGTAAACATTCTCTCTACTGAAGTCAGCACAGATAGGCAGAACTGTTAGTTTTGGTGAATCATAGCAGAGGACAGCTGCTGAAGTTTAGAGGTGCAGTTAGTTGTGTTCAGGAGATTCCAGGATAGGCTGTGTAGAACCGAAGTCTGTGCAGAGATTGTGTAGTCACTTCGCAGTCGTTCCAGCTATCAGTGGACTTAGAGTTAGAGTTAGAATTTAGAACAGCTAGTTTGGAGTGTAGGCGACATCAAGTGCAGTGTAGTTCATTTCAGTTAACCTTACCTTCTTTCTCCATACAGGTTGCAATTGTGGGAGAAGGGTTGGGGTTGATGCATTTTTAACTGTGCTTGATTTTGTTTCAGGTGTGCATCCTCGCACTTGATGTATTTGACATGTATATGAGTTTGTTTATAGGTGTATAATAAACTTGTATAGATTGTAGCTGGCATCAGTCATTTCCTTTAGTACAGTAGCTATATGTTGTCTGTACCTTGGTGTTTGTGAATCTTAATTGAACCTTATCCCCATAGGGTAGTTAGAGGTGGTTCGAGGCCATAGCAATTTAAACGTCCGAAGTGGCGAGGAAAGAATCAACCTCGGTTCTCAACCTCGGAGCCAATGGTCTCAACTTTCACATTTTGCACTATATTTCTATCTGAATCTATCATTTCAGTCTTTCTTCTTACTATTGTCTTGTCACTATATGTAGACAGTCTCTAGTCCTAAATCCATTTCGTGACAGTGGATCATCATCGACACTAACACGACCTTCACGGAAATGCTTGTGCAACTCAAAAACTTGCAATTTGTTCATTGCTGAAATTTGACATTTGTACGTTGTTCAATCAAGGAGATTTTTAACTCTGACGATGCTATGTGCACACCACACAAACAAACTTCTGTAACTTCTGTTCGAGAGTACATGTGAAGGTTACATCAGCCATGTCATTTCCTCAAGGTCACTACCAACTTATAAAACTATAATCTCCATGACATGATCACTCATTCAAACATGAGTAGACTATTCTGGGAACTTTTTGAAGCTACCTCGTATATATATATATATATATATATATATATATATATATATATATATATATATATATATATATATATATATATATATATATAAATATGTATATATATATATATATATATATATATATATATATATATATATATATATATACAGTACTTTGCAAAAAAAATGGCAGTCATATTGCTCAGCTAAATATGCTGAAATCTAATTAAATATGCATGTTCTGCCCCAAATTTGCACTCCACTTAAGTGAGCAAACACTACCAAAAGTAAAAAAAAAAATAGCGTAGAGTAAAGTCCCCTGATAATAGAGCAGACGACAATTTCTAATGCTAGTGGCAGAAAATGGATACAAAGTCAAAGTGTATGTCAATTTCACAGCTTTGGAATGAAGGAAATCAAACATGTACCAACATTTCTAAAACCTTGAACATTCCTGAACGGACTGTCTACAGAGTTGAGAGTAAATTAAAAGCAGGTAATAGAATCGAGCGAAAAGAAGGTAGTGGGGGGTCAAGAATTTTGGACACAGAGGACCATCGGCGTCTCGCCCAAATCGTTCGGGCTGGGCCAATGAAGAGTGTAGAAAACATTCGGCAGCGCATGATCGAGTTGGGAAACCCAGAGGTATCTAATGCTACTGTCAACCGGGAGCTACACAGGATGAATTACACAAAAAAGCGGGTAATTTCGTCACCATTTATCACAGAGACTCACAAACAGATGCACTTGAACTGGTGCCACGAACACCAAAATTGGTCATGGGACAATGTGATTTTTTCAGATGAATGTTCTGTTTGGTCTTATCCTGCTCAAATAAATATTTGGATGAAAGACTCTGTAACGCCTGTGTACCAGCGACCGAAACATACCCAGAAATTCCATCTTTGGGGAGGGGTGTCAGCAAGAGGTGCCACCCCACTGTGTGTTTTCACAGGAATTCTCACGAAAGAAAGGTACATCGACATACTAGAGGAACACCTTCTGCCATTTATGCAGGTCATGTACCCCGATGGGTGCACATTTCAACATGACAATGACCCAAAGCATACAGCTCATACCACCAAAGCATGGCTGCAAGAGAAGAATGTGATAGTGCTGAAGTGGCCCAGCAACAATCCCGACCTAAACCCAATTGAAAAAGTTTGGGCACTACTCAAGAATCATTTAAAAAAGAGTGGACTCAGAGACGTTGAACAATTGAAGAAGGTAGCTGAAAAATACTGGGACAGTCTGACTCACAATTACCTACAAACATTTGTGGGAAGTATGCCTCGCCGCATCCAGGCTTGCCTTGCTGAAGAAGGCAACATTATATTGTACTGAAACCACTGTTAATAGATAGGGGAGATATCAATCTTCCTCTGGACATACAGTTTTTATTATTATTTGCTTCTATGAGTGTGCTGCGTTGCGAAAATATGACTGCCATTTTTTTTGCAAAGTACTGTATATATATATATATATATATATATATATATATATATATATATATATATATATATATATATATATATATTATACAAACATATATATATAATTAACTATATATATATATATACCCTATAAATATAATATTTCTATACTGACATAATATTGAAATTGTGTGATATATTATATATATATGATATATATGGTATATATATAATATATATATATACCTTCTAAAAGAAGTTAAGGACCATTTTTATTAAGGGTGCAAAGTGAAATGAAATGAACAATAAAAACACAAAGCACTTCAAAATATATGACAAGCATTAGACAGGGCATGTACAAAATCATATTTTCATGGAGGACAGAAGACCTTCCTGCAACCACGCAATAGCTCTTCCTTTATCCACAACAAGAAGCTTTCGACGTTGAGTGCAATTGGTGCAACATTATACCAGGACTTGTATGAAACAATTTTGTGAGTTACAGGCAAGACCAACACTATAGTCTCTCACATGATACACATTTTTGGGAATAGCAGGTATTTTTTTCATGATCTCATTAAAAAAACACTGGGTCAACAGGATAAGGATTTTTTTCAGCCTGCTTGGGAACTAACCACATTAATGCTGGTGGCCCATGACAAAACCAGTTTGTGTTCGAGAAAAATCAATGTCAGATTGCAAATGTAATTTTTTTTAATTTTTTATTATTTTTGGGTCTTTTTCACCTACTGGTCCTTAACTTCTTTTGAAAGGGTATATATAATTTTATAAATATATATATATATATGGCGGTATATATTATATTATATATATATATAATTTATTATATAAAGGGATATATAGAACAATATTAAATATTATATATATATGATATTATAGATATAACTATAGTATAATTTATTATATATATTGTATATAGGCTTATATGCCTGTGATATATTAAATATATAATATATGATGATATATATAATACTATATAGATATGTTATATTATATATATATATATATTAATATGTATATATATATATTTATAATATTATATATATATATCTATATATTATATTGTATATATTCTGTTTTTGTAATTAAACCACATTAATACACAAAATCATGGAGAAGAGAACTGGTGACAGACATGAAAGGAATAAAGAAGACATGCATAGACCTTGAGCAGACGGCACGGGATAGGAAGACCTGGCACAAATTTGTTCAAGGCCTGTGTTCATTGGGGAACTGGGGGAAAATGAATGAATACATAGAGTCAGTGGTGACAAGAACCAGACAGGTGCCAGTGGAGCAGGAGATGAGAACATGCTGGTGGTGGATAGGATACTCATTGAGGAAACCTGCTGACAACATTGCAAGGCAGTCTTTTATCTGGAATCCCCATGTTAAGAGCGGTAGAGTGAGGTCAAACAGCACGTAACAAGAGCCTGGAGACAAAAGGGAAAGGGATAAAGAACACATACAAAGATCTTGAGCTTATGGCATGAGATAGGGTAACTTGGCATGCATTTGTTGTAGGCCTGTGATCGTTGGGGAACTGAAAGGTGATGATGATGAATAAACAGAATGTTACAAATACATTAATTTGTATTCATATTTAACTGTGTTCACAGTTTTGTGTTGAAATTTTCTGTTTTGTTGCAGTATTATAACTTGTCATGGTATTCACATAGGACAAACTTATGCACTGAAGATACATCATCATCTGTTAAAATATTTTACTTAATGAAGAAATAGATCAATATCATTACAGAAAATAAGAATGTGATTAAACTGAGCTGGTGTCCAACAAAGTAAGTATATATATATATGTGTGTGTATTTTTTACTGAACCGAATTTATCATTGAGATCTTTACTTGCAATACAGTTTTATTCCTTGTTCGCATATATGTAGCCTTTGCGTTGCAGATATAATATTGTTTATTTATTTTCTTCTTCACGTACCATGCCAGCTGGTGCCGATGCATATGTCTCTCCACAACTCTATTCCCAGTGATGTTTATCAGTTTTGTTAACTTCGTGCCATGGCACGATATTAAACTTTCCGGTATCCTTTCTCTTTGTTGTCCTCTGTCTCATTTTCCTTTACTACTTTACTGTTGTCACAATATAACCCAGCTTTCTTCTTTTTGTAACATGCCTAAAGAAAGTTGATTTGGAATTATCACATAGGGTGAGGTGAGATAGTTATGCGAGACAGCTATCAGTATGAAACACCTCTATAGCTCTATGACGTTGTAGCTGGCAAGATTGAGAACTTTAATCTGGGGGAACCATGTTGTATTGCCACTTTTACAGTCATGAATTGAAGCAGGTTATTTATTTTAATTAATGAAAAAAAGTACATCACAAACCCCATCTACCCCTCAAAGAAGCACACCTATTGCAAGCAGGCAGCCTTCCAGCCATCACAACGCCACTTTCAATCAGGAAGCCGAGTCTTATGATACCATGTTTCCCCCATTAGTCACAAGGCAGCCCCACTCAGGTACCTCTACCAACAGTATTCCAATGTCCCAGGCTCAGAATACTCCTACCAACACTACAACAAGGACGGAAGAAATCAGAGATCACCATGCTTCCTCCCCTAGTTCTTATTATCGTCCTCAGTGGAACCCTGAACTTGTCTATCTGATGCAATTCAGCCCTGCGTCACTTAGACAAGCATTAATGATGTCTGCCCAAAGTCACCCCTATTATCTGCCCGGCAGAGACGTCAGTTATTGACGAACAAACACTTTGCTTCACTAAATCTCTGTTACTACAGCCTTCACTCCATTTGAACATTTGTTGATTTTTTAATACAACGGTAATAATCAGAACTTTTAATAGTTTATCGGTTAATATCCTCTAAAAAATTTTTCTTTGATTACTTATTTCGTTACAATTTAAATTTCTTATTATCACGCGTAGCTTCAATTTGTTAGAATTTTCGTTGTTAAGTTGTGAAGTGTTGTATACTTGTCTGACTTGTGACTATTATTAATTTCTTCCATCTCTCGTTTAACTTCACCTTGTCGCGTTGAGCAGTTCTGGTGTGATATGTTGTATGCCTGATTGTTTTGTGACAATTTTCATATACTCAGTTGAAATTGTTTTTTATTAGTTGTATTAATTATTTTAATATTGTATTTTCTGCAATTTCTCATTCCTTGAATGCCACTTCCTTGGTGAAGTATTAATTCGTAAAAATATTTTGCGCTTTTTTGTGTGCATAACTGTTTTTTAACTTGTAATTTTTTTTTTTTTTTTTTTTTTTTTTTTTTTAAATATATATTTCTTTTTACTGTACAAACATGGCTGGTAATTATGTACCGTGGCTTCACAAGGATGGTCTACGACTTGGTCATCTGAATATTTACCATCTTCTAGGTAAACTCCCCGAACTTACATACATTCTAAGTAAAAATTTTCACATTTTTGGACTTTCAGAAAGTCGCCTAAATGACAGAATAACAGACGATGACATTGCGTTAAATGGTTTTAAAACTATTCGGTGAGACGCAAGCAAAAAACAAGAGACAGGTATAACAGTTTATATTTCCACTTCCCTTAATTTTCGCCGCAGAAACGACTTAGAGACAGCAGAGATAGAATGTGTATGGTTGGAAATAAAGCTACTGAATCAGGGCCCATTTCTGGTGGGATATCTTTATCGAAATCCTAGTGCAGGACCTATATGGTACGAAGATTTCACCATAATGATGGACAATGTATTTGCCACAGTCAAGGAGGTTGTTCTTCTTGGTGATTTCAACATCGATATACACAATTCAAATCTAACATGGAAAAATATAATATTATCGTACAACTTAAAACAAATAGTTAACCAGCCTACAAGAGTAACACAAGCATCAACCACACTAATCGACCACATCTACGTAACTTGCCCAGAAAACATCATAGAATGCTCTGTCCCTAATATTGCAATGAGTGACCACTATCCAGTATGCTGTACATGGTCAAAGAATAAATGTAAAGTTCCAAAAAATAAACATGTAAGTATCAAATTTAGAAGTTTCAAACATTTCAGTAAGGAATTATTTTTAAATGACTTGCTAACTGCACCTCTCGCCCGTGTTTACCAACTTCCTGATACGGATGACGCTATTGAATACTGGACAAAATTTTTTTATAATGTTTTTGACACGCATGTACCAGCTAAGGAAATTCGCGTCAAACGACAATTAAAATCTCCGTGGATCACGCAGGAAGTGTTGGAGGCTATGAGGCAGAGAGATCAAGCGCACAAAAATAAGGACCTCAACACATACAGGGTATACAGGAACAAAGTTCAATATTTAATTCGGAAAGAAAAGAAAAATCATTTTAGAAATATGGTTCAGAACAAATCAAATAGTAAGGAAATATGGAAGGCAATTAACACCTTAGCGAAAAAAAACGTAATGCACCAGACTCATTCTCTTCCAACACTTCATTTACTTGCACCGACTTCAGCAATCACTTTCAAGCAGAAATAAACAGTCTGAAATCCACAATACCACCTTCCTCTAGTGACTTAGACAAACTTTCAGCATTCTGTAAGAACAAATGTACAAACTCAGTTCCACCCGACATTCCTTTTATGACAGTTAATGAAGTGTATAACTATCTTATTGGCCTTAAGGATAATAGCTCATCAGGGCTTGACGGAATTAGTAATCGAATACTGCATTACGCCGCACCAGCTATTAGTGATTCACTAACTTTTATATATAATCAATGTATTGCTAAAAGTTATTTTCCTTCGGCCTTTAAGATTGCCAAAGTATATCCTCTCTTCAAACCTGGCTCGTCAGATAACAGTAATCTTGGTAACTATAGACCAATTTCTCTTTTATCATCGCTTTCTAAACCACTAGAAAAACACATACATAAAGCAACACTACATTAACTAGTTAGCAATGACTTGCTAATTGACAGTACAAAGCATTCATGCCACACAGCTCTAACTAAGATGATAGACAACTTGCACCTAAACATAAATAACGATAACATATGTGGAGCAATCTTTGTAGACTTTAGGAAAGCATTTGATATGTTAGATCACGCTGTTTTAATAAGAAAATTAGAAACAATGAATGTTAACTTTAAACTAGTAACATTACTTAAATCATTCCTGTCTGACAGACAGCAAGTAGTGTGGTACAATAACTCCTTGTCAAGCCCAACTATTATTGACACTGGTGTTCCTCAGGGCTCTATTCTCGGCCCTCTACTTTTTTCCATTTACATAAATGACCTTCCACTACACATCGAGCACTCATCCTGCGACCTATTTGCCGATGACTGTACCATTTATACTAGTGATAAAAGTTGCAACACGCTAGAAATATTATTACAAAGCGACACAGACAATCTTATTAAGTGGAGCAATGAAAACTGCATGCAAATAAATATCACTAAAACAAAATGTATGATAATATCAACTAGACAAAAATTACAAAACTCGCCAAAAACAACACTTCAGCTCTACATTGGAACCTCTTTAATTGAAAATGTTAATGAATATAAAACACTAGGACTCATAATTGACCAACATTTAAGTTGGAATTCGCATGTACAAGCACTGACCAAACAAACGGCACAAAAAGTTTACCAGTTAGCTAAAATCAAACATTTCCTAGATGAGGAGACACGAAAAATGTTCTATACATCCCAGATACAAACACATCTAGACTATTGTTCCACAATTTGGGATGGCTGCACCATGTCCAACACTAAAAGACTCTATTCATTACAAAAACGTGCAGTGCGCCTAATTTCAGACAAAAACCTCACACAGTGTGTAGACGCATATACATATCTTAACATATTACCACTAAGAAAGCGCCTTCTCTTCAACAAAGCCAAATTTATTCACAAAATCTTGTCACAGAATGCTCCAACGTATCTGTGGCCTATTTTCAAATACAGCGGAAGACGCAGTCAACGCTTAAATAAATTACACATGCCCAAGCCTTGGCTCGACTTATTCAAGAAAAGTTTAGCTTTTTCTGCTGCTCATCTGTGGAATACTCTTCCACACGACTTAAAAAATACTCTTAGTCCATATTCATTCAATCACAGACTTTTCAAATACATCACGAGTGCAGATTATATGCCACCCTAATTTCGTTATGTTCTTAAATAATTACATAACATCATATGTAGGTTTTAAAGTTAATTTTGTCCTGTTTAGTATAAATTATGATACGCATCTGTAAATCTGTGTAACTGTTATTGTACTGTTACAATGTTGGGATTTTATTTTATTGTACTTTTTTGTTATTTTATTATTTAAGTAACATTTAGGATACATGTGAGAATACTTACTTTAGTCGTTCCCCTTCTACCGTGAGGTGTAGAGGTCACGTGTGAGAATAAATGGATTAACTATGGAAGAAGAGAGAAAGGAAGGGCAGAATGTTAGACGGGCCTGCGTGCCCAATTCTAAACCCTTTGAAAATAAAGTTCGTTCGTTCTTTTGATCTATCTATCTATCTATCTATCTATCTATCTATCTATCTATCTATCTATCTATCTATCTATCTATCTATCTATCTATCTATCTATCTATCTATCTATCTATCTATCTATCTATCTATCTATCTATCTATCTATCTATCTATCTAACTATCTATCTATCTATCTATCTATCTATCTATCTATCTATCTATCTATCTATCTATCTATCTATCTATCTATCTATCTATCTATCTATCTATCTATCTATCTATCTATCTATCTATCTATCTATCTATCTATCTATCTATCTATCTATCTATCTATCTATCTATCTTCTTTATTTTAAAACATACTTTAATTATGGTGATTATTGCAAATGTTTGATGTTATATTACTTTTATAATGATAAATGCCTTAATAATGCTTAAAGTAAATGTGAGGATGGAAGGATACAGTATACATGATGAGAGAGAAAGGAAGGGCAGAATGTCAGACGGGCCTGCGTGCCCAATTCTTCACCCTTTGAAAATAAAGTTTGTTCGTTCGTTCGTTCGTTCATTCTCTCTCTCTCTCTCTCTCTCTCTCTCTCTCTCTCTCTCTCTCTCTCTCTCTCTCTCTCTCTCTCTCTCTCCTCCTGGTCTCAGTGTCTCTCTAAAACTCGACGTCTGCTGATGTGGCGTCTCCGTCACGCCTCTTCTCTTGATAACATTCAGAACCAGGAATGATATCCCTGTCTCCTGCTTCTGATTTCTGCGCTGAAGACTTGGGTTTTCAAACATGAGGTACTTGAATCACTTGTAGAAGCTTCACGGCTGCTGACCGACTTCTTAATTGCCCCGTTAACCCGCTCAAGGTTTAGGGACACACAGCTTTATTATGGCTGTATAAAACTTTAGACCAATCTCCCAGCCACGTGCTGTTGTCGGAGTGGTATAATGAGCTAAGAGCTCTGGATTATAAGACAAATCCTGTTCCCAGCTGAAGATTGTCTTCGCTACCGGGGAACATATGGTATTACTTGCACCTTTTCCGATCTCTCGAGCTATATGCTCCTGAGATGACAACTTGCTGTTGTAAGGACCGAGGCTGGTTGCCCCTCCTACAGACTGTGAAAAACTCGCTGTGGAACAAACAACAACAACAGCTATATATAACAATTACGTCAAAAGTTATACATCTCTAACACATAACTCCCTTTCTCCCTTTAAACCAATGCAGCTCCCCTCTCTATTCCCGCTGTGCACAACGATACAAAATATTTATTGCCCCAAAAGGTCATCCTCCCAGGCAATCCCCTCTCTTAGCTGACTATCCCGTTTCCAAAATAAACATCGGCTGACCCCAATGTTTTGTTCTGCATGACTAGCCACGTGTCACAACAATTCAAACTAGAGCCTGTCTGAAATACTTGGGCTACTTTTCTCACTGACCCTTGGGTTACATTTATCAATACAAAATTGAATCTAGGCAGGCTGAAACCCGTCTCAGAAAATACTTCCCTTATCAAAATAAAATCTACATCTCTTGAAAATAAAAGGAAAATCCCATATAGAAATATAGATTACATCTCATGTCTTCTGACTATATAACGATAAAATGCACATTAAATAACGTACGCCAAAATTATGCTACACCCGTGTGTTACCGGGGCCCGAAAGGGGAGCAAAGAATAGTAACACTGTCCCCTACCAAGCATGTCGTAAAAAGCGACTAAGGAGGGTTGGGCATGGGGCCGGTTACACCATCCTGTAAAAAAAATTTAAACCACAAAAAACTTCAACAAATATGGACAAGTCAAATAAAGAAAATAAAACACAGCCATCCAAGACAGGGGAAGGTCCTCTCGCGGGGAGGCGTATGATGCAACACAGAGAAAGCCGAAAGGAGTCTGTGTTGCTGACTAACCTTCTTTCTTCTAGGAGAACTTCCAGATTTGGCACCTGGAATGTTCGGACATTAAACGAACAAGGGAAAGTGGCGCAAGTAGCAGCAGAAATGAGGGAATACAAAATCGAGGTTCTGGGAATGTGTGAAACAAAGTGGAAGGGGGTAGACAGGAAGAAACTCATCACAGGTGAATTGGTGCTGTCCTCAGGACATGAAGACGAAAGTTCACACCACAGTGAAGGGGTAGCTCTTATGTTATCTAAAGAAGCACAGAAAGCACTAATTGAATGGGAAGCTGTTGGACCCAGAATAATAACAGCTTCTTTCAAAACAGCTAAAAAGAAAATTCATGTAAATGTCATCCAATGTTATGCACCAACTAATGACAAAGAAGAGTCTGTGAAAGAAGCATTTTATACTAAACTACAAGAAATTATGGATAAAGTAAAAAGAAGAGACATCACAATTTTGATGGGTGACATGAATGCAAAGATAGGTACAGTCAACACTGGATTTGAAGAAGTCATGGGAAAACATGGGCTAGGAGTAATGAATGAAAATGGAGAGCTATTCGCAAACTTCTGTGCTTCATATCAACTGGCTATAGGAGGAAGCATGTTTCCACATAAGAGAATACACAAGGCAACATGGATATCACCAGACCATAGAACAGAAAATCAGATTGATCATATATGCATAAACAAGAAGTTTAGATCATCATTGCAGGATGTAAAGGTATATAGAGGAGCAGATGTGGCATCAGACCACCATCTTCTGATAGCCAAAGTAAAAATGAAACTCAAGAGATATGCACCAATGCAAAATTATAGACAACAGTTTAATGTAGGACAGCTAAGAAATCAAGAAACAAGAGACAAATTTGCGGTCACAGTATCCAACAAATTCCAAGTGCTCCAACAGCTGGAAGATGTAGAGAATACAGAAGACTATTGGCAGCAGGTCAAAACAGTATGGAAGGAGACATGTGAAGAAATACTGGGGAAAAGGGAAAGACAACAAAAAGCATGGATAACAACAGAAACCATCAATAAGATAAAAGACAGAAAAAACAAGAAAGCAGAGTTAAACACAAGAAAAACTAGAAGCTCCAAAGCCAAGGCTCAAGAAGTGTACACAGAAGCAAACAAAGAAGTAAAAAGAAGTATCAAAAGAGACAAGAGGAAGTATATTGAGGAGTTGGCAAGAGAGGCAGAAGATGCTGCAGCCAAAGGAAATAATATGAGAGAACTGTATAGCAGCACAAAGAAGCTAACAGGGAAATACAAGCAAACAAGTTGCCTCATAAAAGACAAGAATGGGAAACTGCTCAGCAATATACAAGAGCAAATGAAGAGGTGGACAGAATATTTTGGGGACCTTCTCAATAGACCAGCTCCACAAAACCCGCCGGACATCCAGCCAGCAGAAGAAGAGCTACAAATTAACGGTGAAAGACCAACGAAGGAAGAAATAAAGAAAGCCATAAAGCTTCTAAGAGAGGGAAAAGCGTCGGGACCTGATGGCATTCCAGCAGAGGCCATCAAAGCAGATATCGACACGGCTACAGAGATGTTATATAAATTACTTGGTAAAGTCTGGGAAAAGGAAGAGATACCAGCAGAATGGAAGGAAGGATATCTGGTTAAGTTGCCTAAGAAGGGAAATTTACAAGAGTGCACAAATTATAGAGGAATAATGTTACTATCAGTGCCAGGAAAAGTATTAAACAGGATTATCCTTGAGAGATTAAAAGAGTCCATAGACAAGAAACTGAGAGATGAACAAGCAGGTTTTCGACAAAACAGATCATGTACAGACCAGATAGCCACTTTGAGAATAATAGTTGAACAAAGTCTGGAATGGAATTCACCACTATACATCGGATTTGTGGACTACGAAAAGGCATTTGACAGTGTAGACAGAGAATCACTTTGGAAATTGATGAGGCATTATGGAGTTCCCCTGAAGATCATTAATTTAATAAAGAAAACATATGAAGACATGACATGCAGAGTTCTTCACGAAGGACAGCTAACAGAACCGTTTGGGATAAGAACAGGAGTGCGACAGGGATGCCTCTTGTCTCCATTTCTTTTCTTGCTGGCAATAGATTGGGTTATGAGATCATCGACAACACACAACAGAAATGGAATCCAGTGGACTCTGACTAAGCAGTTGGATGATCTGGATTTTGCTGATGACTTGGCTCTTCTGTCCCATAACCGTAATCAGATGCAGGACAAATTGAAAACACTCGATGAGAGGTCACAGCAATTGGGTCTGAAAATACACAGGGAAAAGACAAAAATAATGAGAATAAATGCAGGTAATGATAACAGGGTTGAACTTGAAGAAACACCAATTCAAGATGTAGAATCATACACATATCTTGGCAGTAATATAGACAAAGTTGGAGGGACAGACAGCGATATCAAAATAAGAATACAAAAGGCAAGAGGAGCTTTCATTGCATTGGGAAATATATGGAGATCAAGAGAAATCGGATCCAACACGAAAATAAGAATCTTCAACTCAAATGTGAAGTCAGTCCTATTGTATGGCTCGGAGACATGGAGAACAACAAAGACAACAACCAAAAAGCTACAGACTTTCATAAATGGGTGCTTGCGTAGAATAGAGGGATTAAAATGGTATGACAAGGTTACCAACGTGGAACTGATGACAAGAACTAGACAAGTGCCAGTGGAACAAGAGATGAGAAGAAGACGATGGCGATGGATAGGACACACACTGAGGAAACCTGTTGATAGCATTACAAGGCAGTCCTTGTTCTGGAACCCCCAGGGCAAGAGAGGCAGAGGAAGACCAAGAAGTACACGGAGAAGAGAGTTGGAAACAGAGGTGAAAATGATGAAGAGAACATGGAAAGAACTTGAGATGATGGCACGGGACAGGAGGACTTGGCATGTGTTTGTTGAAGGCCTATGCTCCTTTGGGAGTGGAGGGTTATGAATGAATGAAAATTATGCTAGCGTATTTAAACTGCAAATAAATTATAAACAATCGAGGTTATCAATGTATCCCCCGTAGTTACAGACACGTGTTCCTTCACCAAAATGTTAACTTCACCCTTCTCTGGGTAACATTCCTAAATTAAAACTCAATGCAATAACCGTGCCCACATGCCTAAAATTACAAAATCCCACTCCCGTTTATATACAGAAGTTTATCATAAATCAAAGATGCGGGTTTTTTCTACCGACCTTCTTTAAAAAATTAGACCTTCTTTTAAATATTACGGAGCTCACATAAATGTCTCAAAATCTTTACACACTCCTAGCTACGGCTATTATCATATAAAGAATTCTCTGCACCTCTTACATTAAATACTTTCTCTGAGATCGTAATTGATGGCACTTCGGTTTAAGAACGAAATTAAACCCTCCTAAGGAAAGCTTATACTTTAACCGGCTAGTTACTATTAGAAGCGAATTACAAGTACCACGCTAAATAGTTATGGCTTACCCAATTATCGAATATCTCACTGAAGAGCAAGCGAAATGACGTAGATTCTCACGGCTGAATATTCTTCGGACAAAAGGGACTTGCAATTAATTTCCTCTAGTATTTATTACAGACAACGAAGCCAGATACGTCATCGCTGGCGTTCCTCTCCGACCAATGAAATCCCAAAAAAATTAAACAACCGGGACTCCGCAATAGATTTGAAAACAACGCACAGACCACGTGTCCAAAAAAATTGCGTCACGTTACGTGAAGACCACGATTCTGTTCAACAAAGAAAATAAGATTCCCTGATCGCGATTATCTAGTGAAAAGAACTGGTGAAAAAAACGAACTGGTGAAAATCTAATATTCTCCCCTGTTGTCTCTATTAAAAACGCAATTATTAACCCTACAGAAAAAGACCAAACTTGATATATTTACAGAGAGAAGAAGACAGGTGCAACTCATATAGTTACAAAGGGAAGAAACTGGTGCAAACTCAATTAGAAGAACGGAATGGGCCTGTTGAAACTATAAAACCACAGTACTGCGTCACAATTCTGTTCCAGCTATAAGATTGATATCATCAGCAAAACGTAGATTGCAAAGAGGTCGGCCTCCAATCAATATGGTTGTTTTATAATTGTAGAGAGCCTCCTGCATAATATGTTCTAGATATATATTAAAGATCACTGGGGACAGGATACATCCCTGACGAACTCCTACAGTTGTTTTGAAAAATTCTCCAATGTCATTGCTTGCAAAAACAGCACTGCTTGCGTCCTTGTATAGTGCTTCAATGATATCTATGATGGTATCAAAATTGAATTTTCTCATTATTTGCCATAAGCCTTCATGCCAGACTCGATCGAAGGCTTTTGTGAAATCGATGAAGTTATGGTATAAATCGCGTTGATGCTGGAGATGTTTTTCGATCAGTAATCTAATATTGAAGATTTGTTCTGAGGTACTTCTTTTTGGTCTAAAGCCAGCCTGTTCCTCGGACAAGATTTCTTCTGATTTCTGTTTTATTCTGTTCAAAAGTATCCTTAACATCACTTTACTTGGATGACTAATAAGGCTAATGGTTCTGTAATTCTTGCACATTTTTAGATTTCCTTTCTTTGGAAGCGGTATTACTAATGACTGCGCCCACTCTTTTGACCATTTTTTAGTACTCCATATCTTCTGGCAAATTGTTGTCATGATTTTTACTATACCTGGTCCTCCATATTTCAAGAGCTCTGCTGGGATATTATCCACACCCGGTGACTTCCCTCCTTTCATCGAACTTATAGCCTCTTCCACTTCTTCCCGTAATAGTGCTGCATTTCCGAGTTCCCTGTTTTCACACTCAATGTAGTTTAATATGCTATATTCAGTGTCTAGTTTACAGTTATATAATTCTTTACAATATTCTTTCCACCTTCTATTACAGCTGTTTTTTCATTGAGCAGAGCCCCATTGCTATCTTCTATGACAGTTAGCCTGGGCTGTTGGGGTTTTGATAGTCTTCTTAATGTGTCAAAAGCTGCCTTGCTGTTACCTTTTATTAGCCCCGTATTAATGGACTCGCATTGATCAGCTACCCATTTTTCTTTGGCCTGTTTCATTTTCTTTCTAATATTTTTATTCACCATACTGTATTGCCATGCTGCTTCAGGAACTTCTTTCTTAACCTTTTTCATTTCCCGCCGTGTATCACATAACTTCAGAATGTCATTTGTAACCAATGGTTTGTTTATTTTCTTTCTTTTACCAAGTATTTCTGTTGCTGATTCAATGAGCACGTCTTTCATGTTCTCTTTGATTAAGTTGATATCATCCTCCAGAAAGGTGAGAGCTGCAAATTTTCCTCCAACAGTTGCCTCAAAGATTCCTGCGATTTCTGGATCTTTCAGTTTGTCTAAATTGAATCTTAACTGAGAACATCTGTTTTGATTATAATTCTTTTTGAGTTTAAGCTTGAGCGTCATCAATACCATGTCGTGATCACTACCAATGTTGGCGCCAGGAAAAGTCCTAGTCTTGGCTTTATTAATACTGGACTTGAATCTTTTGGATACAAGAATAAAATCAATTTGGCCATGTATCTCAGTTTTCGGGGCATGCTACGTTGTTCTTCTTCTTGATAGCTTATGTGGAAATAGTGTATTTGCAAGGGTTAGTTTATAGTTGCAGGCAAATTCTAGTAGCCTTAGTCCTCGATCGTTGGTTTCTCCTGTCCCAAATTTCCCCACTGTGCCAGCCCACTGACCGTATGCATCTGGCCCTATTTTAGCATTCTAATCACCTAGCACAATGAGAAGATCTTTCTTTTGAATTTTCTTAATTGTTTCATCCAGATTTTCATAAAATGTATCAATTGCATCATCCTCATAGTCAGTAGTGGGGTCATATACCTGTATGATGGAGATGTTCTTTGGATATGCTGCTTTACGTATGGTGATAAGCCTGCTATTTACTGGGGTGCAGCTGATGACAGAGTTCAATTTATCTTTATGTACAATAAAACCTACTCCATGCTGATGTTTGGACTCATCTCCACTAAACCAAATTTTGTGACCATCATCCGTTATTGATTCACCTAATCCTGTCCATCTGACTTCTACTAGGCCCAGGATGTCCCACGAGTATCTAGAAAGAATGGATGATGATAATGACAAGCAGTGAACAGTAACCATCTAACTTCAGATCATCTTCTTGTCTGTTTTTCTTTTTCAGTGCTAGAAAATGTTCTTTCATTATTACTTTCTTGTATACATTCAGTAATTGATCCATATTTCTTTGTCAGCTTTATCATATCATATCCACAGTGCCTTACTGAGAACATTTTCAACTTTGGTACTTATTTCTGTTTTTTTTCCTGCCATTTCTCTTCAGTGTACAAAAATTTGGGGACGATATGCAGGCTGCAGCAAAAACATTAGGAGCAATTTTATTTAAAATTCAAAGAGAGCGCAGTGAACAGTAAACTAAGGCAGCACCCGACTGAAGTTCATCTTTTGATATATCATTATATGGAAAACAAAATCACTTATAAAAGCCAGCTAAACTGCTAGTATGTTAATATCTGTTTTCAATTATTCTTCTATTTTAACAGTTATTATAAATTTTCTTGCTCTTGAAAAAATATGATTATGATGAAAAAGAAAAATATAATTATTACTAATTTGTAGTTTTCAACAGTTTGATTATTCTTTGCCATTGCAGGTTAGGTGTTCTTTCCGTCCTCAGCAAAGATAGCTCAAGTGTCAGACTTCACGATATTCGCAATTCTTTGTTTGGTTCTGATGAAATTGAACATGCTTCCATTGAGCGAAATATTCAGCGTTAGTATACTTTTATAGCATATCTTGTAAATAGAATGTTGCATTTTGTTGGAGTTTTTGTACATCACGTCATGTGTGTTTGTGTGTGCTAGAACTTATTTTATTATTTAAATGATAATAGAAACCAACAACGACTTATTACATATTTCGAAGTCCAAATTTCATCATATCATAATTTGTTAAAGTCACACACTGTACAATGAATAAAAGCTTTAATGCATTATAAAATGTTTTACTGTACTAAAAAGCTTACAAAAATACTGTTAAAAAATATACTGTAAAAATAAGGTACAAAATGTGGTGCACATCAGCCTAAATTATTCTGGCAACTCCTGCGACGTGGCCGGTACCAAACTAAATCAGTTACTACAGTTCCTTTGGACCTACTGGCTACTTGGAGAGATGGAGCATGCTGCATGGACAACAGGTTGATCTCCATATAACTGTGCCCAAGCTTGCGCCCTGGAGAAGACACTCTAGCTTCACCCTATGGTGTTGGCACAATCATCTTTGCCCGCCTCACAGCGTGTGTTTGGGGAAACTCCAAACTCACAGTGAAGATCAAAGCTGCGTTATATAATGCCTGTGTCACCAGCATGCTTCTATATGGTAGCGAGACATGCTCAACCTATGCTTGTCGAGAAAGAAGGATCGGTACCTTTCATCTAATCTATGGTGTCTACACCACATCCTTGGTATTTGTGGAAGGACAAAGTGACAAATGTCGAGATGCTGTCCTGTGCTAGCCATCAGAGCATGTATACACTGCTTCAACAACACAGACTACGCTGGCTTGGCCATGTCCGCCACATGGAAGATGGTCGCATCCCTAAAGATATCTTCTATGGACAACTGGCAGATGGCAAAAGAACAGTTGGGCGACTGCAGCTGAGGTTCAAGGATGTGTACAAGAGAGACATGAAGGCACTGAACATAAATCCAGCAACGTGGGAGGATGAAGCTGCCAATCGCACCAAGTGGCAATGCTCCCTACGGCACCACCTCAGATTGGGTGAAAAGAAGCTCTCACAACAAGCAGAAGAGAAAAGAACACGCCAAAAGAAACACCAGGAACAAAGCAACTGAGGACTATCACCTCAGGAGCGCATTCCCATAGTCAGTCATGATTGAAGGGGCTACTACTACACAACGGCCACAAACACAAATTAAGAATAATCTGTAACAGTCTGTATGTAAACACAACTAAATACGTTATTTAAGCAAGATAGCTCTTACTAGAAATGATTGGGAAGCAGTACACACACATTTATAGCGCAAATGAGCAACAGAGACTGATGTATGAAGTCTGATGACTTGATATCACGTCCAATGGAAATCAATGTTTATTATCAAACCCAGTCAATGTTTTTAAAGTCCAATGCAGTAGAAGTCTTCTTTACTCTTCTATGAACATGTATATATTATCCTAAGCTATAAATGCCCCTTAGAACATGAAAAATAAAATCTCTGAGGTTGAAAACCTAGAGTAGAAAAGAACGTTGAACATTTTACCCATTAAAAATTTTAATTTTTAATTAAAAATTTTTGTGTGTGTGTGTGTGGCTGTCGTAGTTGAGTTGTTGTAAAGTCGCGTACATCGTAAGTCGAGGACTATCTGTGTGTGCGCGTATATATATATTTATATGGGGTAGGGGTGGGGAAATATTGTCCACACAAAAAATTCTATTAACCATATACACTTTTTTGAATAACTTAATTGAGGCAGTATTCTGTAAATTTGCAAGAATAAAGTAGAATGTTGCCAGATGAAAATTGAAAATGAGCATGTTAGTACCGTGCTGTTTTCCAGGTGGCAGTATTTATCTGAAAGAAAATGCCATTAGTTCAGTAAACATGGGCAACGTAAATATTACTTGAAATGCTATTGGAAAATAGAGAATGTGACTAAAGCACAATGGAGTTGGAAAAGGTGAGTTTAAAACACCACCTTCAGCACAAGTAGCTTTTACAAGTTTTCATGATAAATATGAGGTTGATTGAACAGGGCAGAATGTGAACAGGGACTGATTTGGAAGAACTCACATGTCAACTGATAAAGAAGGTGTGCTACTGCAGTCCTGCACAAAAATCTCCAAATATTGTCAAAAATGCTATGCTGCTAGTAGTGGACATTTTGAACATTTGGTAATTGTTCGAGAAGTTTGTTTGATGCATCCAAGGAATTTGTTGATAATTGTTTGAGAAGTTTGTTTGATGCATCTAAGGAATTTTTTAGTAATAGTTTGATAAGTTTGTTTGATGCATCTAAGGAATTTTTTAGTAATAGTTTGAGAAGTTTGTTTGATGCATCTAAGGAATTTTTTAGTAATAGTTTGAGAAGTTTGTTTGATGCATCTAAGGAATTTTTTAGTAATAGTTTGAGAAGTTCGTTTGATGCATCTAAGGAATTTTTTGATAATTTTTGAGAAGTTTAAGAGTCAGAAAAATGGACCTTGTATTTTTACTTTTATTATACATTTTCTTTGGATGCAGCATTTGGAAAAACCCATCTCTCTTCCTTTGCCTGGCATCCTCGACATGAGAACAGACTCTTGGGTGTGCTGCCAAATGGTGGTCTCAGAGATATGACTGTGTCTGAGCGCATTCCTATGGTATTTATATTTGTTCCCTTTATTTATGTTTTCTTTCCTTCTATTGTTTCTTTAGTCCTATCATGTCGTCATCATTTACTTTAGCGCTCCTTCCGGAGCATGGAAGCACCACTGTAGCAGGTTCCCTTGCAGGAAGCTCCTCCATGCGTTCACATGCTTTTGCAGCTGTGGTTTCTGTGGCAGTTTGATTTACTTGATGAGGTTGCTAGCCCCCATGTTGTGTCGTATCTTATCTCTCATATTATTTGATATAAACTTTTTCCTAACATTCATTCCTACTGTAATTCATTGATTCCAGTTTCAAATTCAGATTTTAAAACTGTTATGTTATATCCACATATTTAAGAGTTGCTACATTTTGGATTTCACCATAAGGATCTTTAGTCAGCATAGACATATGTTAAAATATTGTGGCAATTTAATCCTAACTGTGCTTCACTATGTATGGCTCTGAGACATGGAGAGCAACAAAAACAACAACCAAAAAGCTACAGACTTTTATAAACGGGTGCTTGCGTAGAACAGAAGGACTGAAATGGTATGACAAAGTCACAAACGTGGCATTGATGACAAGAACCAGACAAGTTCCAGTGGAACAAGAGTTGAGAAGAAGACGCCGGCGATGGATAGGACACACATTGAGGAGACCTGTTGATAGCATTACAAGGCAGTCCTTGTTCTGGAATCCACGGGGAAAGAGAGGCAGAGGTAGACCAAAAAACACATGGAGAAGAGAACTGGATACAGAGGTGAAAATGATGAGGAAAACATGGAAAGAACTTGAGCGGATGGCACAGGACAGGAGGACTTGGCATGTGTTTGTTGAAGGCCTATGCTCCTTGGGGCGCTAAAGGGTATTGAATGTGCTTCACTATTACCCATGTCACATTAAGAATATGGCTAGTGGTCCCTCATTCATATTATAAGAGGTAAATTTTATGAGGTTGTGCATGGGGCTGGCAACCTCATCACATAAAATAAATTGCTACAGAAACAGCTGCTACAAAAGAACCTTAATGGCTTGATGCTCCATAAGAAGCTAGAAAGGGAAATGATGATGATGATCTCTTCTTCATATTTTCTGTTGACTCCTGTTCTTCTTTTTTCCCCCCATTTCTTTCTTCTTTTTTTCAAATCACTTCTTTCAGAGCTACTCTTTCCTTCATCACATTTCTTATGTTGCAACCCATTGTCATTATTGAACATTTTATTCTGTATTTGTGTACTTGCAGCAATGGTCCTCTAACTTTAAACTCATGATGACAGCAAACAAAGACATGCTGAAATATGTAGACAAGATTGAGAAGGATGATGTTTCTAATCTCATGAGAAAGAGAATAAGTCTGAACTATGGTCTGCAAGTAGGTGCTTTTTTTTCTCTCAGATGAAACTACATTTTATCTGTTGTAATACCCTGTTGGCTCCACGTAGTTGGGGGTGGGGGCCTCTGGGGCGGCAAAAGAATGAATTGGGCTACTGCTCCCTCAGTCATTGGAGGTGGCTGATGTGAGGTTGGTCATGTGACTGGCAGCCTCGTTTTGTGAAGAAAATGGCCACAGTAACCATTACTGCTAAAGTATGTGCTTTGATGTAGGCTTACTCAAGGGTCCATCTGCAGTAGTGGATTCATTCTCTATAAGGAGTGAAAAAAGAGGTGATGATGAATACCCAATAGATGCACATAGGTTTTGTTCCTACCTTCTATGTATTCTGTTCATGATTTGTTCACCTGAAACATAAGCAGTTGTTGAATACAGTTCATGTTTAGCATGCCCATTAACTTACAGCACATTCTTGTTTTAGCTCTCATGCAGATCATATGCAATAACAAATTTTTGTAGGCACGCAGTTCATGTTTTTTGTTTTTAAATGCGGTGATATATCACATTTGTGATCTACATTTTTTCGTTTCTTATTGGTTTAGTGACATAATGTTTCCTCAGGTGCATGTAATGGTTTAATAACTGTATAAGTCTATGAATGGGTTTAACTATTACTGATAGAGGTTTTTAAAAAGTAACTGCTTGTAAAGATAAAATTAGTGTGCAGACAATATAAACTCACACACTGCGAAGTGTAAACAAGGATATATTAAGACTTATCAACAGAAACACATAAATCATATGCGCTTCTGTTGATACACATCTGTGTGGCACTCAAATTCAACTTTTGTAGTTCTTGAGGTCTGTAAGTTTGACCACTCCTGTACTAGACACAGTTATCATCCATAGTACCACCAAATATTTATAATTAAACATCAAGAAGACAGGAAAATGGTTATACCAAGAAAAAATAATAATCCCAGATTATAAAATATTTATAGATGTAAAGCATTGAAGAAAGTGAAACAGTTTAACTGTCTTGAACTTGCCATAACATCCTATGGCAGATTAATAACTGGAGTCTAGAAACAAAGTGCAAAGGTAGAGTCAGTTTTCCACAGCATTAAAAGCATTATTGCCATCAGCAACAAAAATATCTTTGGCAGCGAGGAAGAGAATACTAATATGCTATATAGTGCTTAAACATACTTATGCTTGTGAAACCTTGAGAATAAACAAACAGATGGAATAAAAGTTATAGGTGGCAAAAATGAGATTCCTAAGAAGAATATGACACATACTTTGCACAGCCATGAAACAGAATGAGCAACCTTTCAGTCAAGCAGAAGAATATCATCAGTGTATGAAAATGATAAGGCACAGGCAGTCAAAGCTAATGGGACATGTAATGAGAAGAGAAAAATTGAAGAATCTAATAACAGCTAGTAAATTGAAAGAAAAGAAGAGAAATATCTTGGCAAACTGACACATGGCATGGGACAAGATTAATGACACAGCTGATTCAAGGCACCAGAGACTATACAAAATGGTGAGTGACATTGTCACCAATGCCAGCCAGCATGGCACGAAGTGAATGAATGAGTTAATTATCATCAACTTGTAGTTGGTGATTTTATTTTTGAAGAGCAGTAGGTCTAGTTTGAAGGTGATGTTTTACCAGTAATGTTTTCATTTTTATGTTACCTACAGGCTCAAGATATCACCTCAAACATGAAGGCTATAGAAAATGAACCACAACTTCAGGGATTATGGAGATGGATTCGCAGTATCCACTTTACTTTTTCTTTTTTGTGCTCTTTTCCAGCTTTTTTAGAAATTGGAATTTTAGTTACTGTTTTTTTTTTGGTAGTTTTTATATTTTGTATTTTTGTTGTTGTAGATATTTCAGTGTTATAGCACTGTTGCTTAGTAGCTGTTTTCTTCTTATTGTGGATTTCATATTATCATCATCATAACCCTCCACTCCCAAAGGAGCATAGGCCTTCAACAAACACATGTCAAGTCCTCCTGTCACGTGCCATCATCTCAAGTTCTTTCCACGTTCTCCTCATCATTTTCACCTCTGTTTCCAGCTCTCTTCTCCATGTGCTTCTTGGTCTGCCTCTGCCTCTCTTGCCCTGGGGGTTCCAGAACAAGGATTGCCTTGTAATGCTATCAACAGGTTTCCTCAGTGTGTGTCCTATCCATCGCCATCGTCTTCTTCTCATCTCTTGTTCCACTGGCACTTGTCTAGTTCTTGTCATCAGTTCCACGTTGGTAACCTTGTCATACCATTTTAATTCCTCTATTCTACGCAAGCACCCATTTATGAAAGTCTGTAGCTTTTTGGTTGTTGTCTTTGTTGTTCTCCATGTCTCAGAGCCATACAATAGGACTGACTTCACATTTGAGTTGAAGATTCTTATTTTCGTGTTGGATCCGATTTCTCTTGATCTCCATATATTTCCCAATGCAATGAAAGCTCCTCTTGCCTTTTGTATTCTTATTCTTATGCTGTAATATAATTATTTACAGCTACAATTAAAATACCATATTATCTGGACACATGCAGAGTTACAAGAAATAATCTACATCTGTTATACCCTTAATACGTAATGAGACATTCGGGCTCTAATAGCTTCTCTGGCTGCCAGCAACAGCAAATACCGCTTCCCACCTGCAACAGGTATCATCACCCTCCTTCACCTGGACAAGGATGATGGAAATCTCAACAGTGAGCCTGTGGCTGTGCCCTGGAAAGCGTCAGAAGGGACAAAGTATACGAAAAGGACACACTACAGAAGCAATGAAAGGTAGATCTGTCTACAGTAATAGATACGGATATCAATTTTACAATATGTTTGAAGCTGCACTTCTAAAGGCTAATATATAAGCTGTCTTTAATTGAACAGCAGTTACTACTACAAAGTAACCAACTGCAATATTGGCTCATATCCCTTAAGGAGAACAAAAATGATTTTCATTTTTTTTCACTCGGTGATTTCATCAATGTTGCGTTCATGTACAATAAAATGAACAATTTGATAGGATTACTTGTTATACATTTTAAGAAAAAACTTATTTCATAAACATTTGAAGGATTTCAGTACACAATGCTGGACATTGGTCTTGTTAATTTGTTATTGAAAAAAAATATATTCTTGTTGAAAACTTATAGGACAGTAGCCTTGCAGCTGTGTGGTTGGATACCTGATCATCCAAATGAAAATTTTGAAGGATTCATTTACAGGTTTGTGTTTCAGACTTTATATTTGAATGATAATTGCTTTTAGTTATTATTAATGTCATTCACTGTTGACTTTGTCATAAGTGTTTAATTATTTCTGTAGAGGAATATGTTTATTGTTTATGTATGTTTGCCCCATATGGTTTCTGGGTGTCTCCCTTGAGAGGAAGAAAGAACAGGAATACTGCTCACTCAGGTATATTATACAAGACAACTAATATGAGCATGTACGTAGGGCTGGCTACCTCATCCTGTAAACATTCATTGCTACAGAAACCATCAGTGCAAAGGCATGTGAATGCTTGGTGCAGATTTCCTGCAAGGGGACCAGTGTGAGGATTTACTGTGATTTTATTTTCAACAGGCCCCAGTCTTCTTCTCCATGTATTAATTGTATTTATTTATGAAGAGTTACGGGGGGGGGGGGGGGGGGGGGGTGTTAATTTTAAGGTGCCCCAGTCTTCTTTTCTTTGTATAATAATTGCGTTCATTTTTATTTTATTAAGCAGTTAAGCGTGTAGTTATTTTTAGGCTGGGTAAATTTTCCGACGTTATGAAAACACCCACCCGGGTTAACGGGGGATGGGGCGAAACATGGCCCAAGTACGTCGAATTAACGCTATAACCAATCAAATTTAATTTTGGGTAACGCGAACGGTCTGAAAACCTTATCTAACATGACGCAATTCGTTGCACGTGCACGACATAAACATGACTCATGAGTTGCTTACAATCTAATTGGCCGAGGTCAGACTTTATTAAATTTCAGCGATTTCATTGGTTTAAGGTCGGACCAGAGGGACGCCAAGCGATGATTTATGGCGTGGGTCTTAGCGTGGGTATTCCAATTATAAATAACAGAGTAAATCAAGTAGCGGTCTCTCTGATTAAAAAATTTCCGGCCGTCAATCTACGCCTGTATACATTATACTTATTTGTCTGCTCTACGGAGAAATTCGAATTGGGTATGTCCATAACTTATTAGCAAGTAGATATGTTCTGTAGATCTTAGCACGTTAAAGTAGTTTTCTTCTGGGAGTTAATTAAAGTTAATTTAGCTTGTAGTGCCATCAATTGCTATCTTATAGAAATAATAATAATAATGTAAGTTGTGCACATAAAGTTTCTGTGAATAAGTAGCAATATCTATGATTGTGTAAAGGCTTATTGAGATATTAACTGTGTAAGGTTAAATGCTAAGATAACTGGTACTCTGTAATATGAAATCTGACGGCCGTATAACCGCATTTTGATTATGACAAGGTGTAAACTATATATATGCGTGAGCGTATTTGTGTAATTTTAATTACATGTGTACTTTAGTTACTTGGGTATTCGGTAATGTAGTTGGATGACAAGGGGTGAAATTAACATTTCTGAGAGGGCGTAGGAATTTGTGGTTTTTTTTTTACTACTTGTGTTTAATTAATAACCTCTTGTAGTCATAGATAAGGGTGAGATGGGATGTAATTATTCCTAGAGGGTGTATATAATTGTGTAATTGATAAACCTTTCTGGGTCAGTCTCTAAGAAGTGGGCCGGGGAACTATTTAGTACAAGAGGGATTTCCCTCAGTGACTGAATTGTTGTGACGGCTGACGGGCCAGCCGGCACGTAAGAGATTTAGGTCAGCCGGTGTCTGGGAGTTCACATAACAGACAGATATTAAGTGGGAGCGGGGAAAGAGAGAGGTGGGATTGTAATTTAGTGACCCTTGGGTAGGAATTTTGTTTATTCGCTTGTGCGTTGATTTGTGTAGGGCGAAGACGGGAGATGTATTTATTTAGGTGGTTAAGTGTTAAAGATGAAAATGTTTTGACGTGTTGTACAAGATGTTGTTGATTTGTTTCGTTTACAGCATTTTCACGACACACAGGGAGAGTTGTAATGGCCTTACAACTTGCCAAGATACTTGGCCTTCTCAGGAGTAGAAGGTTCGAGACTTCGCCAGTAGGGGAAGAAAACTGGTGACGCGGAAATCCCGGCGCCCAGTACGTCTGCCCCAGTAAAAGAAATACGCTCTCATACAGTGAAGCCATTCTTCAGCGGGAACGGGGTTTTCCTTAAAATCCAGAGCCCTTAGCTCTTTATCACAACCCATATAGGCGCGTTGCCTGGTGTTTGTGTTTATTTTTTTTCTCACGACCATAATAAAGTCGTGTGCCCCAAAGCCCGAAGAGGTTAACGGGCAGGTGAAAGAAGTTGTTCAGCAGCAGTGAAGCTCCTACAGTCTGAATCAAGTAACCCGTGCTTGATACCAAAGTCATCAGTTGCAGTAGTCAGGAACAGGAGAAAGGGTCAACATTCCTTTTCCGAATGCAATCGAGTGGAGGAGCGTAACGGAGACGCCACTCAGTGGGAGACAGGAAAGACACTGATCAGAACCAGAGGAGGAACAGAATTATAGAGGCAGTTAGAAAGTTGTGTTAGGACAGCCTCCGAGATAGCCCTGTAGAAGTCCGTTAGTGGACCAGTGCTTGTGAATTGTTGTGTAGGACATAGATAGTTCATTCAGATTTTGGAGTCGGTTATTTACATCTGCAGCTGGACAGTGGTGTTAGATTTTCATAATTTATATTAGAGTGGTTAGGAGTGGTGGCTCTTAAGTTAGAGACCCCACTAAGTAGCTGGTATTAATTCCTTAATTTTCTTCCATGCAGGTTGCAAGAAAGGGTGACAGTGGTGGGTTATAGTATATGTCATTTTAATTGTTCTGTTTAATTTTCAGGTGTGCGACCTCGCACATTATTTATTTTACTGTGTTATTTGATTTTGTTGTATAATAAATTATAAACTATACACTGGATCACTTTCTCCATAACTATACGGTACGTTTATGTTTGTCGGTATAGTTGTGTCTGTAGACTTTTAGGGAAACCTTATCTCCTTTATTGGTAGGCAGAGGTGGTGAGTCTATAGCTATTAAATACATCAGGAGTGGCGAGGGAGAGTCAATTTCGGTTCTCACCCTCGAAGCCAATAGTCTCATCCGTCCACACTCACTGTATTCTCATCAAAATCTATCTTCTCAGACTTTCTCATACTAGTGTCTTGTCTATACACTCAGACAAACTCTAAAACTTAAATCCACCTCGTGACAACCAACTGTAACTTGATAGGGAGCACAAAGGAAAATGATGATGGCATGTTTAGTTATTTCTGTAGAGAAATATGTTTATCATTTGTTAGATATGGGACCCAAAGATGCAGCAATAGAGAATGCAGTCAGCGACCCATAGCTTGACTGCTTGCATCAGAGTCAGCGAATCAGAGCTGACTAAGATCCTACTCCACCTCCACGTGGTGGTCCTGGAAACAGTCTGCATCACTGCAGTCTGGCTGAGAGAGTAGGGATCGCAGAGGGAAGGCAAACCGGGTCCCAAAAACTGCCGTGCTGAAGTCGGATGTATCGACCGAAAGGTGCAGATATCACAGCTACGGCATAAACAGACACAACGCAACCAACGTCCTTTTCAGGACGAACGAGGAAGAAGAAGATTTGTTAGATATGTTTAGTTATTTCTATAGAGAAATATGTTTATCGTGTGTTAGATATGTTTAGTTATTTCTGTAGAGAAATGTGTGAATCATTTGTTAGATATGTTTAGTTATTTCTGTAGAGAAATGTGTTAATAGCTTTATTCTACCTTCATATCAAGAGAGCTCTCGAGATTCTTAGTAACTGTGCTATGAGTGCTGAACAAGGTATTTAACTTATTTGATATCATGAGTCAACAGTTTCAGTGCTTGTGTGCTTTCCCTTTAATGGATTTAGTATGGAAGACGAGAGAAAGGAAGGGCAGAATGTTAGACGGGCCTGCGTGCCCAATTCTAAACCCTTTGAAAATAAAGTTTGTTCGTTCGTTCCCTCTCATTTGGTGGGTTCAGTCATGATACTTTTGTATCTTCTTTTGGATCTAACAGAATTAACATGGTACAAAATAGACATCTTGTCCACGTTCACCCTGGGGTTTGATACTAGGATTCATACCAAGCATGTTTGTAAATGGTGATTGAGGATGGTTGTCATTGGGACTAGCAGTCATATCATATATAACAATTAGCTGCAAAAAATGTACTATTGTGCAGGCATCCTGCAAGGGAATTGGTTGAAGTCATAGGCCCTATGCTCCATTAAGAGCAAATAAATACGTCAAGAAGAAAAAGACCTCCTTCTTATAAGTTCCTACAGCAGCGGGGGCCACCACTTCAATAAACCCTGCAATAAAGCTCTTTATGGGCCCTTGAAGTAGTGGTTTCTGCAGTCATTTGGTTGAAATATTTGCCAGTCTAACTCACAGTTGTGGAAACTGCTAACTGTTTTATTTTGTAAGCTTAAGAGTTTCTTCTTTGCGAGTTCTTTATGGTTTTTATAGCAGCTTTTCTTTTTCTCCCTCCATTACTTTTAAATTCCATTTAATCAGTTTCTCTTGCGGCAAACAGTTCATCTTTTTGACTACCTCATTTTTGGTTTTTTGATATTTCCATTTCAGATTTATTTCTGCTGCATTTTGCATTCAGGGTACATTTACTCTCTATCTCTGTGTATGTGCATGTGTGCCTGTGTTCATTCTTTTTTTCTCTTTGTTTTCCCCTGCATTATGGGGTAGGAGTGGCTAAGAGGTATGGTGTCCGCTTCGAGTTCTAGAGGTAACATGTTCGATTCCCAGTTGAGAGAATATAATTTATGGACACTTTTTTTTCAGAACCAGTGGTTCTAATGATGTCATACTCCCCCTGGTCAGATCAGATGCCTAGCCTTCTTGGATAAGGGCAAAAAAAATAGGAGGTCCCGTGTGCAAGTTGCGCACATTAAAAATCCCAAGGCAGTTGGAAATCGTAAAGAGTAGGCCTATCAGGCCGCTGCCGTGACAAAATTTAAAAAATTAGAAACCTACCTACCACAAAAATATTTATAGAATGTATGATTCCTATATACACACATTGGGATTCTCACCGGTGCTATGGAGTTTGTGCACTGTGCTGAGATCCTCCTTGTGTGATCTAAGGGAGGAGATCGGAGCACTGATGGAGTGCAGTGTGTGCAATGAAGATAGTCCTTAAAACCAAACCAAACCCCTCATCATTGATCTAGTGGACAATCATCATTTAATTGACACACTGTTTCCCCTGCCTCCTCAGTGAATTAATCCTTTATGTTGTGTTTACTGTAAATGCACTTTTTTCAGTAGTCATATCATCTATTCCTTCAGCAAGTTTGAACCATTTTGAGATTGTTTTTTCTTTTAAATTACATTTTATTATCATTACAAATGTAAGGACTTGTATAGGTCTTAGTTTGCTGGTGTTAATATTATTGTGAGAGCCATATGCAGTGCAGTTCGGATAAGCAGAACTCACTTAAACCTAATATCGGTTAAGTCGAAGCAATTTTGCAGGTCCCGGCCAGAAGTCTTCTTTGGTAGAAACTCCTGATAAGCAGAATTTTGGAGAAGCCGGAGTATTTTATATGGACCAAGTGACTTCCACTTATCTGCACTGCATTGCATTTTTCTAGTATTCTAATGTCAAAATATTATTGTTATACGACATCCTTGTAAGTTATGCTTTAAATCTTTTTGCTATAAAGAATTGCAGGTATGATTTTTTTTCATATTATTTCTTTTTTCTTCGCCTTGCAGCTCTGTATCAAGCGTGAAATTCCGGTCAGATCTTCCACCAGTGGACGTCAGCTTCAGGTGCACTGCTGAGAAGTACTCACTGTCAGGTTCTTCTGAGCTATTCTGGCAGTTGCATAGTTACCATTAGGGTTTCCCAGGCCAGACAGGTCAAAGAGTAGGGACCAGACTAATAAACACAATCCTGTTGTCCAGCAAGTAGGTTGGAGACAGCGAAGGGCTATGGAAGGCTGACTTTGCAAGCTTGTTGAAATTTGATGCTCTCTGCTAAAGACCTAACGAATTAGTGCAGAGTAATTCACTTTGCGAATGATGTCATGAATAAGAAAATCATAGAAAAAAACAGAATGGTGCATATGCTGTTGAGTTCTGCCAAGCAATGAGAGTGCCAGACTCTGTGCCTTGAAAGGTTCTGCCCCAAGTTAATGGTGGTCATCTTCCTTGGTTTTCTGGAGTAAAGGCATGAAATGAATGGGAAAATATGACTGACTAAAAGCTAAAGCTATTAATATATAGTTGAGTAGATGTACAATTGTTTTTTTTAAATTACAGAATGAAGAGGACATGTCAGTCGAAGACAGGATAGCATTTGCTCTAAACTACTTACCAGATGCAAAGGTAAGAATACAAAACGCTGGAACCATTTAATTGTTCAAGAACATGTTGTACGATGTGTTTTATCGATTTGCAGCTTGGGGTACCATTATAAGAAGCTTGTTAACTTGTATAAGAAACTTATTTTATATAAATCAAGATGTATCTGTAATGAATGAGAAGTCAGTTAAATTATAGAAAAATTATCTATTTCATACAAACTAAAAACTAAGATAAGCAGAATCCAGAAAAATGCAGATTGTCCTCATTCTCTGTCTGTGTATGTGCATGCATATAAATGTATGTATATGTATGTATATATACACACACACATATATATAAACATACAAGTCCACAACCTTTTATTCAAAAAAGCTCTGAAAACCAAGTTTTTTCATGGAGCATCACTCTTGTGCATGTGACCCATGCAGTCTTTAGTGTTTTCTTCTTCTTTGCACCAGTGTGGAGATCTCAGCTCTTGCTGCTTTCGAGTTAGGAGATGGAAAAGTGGGAAAGATGACAACGTGCATAAACAACATGACTGCATGCATGGTTACCAATTCCAGTGGCAGGGATTTAATTCACTGCAAATATTGAGGAGGAATAAGCTGAAAGTACATGGTGTTAAAAAATATGCTTTCTTCATAACATATTGGAAAATACACTTGCTGGTAATTGATATATTGATCTGTGATGTAGGCTTCATGGTGGACAAAGTGTAGTAAAACTTCTGAGCCTAGCACACTGCTACCAGTCATACATGCATCTGCAGCTGTCTGATATTTTTGTACTTTTTTATAATTTCACTGTGAAAATGTCAAAAAGAGCTGCAGATTGGTAACACTCAGAAGAAGAAAAAGAAGCATCTGTAATCATCGATATTATACTATACAATCATCATACAGGGGGGAGAGTGCTCCAGTTATTTTCTTTGGTCTAGACAAGAGTTACTGGCCACCTACCAACAAGACAGGCGAAAGTGATGCTAGCGTTCTGACCACTGATCCTCAGCTCATTGCAAGAATGAGGCTTTCTTCATGACCTCTGATAAGGGTGTTATTTGGTATAATTTAAAAAAGTTTAATTAATGGGGACAGAAACTATGTACATCCACTAAGGAATTCTGAATCTGTGAAATCATCATAGCATCATTTTCCTTTTGACTCCCTATGGAACCTGGAGCCACTTTGCAGGAAACCTGCACAAGGTATTCATATGCTCTTTCAGCAGTGGTTTCTGTAGCAATCTGTTTTACATGGTGAAGTTGCCAGCCCGATGCACAACTTTATATTAATCACCTTGTGTGACATGCCTGAGAGAGCAGCATTCCTGTTGTTTCTTTGTCTCATAAGACACCTACCAGGAACTACACAGGACGTGTGTCTGGAATATTTTTAATTTTGTTTTATTAAATCGGGCCTGAAGTTTAAATGTATCTTTTCTGGCTTGCTTGGTATTTTCAAATGATGTTGGAGATAATAAATATTTATAAAAGTGCCTCTCCAGTATTAGAGGAATTGTGTTTGAAGAATATGTATGCATTTTCATACATTTAGTAAAGTGGTTTTAAGTTTTATAGAGTGTGCCTGAATGAAAGCAAGACCCTAGTATGAGAAAGTCTGAGAAAATAGAATTTAGATGGAAAATGACATGCCTGTGGACAGACGCGACTATTGGCTCAAGGGATAGAACCAGGATTTGAATCTCCCCTTGCCGCTTCGTGACTTTAGACTGGCTATAGTCTCGCCCTCCTCTGACTTCCTTTAAATACAAGGAGATAAGGTGTATAAATACGACCACAAACACCACTATACAGACAACATAGAGTAAGTATAGTAAAGAATAGAAGCTGATCCAGTAAATAATATATATATATATATTTATTTACATACAAGGAAAAAAAATGGCATCATACGTCATCAAGTCAGTCGATAGCGTGCACTGTTGCACGGCCTGGAAAAACAAGTAACAATTAAATTGAGAGACACGAGAGACAAAAAAAAAACCCCAAATCACATTCACTCTTTCTGTCACCCTGCTGAGGAACAATAAAAATGGTTAGTGATTTAAACCAAATCTAATTTGGTGGGGCTGTCAACTTTTAGCCTCCACTCTCTAACACTAATAAATTTCTACTGTCTTAGTCCTGGTGACTCTTCCTCAACGAACGGCTACACAGCTTTTTACTAGTCAGGCGATAGGCGCCGATAACTACACCACAAGAAATGCTAAAAATAATAGACTCGGTTTTTCGAACGCAGACTCAGTGTCTATCCGTCCAATGGATACTGAACAGAGCCTACTGGTCCTGTCTATATTCTCCCTGCTTCTGTATCTTTCTCTCTTGATCTCAGGGTCTCTCTGACACTCGAGGGCTGATGATGCGGCGTCACCGTTACGCTCTTCTCGAGTTCTATCAGGATCTCGGTATGGTAACCCTGTCACCTGTTACTGATTTTGGAGAGGACGATGCTTTCAGGTATCAAGCATGAGGTGCTTGATTAAACTGTAGTCAAATCTTCTCTGCTGCTGAATAGCTTCCCTCTTTTAACCCGCTCCGGAGTTAGAGGAAAAAAACACAGCCTTGATTTCAGGCTGTACAAAATGAAACTAGTCTCCCGGCCACCTGCCGTTGCTAGAGACTATAATAGCGATGCTCTCGGCTGTATGATAAATCAACCTCGGTCCAGCTGAAGCATAGGGACTTCACTGCCAGAGACCATAGGGTAATTTTCTTTTGCTCCTGACGATACTCGAGTACACTGACCCTGAGATATGTCTTTTGCCGTGGATAATTTTATTTGACAAAATTATGCTCCCCACTGTTTCGCCGAGACTCGCGATTATCGTTTTTTTCTTCCCGCAATGGAGAACGATAAATCACGTAGTCTGACGGCCAGGCAATTATTTTTCATAGAGACCGAATCCCCGTTTTCTGTCTCAATATATACAAGAGAAACCGCCCACGCGGATTCCCGTCCTACGCAAATCGCGGACCAATGGGAGCGCTAGGAAAAATCAATACTACAATCAACCCACGTGTCCGGAAAATTGCGTCACATTACGTGAGGCCTCGTGCTACTGACGCGTCATACAGGAGTGCCCGAAAATATCGATTTTCGTAAACAATGAAATCTACGGGAATCGCGAAAAATACAGGAGAGGGTAAAACTGGCCGAGTGAAAAAAAAACCTACCCCCATAAAAACGAACCCATTAAAATTACCTCCTCAAAAAATACCAAACACGATATATTCACATGAGAAGAACCAAGGCAAACCCCATATAATTACAAAGAGAAGAGAAATGGTGAAAACTCAAAATAGAACCACAGAATCGGGCCGGAAATACAAAAATAGACGACAGAATCGGGCCGGTTGGAATTCAGAATTACAGTGTAGCGTCACATAAGTCCCCCCTTTCAAGTACGGGAATCCGTGCTCAATCACTGAAATCTCTGGAATTCATACTGGTCCGTATCTAGATCTACATCCCGATCTAATCACTATCATAATTAGGATTGTCATACAGGCCCATTTCCATATCCTTGAAAATCTGTGCCAGCACTGGATTGTGATGGTCACGCCTGGTGATTTCCTCCTGGCGACTGCAACTTGTCTGGTCGCCCTTCCTCCTCCCTCTCATGTGTTTCCTTCGCCCACGAATTTTCCTGGCGGCGCGTGGTAAATAATTATTACCAGCTGGTGCGACCTCCCAGTGTTTAGAACCAGATTGACTGGCTTGGCCAGGCATCGCCGTAACAGGGCGTAACTGTTTGCGGTTGTCTGAAGAACCGTGCACATGTTCCTTCTTGTCAGTATTTCCCTCCCTTGAGAGATGTAATACCATCGGGGGCCTAATTCCCGACGACAAAGAAGATGCTTCCGAAATCAGAGACGTCACCACTGTTTGAGCTTTTGGCTGAACAGGGCTGACAGGCAAATACGCCTCTGTAAATAACATTCCACTGTCTTTAGAGGCGTCTCTCCTCCTCATCGCAAGACAAGGATGTTTGAGCTCCCGTAGGGCTCCGTGAATGTGGGGCTTTCCCCTTTCACTTCTCTGGCCTGCAGTAGGCCCCCTTGCATTAGCAAGGATCGGTGTGGTGGGGTTTCCCAAAACTAAGTATGGGCTTCCCAGGATGAAATCATGTGCTGGCTGTGCCATCACAGCTGCCTTGATGGTGCCAGACACAAACTTGCATTTCACCTCGATATTGGCGACAAGCAGACGCTGTGAGATACCTCTTCTCAAAATGCCACCAATCTCAACTATTTCTCCTGTCCACTGACCTGGTTTCACCAAATGACGAGCGATGATACTGGGGTAAGTAAGCCCGCTGTCAAACAAACACGTAGTGGCCGTCCCATTCACTACGGCTGGTCCACTGTTAGAGAACAACTTCTCTGCCTGGACTGGTTCCCATTTATTCCCTTTAGTCCATCTCACCGGTCTTAAACAAGCTGCATGATGAGCTGGGGGTTTGTTCATGCACCGGGATGTCCAGTGGGAAGTGGTTCTACAATTCTGACAATACCTCTCATTATCTCCTCTGTTCCTAGCGGGTTCCTGAGAGGTTGTTGTCAGTGCTCTGTTATGCTGCTGGGGGCGCAAGTTATAACCAGAATGAGGCTCCTTGCGAGAAGGCCCTGGTTGCTGATGAGCTGGTGAAGTAGCCGACTGCGATGATGAAGCTTCTTTGTCCGGGGCTGGCAGGTCTGGGTTTTTCCGTTTCTGTCCCAGTACTTCGGCCTGTGCCGTCTGGTACCTTTCCGCGAACACGATAATCTGATCGAGTTGCTGGGCTCCCTGCTCCGCCAGATACCGCCTCAAGTCGGGGGACATGTTTGCCTTGACTTGTTCACACAGAACTAACTCCTCCAACCCTTCAAAAGTTTTTGCCAGTCCTGACAGTTCCCTCCACCGGGTAAGGTAATTTCTCACCCGCTCGGCAAACTGTGCGAAACTCTCTCCCTTCTCCGGCCTGCTCTCCCTGAACATGGTTTGGCATTTCCGGGGTGTCCACTGAAACCTTTGCAATAAAGCGTTTCGCAGTGCCTCGAAGTTGTTCTGATCATCTATGAGCAGCTTGTTGTAAATTTCATACGCATGACCTTTGAGCGATTGTGATAATTTTAAGCACCAAAGACTCTCATCCAACCCGTATGCCTTTGCCATTCTTTGAAATTTCTCCAAGAACACGTCAATCTTTTCATTCCCGTTAGGGAATGAGTCAAATGGGAAGCTCATGGCTGCCATCCGGGGCCCTCCGTTTCCTGAGGTGTCTCTCGCTCCTGCTCCAGGAGAATCTCCATTAGCTGAACTGCCTTCCGAAGATCGATACTGCAGTTCCAGAGAACGCAGGGCAAGTTCATGCTGTCTCTCTGCTGCCTTCTCCGCTGCTTCCCTTTCTGCTGCCTTCTCCTGTGCTTCCAATTTCCGAAGTTCCATCTCAGCCTGCCTCTCCGCTGCTTCTGCGGCGGCTGCCCTCTCTTCTTTCGCTGCTTCTGCGGCAGCTGCCCTCTCTTCCTGCTGATGATGCCTCTCATTCTCCCTCATCATGTAGGCCTTAGTCTCCTCCTTATCCATTCCCATGTCCTGAGCAGCCTCTCGCCAGGCAGCTCGTAACTTGGCCATATCCGCCATCTTACCTGTAAACTGCTGTAAGTTCACAAATACAGAGAAATGACAGAAAAGGAAAAGAGAAGGAACAACCTGCTACGAAATATAAAATACTCCCTCTATAACCGCTGTTCCAAAAACCCGAACTCAGACTAGCGTCAAGTCTGAATAATAACCTGAGAAAAATTTAGTTAAGAAGCTACCAAAACTAAATTACCTTCCTGTTAAAGAAAAATATCTCGGTATGCCATCAATTACCTCTTAGTCATATAAGTCAAAAATACCACAAAAATCTACTAGACTGCACCCTGTGGAAAAACCTATACTGGATCAGTTCTAATAGCTCAAGTCTAGGGGATATTTAAAGAAACTCTATTCTCAGAAAACTTTCTAGAGACAATCTATGAATATAGATCACAGAATTGATCTCCACAGAATGATCCACCGGACGATTGCCGCCCACTTGTCACGAAGTGGTTTTAAGTTTTATAGAGTGTGCCTGCCTGTCGCCTTATCTTTTCATACTCCTCATGGACGATGTCATCAAGGCATGTGAGGAGAGAACAAGAAAGTATTCAGTGGGGTACTGGAAGATGAGACAGGTCTATATTTCGGAGCTGGCATTTGCTGATGATGTTGCCCTGATTGCTAAATCAGAGGCACATCTCCAATCCAACCTGCAAGTCTGGAAGGAAGAGCTGGAGAAGAGAGGGATGGTCATGGGCAGCTCTGGAACAAAATCCATGGTGATATCACGAGAGGAAAGAAAACATCAGATTAAGTTGGGATAACAGGTCCTGGAGCAGGTCGACCACTTTAAATATCTCGGAGCTATTGTAGACCGAGGGGGAGGCGTCAGAGAAGAGTTGGCCACTCGAAAAGCAGCGGCTGGGAGACTTTTTCAGGCCATAAATCGTGGATTCCTCAGCAAGAAAGAGGTTGGTAAGAAAACGAAGATGGCTGTATACCGCTCCACCTATGTCCCAGTTTTGACATATGGATGCGAGTCGTGGGCAATGACTACAACCCACAAAAGCCAGATCCAAACCTCAGAAATGAGGTATCTGAGGAAAGTGGTTGAAGTAACAAGAAGAGACATGGTCCGCAACCAGACGATACGTCAAGGCCTGAAATCCCATCCGCTGCAGACCCAAATAGAACAGTCCCAACTAAGATGGTTTGGCCATGTCTGCAGAATGGGAGAAGATCGGCTACCACGACAAGCATGGGAAACAAAGAGCCAGGGATCCAGACCTCCAGGACGACCCAGAGTTCGCTGGGAGGACAACATTAGACAATCTTTGAAGGACCGAGGACTAGAATGGAACCAGGCCAGGAAGAAGACAGCTGATAGAATGGTCTGGCGCTCTCTCTTCCAAACCTCTACACTTCACGGTAGAAGGGGAACGACTAAGTAAGTAAGTAAGAGTGTGCCTGAATGAAAGCAAGACCCTAGTATGAGAAAGTCTGAGAAAATAGAATTTAGATGGAAAATGACATGCCTGTGGACAGACGCGACTATTGGCTCAAGGGATAGAACCAGGATTTGAATCTCCCCTTGCCGCTTCGTGACTTTAGACTGGCTATAGTCTCGCCCTCCTCTGACTTCCTTTAAATACAAGGAGATAAGGTGTATAAATACGACCACAAACACCACTATACAGACAACATAGAGTAAGTATAGTAAAGAATAGAAGCTGATCCAGTAAATAATATATATATATATATTTATTTACATACAAGGAAAACAAAAAAGAATGGCATCATACGTCATCAAGTCAGTCGATAGCGTGCACTGTTGCACGGCCTGGAAAAACAAGTAACAATTAAATTGAGAGACACGAGAGACAAAAAAAAACCCCAAATCACATTCACTCTTTCTGTCACCCTGCTGAGGAACAATAAAAATGGTTAGTGATTTAAACCAAATCTAATTTGGTGGGGCTGTCAACTTTTAGCCTCCACTCTCTAACACTAATAAATTTCTACTGTCTTAGTCCTGGTGACTCTTCCTCAACGAACGGCTACACAGCTTTTTACTAGTCAGGCGATAGGCGCTGATAACTACACCACAAGAATTGCTAAAAATAATAGACTTGGTTTTTTTTGAACGCAGACTCAGTGTCTATCCGTCAAATGGATACTGAACAGACCCTACTGGTCCTGTCTATTTTCTCCCTCCTTCTCTATCTTTCTCTCTTGATCTCAGTGTCTCTCTAACACTCGAGGGCTGATGATGCGGCGTCTCCGTTACTCTCTTCTCGATTTCTATCAGGACCTAGGTATGGTAACCCTGTCACCTGTTCCTGAATTTGGTGATGACGATGCTGTTCAGGTATCAAGCCTGAGGTGCTTGATAAACTGTCGACAAAACTTCTCTGCTGCTGAATAGCTTCCCTCTTTTAACCCGCTCCGGAGTTAGAGGAAAAAAACACAGCCTTGATTTCAGGCTGTACAAAATGAAACTAGTCTCCCGGCCACCTGCCGTTGCTAGAGACTATAATAGCGATGCTCTCGGCTGTATGATAAATCAACCTCGGTCCAGCTGAAGCATAGGGACTTCACTGCCAGAGACCATAGGGTAATTTTCTTTTGCTCCTGACGATACTCGAGTACACTGACCCTGAGATATGTCTTTTGCCGTGGAGAATTTTATTTGACAAAATTATGCTCCCCACTGTTTCCGCCATGACTCGCGATTATCGTTTTTTTCTTCCCGCAATGGAGAATGATAAATCACGTAGTCTGACGGCCAGGCAATTATTTTTCATAGAGACCGAATCCCCGTTTTCTGTCCCATTATATACAAGAGAAAACACCCACGCGAATTCCCGTCCTACGCTAATCCCGGACCAATGGGAGCGCTAGAAAAATCAGTACTATCAACCCACGCAAACCCCGCATGCTTCCGGCTGCGTGCTACTGACGCGTCATACAGGAGTGCCCGAAAATATCGATTTCCGTAAACAATGAAATCTACGGGAATCGCGAAAAATTCAGAAGGGGGTAAAACTGGCCGAGTGAAAAATAAACCTACCCCCATAAAATGAACCCATTAAAATTACCTCCTCAAAATTACCAAACACGATATATTCACATGAGAAGAACCAAGGCAAACCCCATATAATTACAAAGAGAAGAGAAATGGTGAAAACTCAAAATAGAACCACAGAATCTGGCCGGAAATACAAAAATAGACGACAGAATCGGGCCGGTTGGAATTCAGAATTACAGTGTAGCGTCACAGTGTAGTGAAGTGTTAGAGACTTCACTATACTACATCTCAACTTTATGAGGTGATGTGACCAGTTTCTTTCCTTGCTGCCTTTGCTTTCCCTAGCTCAAGAGCAGTCAAGTACCCATTTACAGCTGGATAGAAAGTATGGGACACTACCAGCTTTAGAATCAAGCAACTTGCCATGAGAAGAAAGCACTCTAACCATTCTGCCACTCGACATTCTCTAAGTACATTAGTGTATATTAAATCGACCAACTGTATGAAAACATTCAGAATTTTCTCTGATGCATTCACTGTTACATAAAAAAAAAGACAAAATGTAAATGTATTTGATTAAATTCTAACTATAGAGGTTTCAACATACATGCACTCTGCAGTAGATAGAAGTTGTGATTACTTCTGGCATTTTAGTAATTCTGTGCTAAATAAATATCTTTGATACTCAGGTATGTCTAACAGAGGGATTGATCTTTTGGAAAACTATGTTGATCGCACCTCTGATGTTCAGACTGCTGCCATAACTACTGTTTTTTCCATGTCCAGTGCTGTCATGAAAGACACAAGAGTGATTGAGTGGATAGAAGGGTAAGCAGTTTGGTTAGCTGCATATTTTTTTTTTTGAATGCTGTATGCTATCTCTGTCTATACTGCATTGGGTGCTGAAGGGAGTCATTTCTTACCAGAGCTCTGTCTCTTGTGTTACCTATGAGTTGTGATGTTGCTCAAATTTTTTCTTTATATAGATATAGGACATTGCCATAATTATTGCAGACATTTCTGAGGTTAGGGCAAGCATAGGTAATTACCAGAGTTAGGACAGATATAAGGACAATGCCAGAGTTTGTACAGAAATAGGACATTGCCAGAGTTTGGACAGGAGAAGGACATTGCCAGCATTAGGATAGATTTAGGGACATTGCCAGAGTTAAGACAGACATATGGGCATTGTCAGAATTAATACAGATGTCACGAAGTGGTTTTACGTTTATAGAGTTTGCCTGAGTGTAAGCAAGACCCTAGTATGAGAAAGTCTGAGAAGATAGAATTTAGGTGAAAATGACAGTGACTGTGGACAGATGAGACTATTGGCTCAAGGGCGGGAACCTGGATTGACTCTCCCTTGCCGCTTCGTGACTTCAGAATTGCTATAGCCTCACCCCCCTCTGACTACCTTTAAACACAAGGAGATAAGGTGTAAATAATGACCACAGACACCACTCTACCGACAACATATAGTTAAGTATAGAGTAGAAGCTGATCCAGTGTACAGTATATATATATATTTTATTTACACAATAAAACATTAACTTTCATCATACAGCACAGAAATAACTACCGTGCCGTGTTGCACTGACCTGAAAAACAAAGTAACAATTAAATTGATAGACACATATGAAAACCCCCAAATCACATTCACTCTTTCTGTTGCCCTGCTGGGGAAAAATAAAATGATTAGTGATTTAAATAAACTCTTAATTTTGTGGGGGCCGTCAACTTTAGCCTCCACTCACTACTACACATAAGATTCCTACTTGCGCTGTTCTGCTGACACTGCTTACCCTACTGTCTACACAACTTCCGACTTGTAGGCGATAAGCGTCACTAAATAAACACTGGTCTGCTACAATAGTAGACTTTGCTTACAATTCTGGCTCAGTCTATCCGTCTAATGGATAATAAAAAAAAACCCTACTGGTCCTGTCTATTTTCTCCCTCCTTCTCTCTCTCTCTCTCTCTCTCTCTCTCTCTCTCTCTCTCTCTCTCTCTCTCTCTCTCTCTCTCTCTCTCTCTCTCTCTCTCTCTCTCTCTCTCTCGCTCTCTCTCTCGCTCTCTCTCTCTCTCTCCGCCTGGTCTCAGTGTCTCTCTAACACTCTCGTTACTTTCAGGACCCAGGAATGGTAACCCTCTCTCCTGCTCCTGATTACTGCGATGATGATGATTTTTGGGTATTAAGCATGAGGAACTTGATTAACTGTAGGAACTTCTCTGCTGCTGAATAGCTTCTATGACTAGCCCCTTTAACCCGCTCCGGATTTAGGGTAAACCAGCATTGATTTCTGGCTGTATACAATTAAACCAGTCTCCCGGCCACGTGCCGTTGTCGGAGTGGTATGAATAGCGATGAACTCTGGGCTTTATGATAGATACACCCGTTCCCGCTGAAGCATGGGGCTTCACTGCAAGAGAACTGTTTCGGTCTCGCTGAAGATTTGTACTTCACTGCAAGGGAACTGGGGTTTTTTTCTTTGCGCTTCCCCCCCCCCCCCCCCCCACTGTGCCGTGACCCACTGAAAACAAAAGACAGGGTTCGTAGCTACCTGGAAAAACCTTGAAAAACCTGGAAAACGAAAAAAAAAATTCCAGGCCTTGAAAAGCCCGGAAAAATGGCTAAAAGCCTTGAATTTTCCGCATTGGACCTTGAAAAATAATACGAAATCGAAAGTTCGTTACTTTGTGTCCATTTTTTGGTTATTGATGATATTTTTCGCAACAACAGACGCGACGAGTCTAAGAATAAATCTGCGTTTACGCCATTAACGCAAAGCGCCGAAAACGAAACCGCCGAAAACTTCTGGAAATGGAAGTGCGCAAAGGGAAGTAAAAATTGTAAAGTTACCGTACAATTTTTACTTCCCTTTGCGCAAAGTTACCGTACAATTTTTACTTCCCTTTGCGCATTAAATCCATTTCGTTAACGACGTAAACGCAGATTTATTTTTAGCACTCGTCATAAGTAATAAATTCATTTATCTCATTTATAAAACCTATTTAAATAAGTCCAGTTTATAGATAGACCTACTGTACTTGCGTCTGTATTTACAATGTAGGCCTATTTACAGTTTAATTTTTAACCTTGCCAAAATTAGCCTATAAGCAAGCGTTTGAACGAAATTTCTTGGTTTACCTCTGCATACGGGAATATATTTGACACAGTTTAAGATGGTCAGGAATAGAAATTGATGGCGATTCCATATCCTATAGCCTACCCTGTTATCAGACCCATGTCCCACTGTTCATTTCACCACAGTTTTTGGAAATAAATATATTTTGAATGCTTTTTTATTATATTTATGATGAAAAGACTTATCCTGTTCTACCTCTGAAGGGTTATAGGCTAATTAGGATAGGCCTAGGCCTACATGTTTTCAATTTCAGATAACATGAATAACCGCCGATACACGAAAGTGGCATCACATCTGTCAAATCACTGTAATTAGGATAAATGAAAATCAGCAATTTTGTGGATAGGCCTATGTTATTAAAAAAATTTTTTTTTTAAATTAAATTAAATTTTTAAAAAAAATCTAAACAAACAAACAAAACAAAACCCAACAAAAATAGTAAAGATGGGGGGGGGTGTGTAAAGGTCTCCAGTTAGATATTTAATAGATTTTCACTTATAATAAGTATTACCCTCCCAATTACTATATATATTACCTTTTGTTCTAGTTAAATATTGTTTGACTGTATTATGTAGGCTATGCGTTTAGAATTTTGAATTGGTAAATATACATAGCTTAGGCCTACTCATAAGTTATTTGTGTTCCCTTTTTTTTTTTTTTAAACTAACACTACTAGGAGACCTACAGATGTGACATCATTTGTAACCAAGGAAAAAAACTCTTGAGAGCTGAGATTATTTGGACTCCTTTTTTTTCAGTGAAAAGTCACCATAGTTTTAATTCAAATTTCATACGCAACAAGGGACATATTCTCTTCTGAGGTAGTTTTGATTCAGCCTTCAGCTTTATTTCAAGACCTGAAATTCAGATTGGTGCATTTGGAACAGTAGCGGAAAATAGGAAGCATTTTCCTGTAGCACTGAAGAAAAAACAACTCAAATTGAAAAAGACAAATCATCCTGCGTTTTGTGCGACAGAAGATAAGGCATGCCAACAGTCACCTGGCATGATACGAAAAGATTTAACCTTATATCCACTGTTCACTCCAATGATAATATAAACAAGACAGTTAGAAAGACAAATTCTTTAGGGCAGAACAATTCAGAAGCCAGTGCTTGCAGAAAAATACAGCAAAAGTATGGGAGGTGTGGAAACTTCAGCCAACTAGGTGCAAGCTACCTCTACCCACACAGATCCTATTTTTATATTATTTCTTAGTTGAAACTGCCCTGGTCAATGGGCACATAACCTACAACACTGCCAACTCTACAAAAAAAGATCAAAGCGAAAATCAGGATGTCAGTATGACTCTTATTGAACCTGCTATTCTTCGACGCAATGTGACACCTTCAAAACCACAGGTCACAACAACACGACTTACTGAGCACCACTTCATTGATAAATATGAAAGGACAAGGTACAAACCATACTGTAAAGTGTGTAAGGCTGCAGGGAACAGAAGCCAGACTTGCATGTACTGCCCAGATTGCAATGTACCTCTATGCCTGATACCCTGCTTCAAGTTATACCACACAGTCAAGGATTATCAACGTGGATCGTTGACAAAGACTCTTGCAGAGGCCTACAGCTACAACTTCAACCCCAGTTAATGAAAAAGAACTAGTGAAGCAAGAACTAGTGAAGCAAGTGAACAGTATAAGTCATGAATATGGACTCGACATTAATATTGAGAAAACTAAAACTATGATAATTAGCAAAACAGATGATAAACCCACATTAAAGATAAGCGTAAATGGGAAAATCCTGGAACAAGTCAAGAGCTACGTATATCTTGGTCATATAATAACAGAAGATGGCAGATGTGAAACAGAAATCAAGAAGAGAATAGGAATGGCCAAAGCTACATTCAACAACATGAAACATATACTGACATCCAAACAGTTATCTCATAAATTAAAACTGAGAATCATAAAGTGTTATATATATTCTGCATTTCTGTATGGTGCAGAAACATGGACGATGAATAAACATTTGGAAGAAAGAATTGAGGCTCTTGAAATGTGGATATATAGAAGAATGGGGCGTATCTCATGGAAAGAGATGAAAACAAATAAGGAGGTCCTAGAAAATCTAGGTATGAAAAGAGAACTAATGAGAGAGGTCAAAGTTCGGCAGCTAAAATACTTTGGCCACATAAAAAGGCATAACACCTTGCAGAAGACCATAACAGAAGGGAGAGTTGAAGGTAAACGTGCAAGGGGAAGACAGCGCTATAAGTGGGAAGATAACATCAAGAGATGGACGGGAAAGAGTCTATCAGAGTGTACCACCAAGACAAGAGACAGAAGACGTTGGAGATCCATTACAGCCAACCTCCGTTGTGGAGATGGCAACTGATGATGAATGAAAAAAGCAGATCAGACTCCAACTAGAGGTACTTAACTACTCAAACATTTACAAACAGTCATTGTCAGATGCCACAGATGCAGAATACGGTACATTAAAAAAAGACAAACACGAAAAATACAGTTTTTTTTAAAACATTTTATTCCAATTTTATTAGCCTTTTATGTTGATATACGTGGTTTCTCGTTAAATCAATACGTCAATCAAGCTTATTTTATTCATTACCATCCATGTCACTAACATTTTATTGCGCTGATGTTGAACAAATTCACTAAAAACTTGGAAAAGATGTCTGTTTTTCAATCTTTTTTGAATTTAAAAAAAAAAATTTTTTTTTTAAAGAAATCTGCAAACACCCTTGGTAATGGGAGAAGGTAATGCTCCAGATTGCTGATCAGCAAAGTGATAATTAATTATATCTGAGAAAATTAGATGAGGAAAATATTAGAGTTTCCCATCCTTGAAAATCACGTGCTGGACCTGGAAAAACCTGGAAAAAGCCTGGAAAATGCTTGAAGAAATTTGCTATGAACCCTGAAAAGAAATGAGTCTAATGTACACTAACTTCAACATAAAGTATCTCTAACATATAGCTCCCATAAATCTTTACAACTCCCCCCACTCAATACATCACCCCTTCACCTGCTATGCTTAACAATACATAAAATATTTTTATTCACGTGTCACTTCAATCTCACTCCTTCTACTCCCCTTCTCTCGTTATGCACAACGATACATAAAATATTACTACCCACGTGTCTCTCTATCTCACGCTCCTCCTACTCCTCCCTTCCCTTCAACTTAAATCTTCCAGGTAAGTAAACAAAACCTCCCGACCTGTCTGACTCTTATCTTTTTGTTACGCATGGCTAACCACGTGTCAAAACATTCAAACTAGGGAAATCTCTTGTCCGAAATTCCTTGGTCTCCTTTTTACCATTACACATGAGGTTTTCCCGACTTAAACCTCAAATTAAACTAAACCTCTCACTATCGAAATAAATTACTCCTCTAAGCAGTATAATTCAATTATAACATTCATCTGTACCCTCCGACTGCATTACCCACATTTAAGGCACAATAAAATTAACGTACACACAATTGAATGCCCAATAAAATTACACTTGTAAATATACAGGAATAAATGGTGGTATTACACAACACTCTATAACTACTGAGCACCCGTGTCTCTCATAACTTCACACGCTCCTATATATATATATTGCCAATAATCCTAGAAAAAATTATGCACACTTTACATTTACATCATTCTTCAAAGAAAGTAATGGATGGCGCTTACGTTTAAAACTTAAAGTTAATGTCCCCGAAGAAACTTTACTTACGGACCGAGTCTCTATCAAAGAACCCACTACTAAGTAAAACGATAATAAAATTATTACATACCAAATGATCGCGTTTCTTCCGCTTGAAGCAGACGAAAATTTTAAGGTTCACGGCAGGCAAATATTTCTTCAGAGAGAGAGAGTTGCCCCTGCCTAAACAATTGTTTATATACAAGGAGAAACTCCCGCTGATTACCTCCTACGTCTTTACTAAGCTTCCTACTCGGACCAATGGAAACGCTAAAAAATTTAATAACTGCAACCTACGCCAATCAGATTTGAAAGTAAGCCGTGACCTGTTTATCATGACCGCGTACGTTTCTGACTTGTGTCATACAGGCGTGCATGAAATAACGATTTCCGTAAACAAAGAAAAATCTACGTGATCGCAAAAAATTTAGAAGAAAAGAAACTGGTGCGAGTATAAAATAAACCTACCGTCATAAAAGAAAACGCAATTAAATACCTACAGAAAGAGTCCAAACACGATGAATATTCATGGAGAAGAAAAACAGAACCAGACGAAACTCAATTACTATGCCTGGAGAAGAAAACTGGTGCCTGTTGAAAAACAGAATTCCAGTACTTCATCACAACAGACAAGGGAGATTGCCAGAGTTAGGACATAGGGCCTGTGGCGAGATGGAAGTTTAGATGATAGTATCAAGTAGTTAACTGGAGATAGCTAGAACTAGTTTTCTCCAGACTCGAAAAGAGAGCTGGTGGACTATAAGTAGAGATGGCACAGGACAAAGTCGGGAAGTTAACTTCATAGTTCAGATGTACTGAAGAAGAGAACTGGGAGGTAAGTTACCCTCTCGCTGGACCTATCCTATGCTCCTAGGGAATGTGAATGTAGCTTGTAATTAATCCCTCCCACTTTAAGATTACTTTAAAAAGCTGAAACATTGAAAATAATTAAATAACTTCAAGATAAAGTTAATCAGATTATTTTAATTAATCACTTTTAATTAAGGAATAAAATATATCAAGTATAGTTTTACAACAAAATTGCACAGGAGAATTCAGTAACAATAATGAATGTCAATAATAGTTTGTGTCATCATATGCAGTTTTTAGATTTTGGGTTTTGGTGGTTTTCCCTCACTTATGGGACTTACCTTTATCACGTGGATAAGCTCCTGGTTCTCAAATCACAATGCTGAGGCCAGGTAGCAGTGATGGTCTACTGGTTCACAAATTACACACAGGATTGAAATGGTTACGACTCCTAGTCCTAAGTCACACAGGATTGAAATGGTTACGACTCCTAGTCCTAAGTCACAATGCTGAGGCCAGGTAGCAGGCAGTGATGGTCCACTGCTCACGTTTCACCCTTTTTTGTGTGTCACGTGGTACACACTAAATGAAACCTGAAACAAAACAAGCCCAGTGTAAGGTACCTGTTCAGTGAAGGCACCTCCTCCTCTAATGACTGGCCTCTGTGGTCAGAATCCTCATTTTATGAGGCGTGGAGTCCATCAGAGGGAGTACATCATACATGATATAATACATAAACCATATAGACAAAAGGCAAACTCTTCGTGTTCAGCATTAAAAGCCAGCTCTGAAAAGTGCTGATAGCTTTATTTGCTAGCGAATACCAGTCCTGACAAGGACTCTAGCTACGCCAATGATTTATGGGATTCTGGTTATATTTTGTGATAAAAACAAAGCTTCATACGGGACTAAACAAGAATATAAACATGAAGAATCAGGCATCAAAACACAATTATAAAATGAAAAATCAAGTACCAAATCTACATCAATTAGTACATTTACATTAATTTTTCAAACCTAATGAATTTTTGAGAGTAACAAACATGCCCTCAGTTTCACAAGCCTACACTGACTGCGGCTGTTTAGACGTTTGATTGCTCACAATGGCAGTATTATTCTATCTTATGTCACTCTGTGGAGGCTTTCGATGCTTTCAATAGGATCGAGCTCTCATACAGGCGTCAGCTTTGCCGTGCATGTGTGTCCGATTTGAATTTCACCACTGCCTTATATACTGGCTAAGCGGGCGTATCGGAAGGCATGCTGGGTAATTTCTCTCCTGACTCGATTTTGTCAGGTGAAAAAGCCGGCTTTGTGTTTCTTTTGTAGCAATATTTCACAATATCTCCAAAATAACATAATGTAGCGATTCCAAACAGTATTCCATAGATTTCACCCTATTGTGTAAAACTATGATTCCATACTAAGCAGTCTTCACTTAGATATATGCCTAAATATGCGCTAAATCGAGTGTTTTTGCTTGCAACTTACATGGCTCAAATACAGAACTATTCCTGTCCAACGTATTTTCCCACAAGGCAAAGAGAGGTAGGTGTCAACAGATATGCTGACATAATAAATCAGCAGAGTTTTGCGATGATTCATGAGAGGGACATAGCCAGAGTTAGAACAGAAATAGGACTTTTCCAGATTTTTTATGTCAGGCACAGGACATTGCTAGATTAATTACAGCTATAGAGACATTGCCATAGTTCGTACAGACATGGGACAAAACAAGAAATGTTACATAGGCCATCATAAAAGCTAGTACAGACATGGGACAAAACAAGAAATGTTACATAGGCCATCATCAAAGCTAGTACAGACATGGGACAAAACAAGAAATGTTACATAGGCCATCATAAAGCTAGTACAGACATGGGACAAAACAAGAAATGTTACATAGGCCATCATCAAAGCTGGTACAGACATGTGACAAAACAAAAAATGTTACATAAGCCATCATCAAAGCTAGTACAGACATGGGACAAAACAAGAAATGTTACATAGGCCATCATCAAAGCTAATACAGACATGGGACAAAACAAGAAATGTTACATAAGCCATCATCAAAGCTAGTACAGACATGTGACAAAACAAGAAATGTTACATAGGCCATCATCAAAGCTAGTACAGACACAGAAGATCACCAGGGACACTTATATTCTTCTTTTGTTTTTTAACATTTCTGAGTTGTTTTTAGCCCTTAATATTGCTTGCTGCAAACATATTTACTTACTTAGTCGTTCCCCTTCTACCGTGAGGTGTAGAGATTTGGAAGAGAGAGCGCCAGACTATCCTATCAGCTGTCTTCCTCCTGGCCTGGTTCCATTCTAGTTCTTGGTCCTTCAAAGATTGTCTAATGTTGTCCTCCCAGAGGACTCTGGGTCGTCCTGGGGGTCTGGATCTCTGGCTCTTTGTTTCCCATGCTTGTCGTGGTTGCTGATCTTCTCCCATTCTGCAGACATGGCCAAACCATCTTAGTTGGCACTGTTCTACTTGGGTCTGCAGGGGGTGGGATTTTAGGCCTTGATGTATCATCTGGTTGCGGACCATGTCTCTTCTTGTTACTTCAACCACCTTCCTCAGATACCTCATTTCTGAGGTTTGGATCTGGCTTTTGTGGGTTGTAGTCATTACCCATGACTCGCATCCATATGTCAAGACTGGGACATAGGTGGAGCGGTAAACAGCCATCTTCGTTTTCTTACCAACCTCTCTCTTGCTGAGGAATCGTCGATTTATGGCCTGAAAAAAGTCTCCCAGCTGCTGCTTTTCGAGTGGCCAACTCTTCTTTGATGCCTCCCTTACTTACTTAGTCGTTCCCCTTCTACCGTGAGGTGTAGAGGTTTGGAAGAGAGAGCGCCAGACTATCCTATCGGCTGTCTTCCTCCTGGCCTGGTTCCATTCTAGTCCTCGATCCTTCAAAGATTGTCTAATGTTGTCCTCCCAGCGGACTCTGGGTCATCCTCGGGGTCTGGATCCTTGGCTCTTTGTTTCCCATGCTTGTCGTGGTATCCGATCTTCTCCCATTCTGCAGACATGGCCAAACCATCTTAATTGGGACTGTTCTACTTGGGTCTGCAGGGGGTAGGATTTAAGGCCTTGACATATCGTCTGGTTGCGTACCATGTCTCTTTTTGTTACTTCAACCACCTTCCTCAGATATCTCATTTCTGAGGTTTGGATCTGGCTTTTATGGGTTGTAGTCATTGCCCATGACTCGCATCCATATGTTAAGACTGGGACATAGGTGGAGCGGTATACAGCCATCTTTGTTTTCTTACCAACCTCTCTCTTGCTGAGGAATCCTCGATTTATGGCCTGAAAAAGTCTCCCAGCTGTTGCTTTTCGAGTGGCCAACTCTTCTTTGATGCCTCCCTTTCGGTCTATAATAGCTCCGAGATATTTAAAGTGGTCGACCTGCTCCAGGACCTTGTTCTCCCAGCTTAATCTGATGTCTTCTTTCTTCTCGTGATATCACCATGGATTTTGTTTTAGAGCTGCTTATGACCATCCCTCTCTTCTCCAGCTCTTCCTTCCAGACTTGCAGGTTGGATTGGAGATGGTCCTCTGATTTAGCAATCAGGGCAACATCATCAGCAAATGCCAGCTCTGAAATATAGACCTGTCTCATCTTCCAGTACCCCACTGAATACTTTCTTGTTCTCTCCTTACATGCCTTGATAACATCGTCCATGAGGAGTATGAAAAGATAAGGTGACAGGATATCACCTTGTCTTACACCAGTGGTGGTCCTGAACTCTTCTGACTTATGGTTTGCTGTCCTCACATAATTTCTGCTAGACTTGTAGAAGCTCTGTATAGCATGAATCAGAGGTGCTGGAATGTTCTTCCTTGCCAAACAGTCCCAAAGTTTGCTCCAGGGGACCCTGTCAAACGCCTTTTCCAGATCTATGAAACAAAGATGGATCTCACTGTTATACTCAAGGGCCTTTTCACTCAGCTGTCTGATATATATATATATATATATATATATATATATATATATATATATATATATATATATATATATATATATATATATATATATATATATATATATATATATATATATATATATATATATATTTGCGTTTATTTATATCTCCTGCGGTCTTTTTCCAGTTAACACTTCCCAGAGTGACTTCATGGTCAGCAGTGCAATTTCTTTCAGGTCTTGTCATGTAATTAGGTAGACTTACAGGTATCCGTGTTCAATGAAAATCTACCGTTCTGAATAAATTACAGTGTCATCATCATCCATCTATGTAGCTTTCAGTTAACAGAAAGCTACACATGATTTTTGCAGCAGGTTTATCATGAGATTCTGATAGTGTAGGCAGACTTAAAACAGCTGTCCATGAGATTCTGATAGTGTAGGCAGGCTTATACAGCTGTCAATGAGATTCTCATAGTGTAAGCAGGCTTATACAGCTCTCCATGAGATTCTGACAACACCATCAGAGTGGAATAAAGGAATAATTGTCAAATTGCCCAAGAAGGGAGATCTTGCAGACTGCAATAATTGGAGAGGAATCACTCTTCTCTCAGTTCCCAGCAAAATACTTGGCAGGATAATTATACAGAGAATTTCAAAAGCAGTAGACCACAAACTGAGGAAAGAACAAGCAGGATTTAGAAAGAACAGAAGATGTGTAGATCATATATTCACTCTCAGGAACATTATAGAGCAGTGCTCAGAATGGCAAAGACAGCTGTACATTAATTTCGTTGATTTTGAAAAGGCTTTTGACAGCATACATAGGGACAGTTTATGGAAAATACTGAGGGCTTATGGAATTCCAAGCTGCATAGTGTCAATCATAAAAAGCCTCTATGTCAACTTTACGTGTAGTGTTGGGCAGAGCAACCTAACCTTTGAGGTGAAGACAGGAGTACGACAGGGATGCCCCTTATCAACCACTCTATTTTCAACAGTCATAGATTGGGTGATGCGCCAGACAACAGAGGGCAGTCCAAGAGGAATAAGATGGACTACATTTTCTACATTGGAAGATCTGGAATATGCAGATGACATTGCACTACTAGCACACTCACATCAACACATCCAGGAAAAAACGGATAGACTTAATAAGTTTAGCCAGCAGGTGGGCTTGAACATCAATTTAAAGAAGTCAGAGGTCATGATGCTCAATGTGAGCAACCCTGAGCCCTTATCAGTAAGGAATCAGCGACTGGTACAGACAGACACCTTCACATACCTAGGATGCATAGTAACACCAGACGGCGGGGCAGGCAAAGACATCAACATCAGAATGATTAAGGCAAGAACAGCCTTTTTTAGCCTAAACAGCATCTGGAAGTCCTCTCAATACAGCACAAGCACAAAATTAAGATTATATCAGAGCTGTGTGCTTTCTGTGCTTCTCTATGGTGCGGAATGCTGGAGAGTTACAGAGAAGGAAATGTTGAAATTGTCCTCTTTTCACACAACATGCCTAAGAAAAATTCACCGAATCTTTTGGCCGAATATCATCACCAACCAAGATTTGCTTACTCGGAGCAAGCAAGAGGACATACACACCATCTGTTGCGTGCATATTTTGACGCACATATTACAAAAATCGATATGGCTATTTAATATGGGAAAAATATAGACATTCATTCATTTGTGTATGAAAATGCTGTCTATGGTAAAAGCGAGAGAATCCATGTTTGATTCACACTTTTGATTATAGGAGTAATCGTTCTGGATATTGATCCAGCGCAAGGATATTGCGCTTACGTTTGTACTTATTTTTTAGGGCCAGAAAATATATTAATTTGCTTATTGTGTTTATGGCCTGAATTCATATGTATTACATATTATTAGTACAAGTAGAATCAGTCCTATATTGTATATTTTGGATGGGTAGGAGGGACTAGATTCTTGTTATTCCGGTCTAGCGGAAGTATGAGTTGTCTTGACAAGTCGTGATGAGTTCCGATGTACCGTGATAATGGCGGGTAAGCATTTTTCAAAAGGCTGGTAGATTCTTAAGGAAATATAATTCATGAAGTGGTTTTCTTCTAAAGGAGATGGTATCTCTACTATAGTTTATGTTAGAGACTCTCCTAAGGTACGGTACAATGTATAATTCGGACTCCATGTATTGCCAGACCCTATTTTGATGATCTCATGTCGATTCGACCTAGATGGAACATTGTGCTTCGTATCGCTAGGGTCGTGTTTTGTATCGACAAAGATGACAGACTTTCCTACAGCGGTTATGGCTACGTGAATTAACCTGATCACCGTAGAGCTGTATGGGAACATTTATGAAATCATTTATATACCCATTATAAATTAACTCTGGCTTATATTCTCCTTCCTATGAATGAGTGAACGACAACTCAGGGAGGCAGCCATGTTAGATTTCGGTCATCATATGTTTTGATCACTGCCAAGAGAACAGATTATTTATCCTATTATCGGACAGTGACAGGGAGATCTCAATCTTGCTAGAAACCCCCTCTTTCGTGGTTTCATAATATATGCTACAAACTATGGACGTCAAATAACTTTAGTTATTTACCGATCTGCCTTCACTGACGCGTTTAGTCAGATAGGGGGATGCGGCCATAATATATCATGACATTGAACTTTTGATGTACTGCCCATTATTTCTGAATGTGTCATGACTTCAGATCTGCTATGTATACCTACAAATTGATATGTCAACATACCATGATGTACTCGTATGTCCCAGTGTGTACGTCTGAATAAATTGAGTAAACAAAGATTCCAGCAGTCTGCATTGGTGCCTTGTAGACACAAGTGTATGAGTGGTTATATTGGTCAGCACACGAACAGTACACCATTCGCGGTAATCACACTCTACACTTCTACTTCATACATACACCATCCTGCGTCGGTTGGAGTGACCAAGTTTAGGGCCTGCTTCCCCTGGAGCCTTTGCCTTCCCTAACTCAGGACTATGGTGAGTTACCCATTTACAGCTGGGTAGACTGGAGCATGCCTGATCTCAACAACACACCACTCTTCCTTACAGAGCATACCGACTGACACTTTACAGAGTGGAAAGAAGAAAAGAAACTTTACAGTGGCGAGCCAGATTCCTGGGTCCAGCTTACGCAGTTTTGTGTTGAGAATCACAGTTTACAGCTAAAAGAACATTTGTTTGACCACATCAACACCAGTAGGACAGCTATACAGTCGATGTCAGCTTGACCTGTATTACCGATAGGATGCTGTATCTAGGTCAGCGCTTGTTGACAGTTTTTTCGCTGTACAGACAGTATTACACAGGACAGTGGTATCAAGTGTAGAAAATATCTGGAGCAGTATTGTTGACATTTCTCAACGTACAGAAGAATCACAGTGTTGTTGAACATAAAGTGCATAGTTCATCGTTGGATCTTCATATGCTCAACAGAGAAAAATTGACAGTGTAATAGTTTAAAATTAAATCTATTACTGAATAAAGTGGCAAGTTATTAGTATTAAAATAAACTGTGCCTGCTTTACAACACTATACCTGCAACACATTCCATTCATGACATAAATTATATTGTATGCTATATGCTATTTATGCTTACATGTTATTTGTTATGTATTAAATTAGTTTATGTTCTGTGTGACTAGTACAAGGTATGCCGAGTGACATTGGTCTGGACTAGTATTCTATAGGTACACATTTTCTTAATTGGAAATTTGTTAGCAACAATTTGCTGCTATTTCTGTTAGTTGTGATGAGGTGTTCTTTTCTTCGTTGTTTTTGGTAATAATTTTGTGTTCCTTAGTTTTGTTTGATTTGTTTGTATAATTGTAGGTCTCATCTTTTCTTTCATTTCAGTTTTTTACACCCTTATGTTTATACACTGTGGCGTTATTTGTCTTGTTATATTATGGCAGTTATCATCACGGTTTCTGTGATCATTTTTTTCATTTCTCCTATTTAATTTAATTTGATCTCTGCAAATGTGTTCATATTGTCTTTTCTTGTTTGTCCTTTGTAATGTCTTTAGTTGACATATGACGTATAGTGGTATACACTGATAGTATAGTACAGATCAGTACTTTATGATTGTTATTGTTATAAAACAAAATGTACAAGACCTTTGTAAGGCTTGTCTCCCAAAGTGATTGGTAAAGGGAAATATTTTTTCCACAGGTACTCAAGTGATCTTTGATTACATTGAGGTATACAAGACCTTTGTAAGGCTTGTCCCCACAGTATTTGAGATACAGTTATTGTTGTCCACAGGTACTCAAGTTATCATTGGTTATTATAAACCATACAAGTTTGGACTAAGACTAAGTCTATGGTATAGACTTGTCTCCCATTAAAGGGAAATAGGGTAATCTATTTACTTTTTCAGGTTTCTGATTTAAGAAGACAATATGTCTACATTAGATTATTTCATTGCACAAGGAAAATCTCTTGATAAGACTGGAAAAGACTTAGAACAATGGGCTGTTGCTCAATATGACAAAGCATTAGCTGCAGAAGAGAAAAAAACTGCTGCTGCTGTTGAAGAAAGAAAAGCTGCTGCTGAGGAAAAAAAAGCTGCGGCTGAGGAGAGAAAACTTCAAATAGAAGAAAAAAAAAAGCTCTGGCTGAAGAAAAAAGATTAGAAAGAGAAGCTGCTGCTGAAGAAAAAAAAAGCTGCTGCTGAAGAAAAAAAAGCTCTGGCTGAAGAAAAAAGATTAGAAAAAGAAGCTGATACTGCTGCTGAACTTAAGAAATTGCAGATGCAAATGGAGGAAAGGAGATTTGAGGCAGAACAGAAGAAATTAGAAGCTGATGCAGAACAGAAAAAACTAGAAGTTGCTGCTGCTGCAGAACAGAAGAAATTAGAAGCTGCAGCTGAACAAAAAAAATTAGAAGTTGCTGCAGAACAGAAGAAATTAGAAGTTGCTGCAGAACAGAAGAAATTAGAAGCTGCTGCAGAACAGAAAAAATTAGAAGCTGCTGCTGCTGCAGAACAAAAAAAATTAGATAGAGAAGCTGAAGAGAGAAAAGCAATAAGAGAACATGAGTTTGAATTAGAGAAATTAAAATTGACATGTATGAGTAATGTTAATCAGGCATTTGGTGGTAATGGTAAACCCTTTGTGTACAAGGTCAAGGTACCAGCGTTTGACCCTACCAGTGATGACATAACATTTTGGCTTTCTAGATTTGAACGGGCTTGTCGATCTCATAATGTTGACAAATCACAGTATGTGAATCAGTTGTCTGAAAATCTAAAAGGGGAGTCCCTAAGTAAGTTATATTTTGTTGAAGAGGCCGACAAAGATAATTATGATGCTGTTAGGGCAGCTTTGATAAAGAGATATCAGCTGTCTGAGGAAGGTTACCGTCTTTTGTTTAAAACAATGAGACCTGAGGTAGGTGTAGAATTCTCAGATTTCATCTCAAAAGCACGAATTACACTTTCACGATGGATTGAATTATCCAAAACAGAGAAAACATTTGATGGTCTTACGGATTTATTGCTAAGAGACAAGGTCATGTCTTCTGTAAATAAATCATTCCTAGAGTTCTTACATGAGCGTAAACCTGGTACAATAAAGCAAATGGAAGAATATTGTGACCAGTATGCCACGGCACACCCTGACATGATTCTTAGTAACTCTAACATTAAAGAGAGTATGCCAGTTGCTTCGGCAACAGAATATAATCAGAATTACTCACACAAATTCCAAGGAGCTAAAAATAAATTTGATAAAAAGGTTAATTGGAATAGGTATCAAAACCAAGATAACCGCTCAAATCAGAGTTCTTCTTTGAAGAACTGGAATCGGGCTGATAGTCCTCGACACGCGAGGGGTACCCATAATGTTAGAAATTCTCGGAAAGGGAGTAGCTATAGGAACTACCCAAGTGCTTCATGGAGACAAAAGAAACAATATTACAGGGATACTCAATATAATGAGCATGATGATTATGATCATGAATGTTATGATTCAAACCCAAATAGGGGTTATAACAGAGGCAATAATAATTATAGAGACAATTATAACCGAGGTAGATCACAACACAAAAGACATGGTAAATCGTATTACCAGGCTAACTCTGCACAACAGGAGTTCCACGACACCGATAATCAGAATAATGATAAAAAAGACTCCAACAGTGTAGCAAATTCCGCTTTCGATTTTGCTAGAGCATCTGAGTGTTCGCAATGCAAAACATTATTCGATCCAACCACAGTGTCTACTTTAAGCTGCGGTCACCCGCTTCCCGCTCTCCATGCGTCAATTGCGCATAATGGAAGGGGTGCTCTTGTCTTTAATAGGGGCCTAATAGATGGTACTCCGGTATCAATTCTTTTCGATTCGGGGTGCACTACCATTGGAGTGAGGCAATCACTCGTAAATCCTTCTCGAGCTACAGGCAATATAGTCAAATGTGTAACATTTGGTGGCACATTGGAGAAGTACTCCACTGCCATTATCAATATTGCTACGCCTTTCTTTACAGGAGAGGTGCAAGCATGTCTCTTGCCGAATCCGATCGCTGATCTTATCATCGGTCGCATTCACGGGGTGAAAGAATGCACTCCACAGCAAATTTCTAATTGGGAAAATGTTAATATGCAATCGGCTAATGCAGTAATCACTAGGGCTCAAGCTCTTAATATGCCACAATCTTCACATTCTGAAGATAATGATGCGCAGATCCAAGATGATCCCTTGGAGATTTCCCACGATTCCTTTATCAAACAGCAGGAAGATGATCCTACTCTAAAGAAATTCTTTACTCTGGCAACAAAAGGTGATCCGAATAAGGATACTAATCGTAAATCTTGGATTACGATGAAGAATGGCGTACTTGTACGTATGGTACAAGACTCCGCTAAGTCCATTCATTCTCAAATCCTTGTGCCTAAAAATATGAGAGTTAAAATCTTACAGCACGCTCATGATTCGCAGTGTGCTGGACATATGGGTTTTTCCCGTACTAAAGCTAGAGTTCTTCAATCTTTCTTTTGGCCTGCTGTGAATAAGGACATACGAATCTATTGTCGATCTTGTAAAGTATGTCAAGAGATTAAATCCAGAGGTCCACGCCATGATGCACCTATTCAGGCTGCAGACATTCCCATTCGGCCATTTCAAAAAATGGCGATAGACATCATTGGTCCATTTAAGATAAAGTCTGCTAGAGGACACCAATTTATTTTGACGTGTGTTGATATGTGCACACGTTGGCCGGAGGCTGTTCCTCTAAAGAGCATAACTACTGCTGATGTCGCAGATGCTCTTTGGTTAATATTTTCTCGTCTGGGGTTTCCAGCAGAAATATTATCCGACCATGGTACCCAACTCATATCGGATACCATGTCTCAAGTAATGTCGACTCTGAAGATAGAGAGATCGCTGAGTAGTATTTATCATCCTATGTCCAATGGGATGGTGGAACGTTTGAATAGAACTCTGAAAAACCTACTAGGTAAGATAACGGAAGATCATCCTCAGGATTGGGATAGGGTTTTACCCGCGGCTCTCTTTGCATATATAGAGAGGTCGCCAACGAACATACAGGATTTTCTCCCTTTGAACTTGTCTTTGGCGCGAAACCGCGAGGTCCTATGTCCTTACTTCATGATCTTATAACTGCTGATAATATTGTCGATGACACAAAATCCTCTTATGAATATGTCATCGCACTTAGACACAAGATTATTGAAGCATGCAAATTGGCAACTGCTTCTTCTGAATTTGCGAAACAGAAGGCAAGGGAATTTGCCAATAAAAAGAGATGTTTGCGTCAACTTTGTCCAGGTGACAAAGCATTTGTCTTGCTACCTTGTAGGGAAAATAGACTTCTTATTTCTTGGAAAGGTCCGTACGATATAATATCAAAAGTTTCCGATGTTGACTATATCGTCGATATTGACGGGAAGCGTAAAACCTTCCACATCAACATGCTCACGGAATTCCATGAACGTCCTGATTATTTACAACCTGTTTTCCAGGCAACGGACGATTTTCCAGTCCAACATGGACAGTACTCATCTCTGTCAGTAATACAGGATGAGGAAACGAGTTTCTCGGATGTAAATTTACCTTTTCCAATGATTCCTCTTCACTCTAATGAATCATGGAAAGATGTTGCAATTTCTCCAGAATTATCTCCAGGAGAGCAGAAACAAGTTTCTACTATGTTAGAACAATTTCAGGATGTCCTTACTGACATTCCTGGTCAAACGGATGTCATTCAACATGACATTATTCTTACTGACCATAGTCCTATAAGAGTCAGACCGTATCCTATCCCGATACATTTTCAAGCACAGGTAGAGAAAGAGTTAGATGAGATGATAGAGTTAAAAATTATTGAACCATCCACATCAGCATATTCTTCGCCGATGGTTATAGTACGGAAAAAAGACAATAACATACGTCTTTGCGTGGATTATCGCAAATTGAATCAAGTGACTAAATTCGATGCTGAACCTATGCCTTTACTAGAAGAGCTACTTACGAGACTATCGAATTCTCACTTCTTTACTAAACTCGATTTGTCTAAGGGATAATGGCAAGTTCCACTATCCGAACACGCCAAACCGTTTACTGCTTTTTCGACGCCTAGGGGTCTATTCCAATGGAATTTCATGCCTTTCGGTCTTATGAACGCCCCTGCTACATTTGTACGCATGATGCGTCGAATCCTATCTCATCGCTCAGATGTCATTGCGTATCTTGATGACATCTGTCTTTTCAGTGATACTTGGAACGATCACTATAATGGTATAAATGAACTATTGTCTATCTTACGCGAGCATAACCTGACAGCGAAACCATCGAAAGCATGTATTGGTTTTAGCGAAATATCTTTCTTAGGACACCGTGTTGGTCATGGGTTCCTAAAAACAGAAGACCATAATACAAGTAAGATACTTAACATTTCTATTCCTAAGACTAAAAAGCAAGTACGAAGTCTCTTAGGTCTAATACAATTTTATGGACGATTCATCCCGAATCTGTCCTCCATTATGTCACCTCTTTCTTCCTTGCTAAAGAAACGGTCTCCTAATGTAGTCCATTGGACTCAAGAATGTCAATCCTCTTTGGATAAGGTTAAAACTATGTTTTCTACTTCACCTATCCTAGTATTGCCTTCTAAGGATAAGACATTTATTCTTCGTAGTGACGCTTCATCCACCGGGATTGGAGCTGCACTAATGCAAGAGTACTCTGGAACTCTGCATCCTGTGATGTATATTTCTCGGAAATTAAATGCCGCAGAGAAGAATTACTCGGTCCTAGACCGTGAATTATTGGCTATGGTTTGGTCAATCCTTAAACTGCAAAGATTTCTTCTGGGCGCGCATTTCATTGTGGAAACTGACCAGAAAGCTCTTACGGCTATTCAGAGTAAAAATCTGAAGAGCGCGAGATCAACGCGATACGCGATTGCTCTACAGCCATTTCATTTTTCGGTGCGAGCTATCCGTGGGTCAGAAAATGTGATGGCAGATATTTTGTCTAGATGCCCACATGATTCATAACTGTTATACAACTTTGATACAGTTGTTTCTATGTTGAAATGTGTACACATATGTAATATATCATATATTGATTGTAACACTACTTAGCGGTTCATTGATATTTATTCACCGCTGATCTTTCAATGTTTTTTCGTCTTTGATGATCATGATGTTAAGATATCTTAGATGAAATTTATGTATAAACTAAGGTGGAAATTGTGTCATTGCTATTATTGTAGTATGCGTTGGTGACACCTCTCTGGAAATATTTATACTTAGAGAAGTATTTTCTCTAAGGTCATAAAACTTATGCTTATCATCTGCGCATTGTATTGGTGCGTTGTGAGCCTATTGTATGTTGCTCCTAGATGTATTTCAAAAAAAAAAAAATGTACCATTTTTTTTTCCCGAGGGGTGTGGTAATCTGTTGCGTGCATATTTTGACGCACATATTACAAAAATCGATATGGCTATTTAATATGGGAAAAATATAGACATTCATTCATTTGTGTATGAAAATGCTGTCTATGGTAAAAGCGAGAGAATCCATGTTTGATTCACACTTTTGATTATAGGAGTAATCGTTCTGGATATTGATCCAGCGCAAGGATATTGCGCTTACGTTTGTACTTATTTTTTAGGGCCAGAAAATATATTAATTTGCTTATTGTGTTTATGGCCTGAATTCATATGTATTACATATTATTAGTACAAGTAGAATCAGTCCTATATTGTATATTTTGGATGGGTAGGAGGGACTAGATTCTTGTTATTCCAGTCTAGCGGAAGTATGAGTTGTCTTGACAAGTCGTGATGAGTTCCGATGTACCGTGATAATGGCGGGTACGCATTTTTTCAAAGGGCTGGTAGATTCTTAAGGAAATATAATTCATGAAGTGGTTTTCTTCTAAAGGAGATGGTATCTCTACTATAGTTTATGTTAGAGACTCTCCTAAGGTACGGTACAATGTATAATTCGGACTCCATGTATTGCCAGACCCTATTTTGATGATCTCATGTCGATTCGACCTAGATGGAACATTGTGCTTCGTATCGCTAGGGTCGTGTTTTGTATCGACAAAGATGACAGACTTTCCTACAGCGGTTATGGCTACGTGAATTAACCTGATCACCGTAGAGCTGTATGGGAACATTTATGAAATCATTTATATACCCATTATAAATTAACTCTGGCTTATATTCTCCTTCCTATGAATGAGTGAACGACAACTCAGGGAGGCAGCCATGTTAGATTTCGGTCATCATATGTTTTGATCACTGCCAAGAGAACAGATTATTTATCCTATTATCGGACAGTGACAGGGAGATCTCAATCTTGCTAGAAACCCCCTCTTTCGTGGTTTCATAATATATGCTACAAACTATGGACGTCAAATAACTTTAGTTATTTACCGATTTGCCTTCACTGACGCGTTTAGTCAGATAGGGGGATGCGGCCATAATATATCATGACATTGAACTTTTGATGTACTGCCCATTATTTCTGAATGTGTCATGACTTCAGATCTGCTATGTATACCTACAAATTGATATGTCAACATACCATGATGTACTCGTATGTCCCAGTGTGTACGTCTGAATAAATTGAGTAAACAAAGATTCCAGCAGTCTGCATTGGTGCCTTGTAGACACAAGTGTATGAGTGGTTATATTGGTCAGCACACGAACAGTACACCATTCGCGGTAATCACACTCTACACTTCTACTTCATACATACACCATCCTGCGTCGGTTGGAGTGACCAAGTTTAGGGCCTGCTTCCCCTGGAGCCTTTGCCTTCCCTAACTCAGGACTAGGGTGAGTTACCCATTTACAGCTGGGTAGACTGGAGCATGCCTGATCTCAACAACACACCACTCTTCCTTACAGAGCATACCGACTGACACTTTACAGAGTGGAAAGAAGAAAAGAAACTTTACACCATCATAGCTGGCAGACGCTGGAGCTGGGTTGGCCATGTCCTCAGAAGAGACCCCGATGCCATCACAAGAACAGCTATGCTTTGGACCCCTGAAGGAAAACGAAAGAGAGGCCGACCAAAAATAACCTGGCGGAGGACTGTGGAGGCTGAGATGCAAAGAATGAACCAGAGTTGGGGCACTGTACGAAGGATGGCCGCCGACCGAGCAAAGTGGAATCAATTTGTTGTTGCCCTACAAGACGCCACTAGGCGTGATGGCCTTTGACGGTCGGCGGCTAAGGATCAAAGAAGAAGAAGAATGAGATTCTGAAGGTGTAGTCAGGCTTATACAGCTGTCCATAAGATTCTGATAGTGTAGGCAGGTTTATACAGCTGTCCATTAAATGTTGGTAGCTTTGGCTTCTTCTTCTAGCGCATTTCTCCAGGATCTCTTTGGTTTTCTGACTCTTCACTTTCCCTGTGAATTCCAGTCATGGTTATTGTTTTGGTGAAGTGTAAATTGTCTCAAAAATTGCCCACCATTGGGTTTAGATTTGAATACTTTTTATTTAATAATATGTTTACTCCCTGTCAAGATGCTGTGGCTATGACTTTGGGGACATTCTTTATTGCTAGCACAATGTAGTAGTCAGATTGATGATTGTCTACAACACTAAAAGTGAATTAATGTTACCTGAGTGTTTATTGACTATAACTTCAATAAGAGTATGTTGAAATTTTTAGATACAGAGACCTGCTGGACAGATGGAGATTTTGGAACCAGAGGTAATTATATTCAGTGTGCGTTTCTTTCACTGTTTACACTTTAGTTTCATTAGGTATTACATTAATTGATGCACCCATTGAGGTGCCTATGTTTCTGTGGAAACAAAGAACAGTTGTTAAATATCAGGTGTTTACTTTCGGTGCCAAATGTGATCTCTGACTAAAACATCTGAGAGGAAGATCACAATATATGACAATGCCTTACAAAAAAGCTGTTGATGTCTCTATAATAGATAGAATGAGAAAGCAGTCAGAAAGTTTGTATGAGCAACAGCACATAAATCTTTATCATCATCATCATTTTTCCTTTGCACTCCTAACAGAGTATGGAGCCACCTGGTCCTGCAGGAAGCCTGCACAAGGGCAGTTAGATGTTCTTGCAGCAGTCGTTTATGTGGCAATTTGTTTTATATGCTAAGGTTGCCAGCCCCATATTGTCGCCTTGTACGACATGCCTGAAGGTGCAGTAGTCCTATTCTGTCTCTTTACAGAGCCCCACAAACTACCCAGAACAAAACAGCACTAGAAAGACAAAATAACATAGACACCTCCTTTAGAATACATCTTGCTCAGCCACCATCACAAGATTCAGTAGCAGTAGACCTGGTTTCAGGGCAAGAAGATATTTAAGGGGAAGAATGGTTGATGGTTGTAGCAAAATCCTTAGAAGACTTCATCTGATGCTACCCACATCAACACATCTTGCACAAGAAAGGAAAGTTTATCTCCACATAGTACTTAACCATAAATTTAAGCAAACGCTTAACTAAGATAAATTAAGCTAAATCTACCGCAAATTTTTGTAACATCAGACTGATTGAACTTAGTGGAAATATAAGGTACAGTTCTTTAATATCAGATTGGTAGACACCCGTAGCTGTTAACTGATTTATTTTCTCTTCAACTCTTAGCCTAATTTATTTTGATGAAGATATTCAGCTTTGTCTAATGAACTTGTTTTTCTAGAGCACAGTTTGACATTGTCCGCCAATCATTCATCCAAGATCACAGAGTGGCAACACAGGTGTATGTCAGTTGTAACTTCTGTGGAAAATCTGTGTCAACAAATGTGTCCTTGTTGGGCAGGGCCCGTAATCTTCTCACATCTCCATTTTCAAGAGGACCACAAAATCGACCCAAGGTATAGAAAAAATGCTGGTTTTTGTTATGTAATTCATCCATTTGGCTTTGTACATAACAAAGATACTACAGGGTGATCAAAAAGCCACTTTCTATTTTTAAACTGTTATGTCTTCACTCCTATCCACTTAATTTATATGAAATAAAAGTCAAGATAAACAGAATTGAATGCTATAAAATGCTAATTCACATTATCAATACAACTCAACCCCACATCTGGCTTATTTAATACGTGATGTCATAGTGGGAATCAATTTTTGCTGTCAAGTGTAGCGTCTGCTTATTGGCTGTTTTAGACTTATCATTTTGTTTCAGGAAAAATAAAAAGAAATAAAACTTCTTTATCAAATGGCAGCTAATATTGTTCCTTTGTTTGATATTTATTTCATGTATACCCAATAGAAACAAGTGAAGATATCACATTTAAAAATAAGCAGTGACATTTCAATCACTTTGTAAATTAAAATTATAATTGTTGTGGGAGGTTTTTTCCAAATGATGTAATTAACTCTCAATAATCTTGCAATTTAATTCTCTTTGTTAGCATAATTAAACATTATTCCCCAGTACAATTTTCTAATTTTGTGAGGAAAAAGTTTGACCCAGCAAGATTTATTTTTGTCATTTAAATATTTGCTCATATGTTGTCCATGATTAGCTTCTTCATTGTAATATTAGCTTTGTAAACATTGCCCAAATGTCTTATAAGAATAACTACTGTTGCATATAATGTTTTTCATTTTGTATTATGCTGTTTCTGCCTGGGCTGTCAAGATGGTCGACAGCAGAACTAACAGAGACTTCATGTATCAGCATGTTGGTGGTGATGTTTACCGTAAATTGGGAAATTTTATGTTTAAACATAGTTGTGGGCACAAAATAATTTACTCTTTGAATTATTTCTGTGAATCTGATTTAGTACATGTCACATCATATTCATAGGTTACTTGTTGTCCAAGCTGCAGGAAGGCATTACCTCGATGTGCAATATGTCTCACCCATATGGGAACTTCATCAGGTGCTGGAATTGAGTCAGGTTAGTTTTATTGTTAAAAATAAATTTTTTGTCAATGATAAATCTCAGTAACGAAAGATTTCTTAAATATTACAGATTTCTTTATGGTACCTAGGACAGATGTAGGTAGTTTGCTGTGTTTTTTCCTCCCTCCAAAACAGTTTGCAGAGTGTAGTGCAATTATATTAATGGAAAGCTTATAGTTATTGGAGATGTCGATTTCATATTTAATGATGAACTCAGATTTATATGGTGCAAGAAAAATAAATCAAATGCAATCTATGGAAATCAATGAATCAGCAGAAAATATTTTGAGATTTAAAAAAAATTAAACATTCAAATCAACTTGATGCGGCACTGGTCATCTCAGTGAAACAGGTAATAAAACTTTCAGTGAAAGTTGTGCCCCAAATAATCATTGAACAATTTTTAAAAAAAATGTACCCAGAAGCAGATAGCAGCATGCAGACGTAGGAAATGAAATGGGTGCTTAAATGCTGTGAATAAGTCATGAAGGAGGCCAACTAGAAACTAGGGTCAGAGACTGTAATGCAGATAGCTTTACGCTACGGATGACTGAATATTAATTGCCAAAAAAGAGAAAATATATACAGGAGAATCCACAAAACAGGTAAAATAAATTGGTTTAAAAAAATTAAAGGCAGAGTGACATGACACAGAAGGATATCAGCAACAGATTGGATAGAAATGTCTAGTATTGAAATCTATGGAGACAAAGATTGCCTGCACTGTGAATGATGACAATAGTGTTATTTCATAACATGGGGCCGAGAATACATTTTTTGAAAAGGGTACAATCTTTTATGGACACCCTGTATAATCATTTTCATTTTTGCCAGGAAGTGGAGCCAAGTTAACACCTTTTGAAGAATGGTTTACCTGGTGTCAGACATGTAGGCATGGTGGGCATGCTGCTCATTTAACACAGTGGTTCAAGTAAGCACATGATATTCAGTTAACATGTGATGTTCTTGTTCAAATAGTATATCAGCTGGTGCCGTTTAGGTATCACATGATTGTTTAAAGCTTATCTTTAGTGTTGGATGACATCTTTTACATTAGTATAACGTGCCTTTATATGATTCCCAGTTTACATTTTAAAATGTATTTCTCTTTCTCAGATTAAATGTATATATATATATTTTTTTTCTGAATTATCTGAATTTGTTACACAAATTTCTGTTTTTTTTTTTCTATTAAATTCACTGAATCTTCTTTGATTCTATCAAAGCAGTCAGTGGTCATCACGCCTAATGGTGTCTTGCAGGGCAACAACAAACTGCTTCCACTTTGCTTGGGGAGCCGCGATAGCTCAGTGGTTAGATCCCCAGATGAGGTGGGATTGTTTAATGCCGCAAACGGCTCCTGGGTTGACCCAGCCCCAACTGGGTACCAGAGCAACTCTGGGAAGGTGTCGGCGGCCGGCGTGATGTTGACCATGTCACCCATAATGTGCCGATGGTCAAGAAAAAATGGGCCTAACACCAAATTCCCAATATGCCTCAATGGGTGTGTAACGGGATCCTTTACCTTTTTTACTTTGCTTGGTCGGCGGCCATCCTTCATGCAGTGCACCAGCTCTGGTTCATTCTTTGCATCTCGGCCTCCAGTGTTCTCCACCAAGTTGTTTTTGGTCAGCCTCTCTTTCACTTTTCTTCAGGGGTCCATTGCATAGCTGTTCTTGTGGTTCTTGCGATGGCATCAGGGTCTTTTCTACGGACATGGCCAACCAAACTCCAGCTTCTGCCAGTTGTGATGGTGTACATGTCCTTGTGGTTGCTCCGAGTGAGCAGTTCTTGACTGGTGATGGTACTCCGCCAAAAGTTAAATTCACTGAATACCCACTGCAGTTTTATCTGTTGAAGTGGCTGAACACCTGGTTTAAATTTATAGTAGTTTTTCTTCACTGAATTTAGTGAAACTTTTTACAGGTTTTTGGTACTTTTTTTTTTTAAACTAAGGGATTATCCAGTAGTGATAATTTTTTGTTTGTTCCTCAGACTCTTCATCATTACACATTTTTGATCATCATATTTTTTCCTGTTTGTTCCTTATGGAGCTACCATTGTAGTTGGTTCCCTTGTTGGAAGCCTGGATTGAAGCATTCATGTGCTGTTGCAGCGGTGGATATAATAGCAGTTTGTTTGACATAATAAGGTTACCAGTGCCATGCACAGCCTCGCTAATTGCCTCTGACGACATGACTGACAGAGTAGTAGTCCTATTCTTTCTATGTCACCTCAGAGATCCACATAGGAGGGCACACGTTGTTAATGGCCTTATTTTTTTTTTAATTCATTCAGAGAACACAGTGAGTGTCCAGTGACAGGCTGCACGTGCAAGTGTGTTTCCCAAGATGTAGTTTCACATCGCATGCCTCAGGCTGAAGATGTAAGAGGAGATGAGGTTGCCATCCCATAAGTTGGGTATTGGCTGCGGTCCTCTTCAGTGATGGAATATTGTGTTTTGTTTGAGGATAATATTTTTATTGAACTTTTATTGTCAATTACTGTTAATTGTCAATTTTCAGATAATATAACTAATAATGTAAGCAGAAAATGGGCATACATGACTGTTTCTTCTGGCCCATATGTGATGTCTTAGTTTCTCTGAAAGTTTTGTTTTAATTATTATGTTATGTTATTCCTAGCTATCCTAAGAATACTTTGCCTGTAATCATAAAATATCAGCATTGGCATGAAACTGGATTCAGTTATAAGGAACTGTCACAAAATGTCTGAAGCCAGCCATTGTCAAACATATGTACAAACCTGTGAATTTTAAGAAAAAATATGTCCACTAAACATCAACACTGTCATAACTCTTTACCTTAATTAATGCATATCATTTCCTGTAGTATTTTCTAGGACAGAATGAACAGCTTCAAGACTATCCTGTTTAACTGGCACAGCATTTCACGTGCACTCATTCACAGCTTCAGTGATAGCTTTACAACTCTCATGCATTTCCACCTGATTTGTCTGTATTTTCACAACCCTCTGCATATCCTTTTGTGGAAAACAATGAATTCACTTTTCAGTGAACTCATTAAGTGAATCTGAGAGAGATTTTCTGACCGAAAGAAAGGAATATTAAGCACAAATTTTGTACGGAGAAATGTATTCATTAATCCTTACAAACTTATAATATGCAAAATAACAGAACAAATCTCTCGGATGCCAAAGGATAATTGGGGACAACTTCTCAACTGAGACTCATAAACTCCTGAATTTAAAGGGCATACTTCTTAATTCGCAGGTGAATTAACAGAAAATATTTCAAATAGAGCTCATCATTCCTTGTTCGCCAATGGACTCGTTTTGTGGCGTTCTGAAGAATATAATACATTACATAAGGGTACCACAAAGTTATAGGAATGATCCAGAACATGGCTAGTCAAGATAAATAAAGAAAAAATAACATCTTGCTTTCAAACAAATCAGCGCTCCAAATTGGTAGTAAATGACAAAAGTCTACCCTTGGAAAAACACCCAGAGTGCCTAGGTATTACTTTTGATCAGGTTGTTGTTGACTCCATGCATAAACAGGAGCAGCAGCTAATGCAACTGAATATGGAGGTGGAGGAATCTTTCTGATACTAAACAACCGCATGTGGGGAAAAAACTCAGTAGCAACAGGAATATTTTAAAGAAACTTCTGGTCAGAGATAGATGCACTGAAAAATGTCTTAATGACAGAGGAAAACACAGAGCAAGCAGTGATTCTCACAGATGCACTGTCAGTAATAACAGTACATAGGAATTGAAGAATCAAAAACTGAAAGACCTCTGTCCTAAGAGCAATGGTGTCAGCAATTCAAAGAGTTGTGATACAGTGGATCACATCTCATTGCAGTGTCCCAAGGAAATGACAGAGCTGGTAGACTAGAAAAAGAAGGTAGCAAACTACCTCAAACCAATATGAGCATGGCATATTATAGTAAAATATTTAGGCGTGGCTGAAGAAAATATCAGAACTGTTAAGAATGGATTATTTGAATATAATATGGACAGTTGTGGAGCTCACACAGTAAAATAAAATAAAATTCACCAGTATGAGTGGGTCTCTACTGTCTTTTCCCCACCCCTCCTTCGTTTTTACATCCAGCTGTCTGTGCTGAGTCACGATGCGAGTGCTGCACCAGTTATCACTATCGATAACTATGAATTGGCAGTGGTGCACCACTTCACATACCTAGGGTCTACCATCAATGACAAACTCTCACTGGATACAGAAATCGACATCCGCATTGGCAAAGCTGCAGCTACCTTTGCCCGCCTCACATCGCGTGTATAGGGAAACTCCAAACTCACAATGAAGACCAAAGCTGCGGTATATAATGCCTGCATCACCAGCACACTCCTATATGGCAGCGAGACCTGGACGACCTATGCTAAGCAAGAAAGAAGGCTCAATACCTTCCATTTACGGTGTCTATGCCACATCCTCGGCATCTCGTGGAAAGATAAAGTGACAGATGTCGAGGTGTTGTCATGTGCTGGCCTTCAAAGTATGTATACACTGCTTAGACAGCGCAGACTTCGCTGGCTTGGCCATGTTCGCCGCATGGAAGATGGTCGCATCCCAAAAGATATCTTCTACGGACAATTAGCAGATGGCAAGAGAACAGTTGGGCGACCACAGCTGAGGTTCAAAGATGTGTGCAAGAGAGATATGAGGGCACTGGACATGGATCCAGCAACATGGGAGGATGAAGCTGCTGATCGCACTAAGTGGCGATGCTATTTACGGCGCCACCTCAGATTGGGCGAAGAGAGGCTCACACAACAAGCAGAGGAGGGGAGAAAACATCGAAAGGAGCACCAGGAAAATAAGCAGCTGAGGGCTGTCACCACAGGGGCGCATTCCCATAGTCAGTTATGACTGAAGGGGCTATTATTATTATATCTTTAAAAAATATAAGAATACAAGGCACAGTTTCCAGCATTAAAAAGTCAATTGTCTGGAATCAAACATTGATACTGTCCTTGTCACAAATGTGTTAGTGCAAAACTTCAGTGGTTAAGAGACCCATCAAAATCAGAAATAGGAACACATGGGAGACAGAGCCAAAATAACAAGGCTATCACCAGCTCACCTAAAGATAAGAAGTAAAAATGTTCAGACTCTGCACTGACCACAGCAGCCTGATATACCATCTGTTCACTAAATTAAAGATAAGAACTTCCAATGAATACACCTGTGGCAGTGATAAAACAGCTGCTCAATATCGGCTGCCGAAGCATTCAACATGAGGAAATAAGAAAGCGCACATGGTGATCTACTTTACCAGTTCAGGACAGACTTTATGAAGATGTCGGCAACCTTAGGCTGCCACTGCTTTCTTCCAGTATATTCAAGTTGACATCTTGAGGGTGTTGAAGACAGCCAAGCCCAGGTGTAATAATAAACACAGACCAAGAGAAAAAACAAACCAGCTTGTGATTATACCAGGAAAGTAGAGATTGTAGGACATACCCTCAGGAAACAAGTAACCTGTATAATCAGACATTCCCTAAACGGTAAGAGAAGAGCAGGGAGACTAAAGAGAACAAGAGCAGTAGATGAAGTCAAAACAAACAAAACCCCATGGGCAGAACTGAAGGAAATGAATGAATATAGAAATTGGGAGTAAAAAACAAATGCAGCCATGCATTCTATGTAGAATGATAAGGAAAGATGTTGATGATGAGAACAGAACTTAAATGTTTTTAGTCTCCCTCCACCTGCTCTTACCCTGGGGATTCCTGAACAAGGACTTCTGTAATGCTATCAACAGGTTTTCTCAGTGTGTTTTCTTATCTCCTGTTCCACAGGCACCTGTCTGGTTCTTGTCATCATTTCCACATTGGTGATTTTGCCAAAGTGCTTGCTAGATATAAATTGCCCTTTCATAGTAGCATACATATAATTTGCAAATATTTCAGGCAGAAATAAAAGCACTTATTTATTTTTTATACAATATTACATTAGTAAGAGATAAGCAAAGAAATCTCATCACCACAGCACAGGGGCAGGAAACAAGATGGGCAGAGCATTTCAGAGAAACACTGAATAAGGAACCACCAGAAACGTAGCTGAATGTTCCTGGAGCTGAAAAGGATCTAGATGTAAATAAAGACTTTCCACGAAGGGAAGAAATCATCACAGCAGTCAGTTAAAAAATGGAAAAGCTCCTGGTCACAAAAATTTAAATGCAGAGTTATTTAAGATAGACCCTAAACTAGCAGCAGAACTGTTAGCTGGAAAACAGAGACAACACCAATGGAGTGGAATAGAGGAATAATTGTTAAATTGTCCAAGAAGGGTGACCGTGCAGACTTCCCCAGCTGCATTGTTTCCATTATAAAAAGCCTCTATACTAACTTTACATGTAGTATTAGGCAGAGCAACCTAATTTTTGAGGTAAAGACAGGAATACAACAGGGATGCCCCTTATCAACCACTTTATTTTTGACAGTCATAGATGGCAGTCCAAAAGGAATTAGATGGACAACTTTTTCTACACTAGAAGATCTGGAATATGCAGATGATATTGCACTACTAGCACATTCACATCAAAGAAAAAACAGACTGAATAAGTATAGCCAGTAGGTGGGTCTGAAAATCAATCTAAAAAAGACAGGTCATGACACTCAGTGTGGGCAATCCTGAGCCCATAACAATAAGGAACGAGAAGCTGGAACAGACAGACACATTTACATACCTAGGATGCATAGTAACACCAGAACAAGCAAAGACATCAACAACAGAATGAATAAAGTGAGAACAGCCTTTGCTAGTCTAAACAACATCTGGAAGTCTTCTCCGTACAGCACAAACGCCAAATTAAGATTATATGAGAGCTGTGTACTTTATGTGCTTCTCTATGGTGCGGAATGCTGGAGAGTAAAAGAGAAGAAAATGTCAAAAATTGTCCTCCTTCCACACAATCCTTTGGCCGAATACAATCACCAACCAAGAACTGCTTACTCTGAGCAACCAAGAGGATATGTACACCATCATAGTTGGCAGACACTGGAGTTGGATTGGCCATGTCCTCAGAAGAGACCCCGATGCCATCTCAAGAACAGCTATGTTATGGACCCCTGAAGGAAAGCAAAAGAGAGGTCACCAAAAACAACCTGGTGGAGAACTGTGGATGCCGAGATGCAAAGAATGAACAAGAGCTCAGGCACTGCACAAAGGATGGCCGCCGACTGAGCAAAGTGAAGCAGTTTGCTGTTGCCCTACAAGACACCACCAGTCGTGATGGCCAAAAACTGTTTTGATAGTTGGCGGCTAAGGATCAAAGAAATAAAAGCACAATATATTTTTCCCACTCTGTATAAATAAAAATGACCACTCAGTTGGGTCCCATAGAGGACTCCTACACCAACACCCTGGTTTATGTATTAATTTGTTTTAAATGATGAGACTGTAACTCCATGCACAACCTCATTTTAGTGACCTCTACACATGTCCAGTCCCCCGTGTTTGACTGCCTGGGAAAAGGCACATATTTAACCAGTACTCCCAGCTATTTGATTGGTTTTTTTTTCCTTCTAGTGGTCAGGGATTGCCAGTGCTGTCAGTGAAGTATGTAAGCTTTGTTTTTAATTTTACATTATTATTTTGATTAGTCCCTGTATGCCCGTTCAAAATACATATTTGTTGATGCATTTAAACGTTTTGTTATGCCACCATCATGCTGCCTGCTACTATTTTATGTTAATTTTAACATAATAAAACTGTCCCATGTTTCCTGTTTGATTTGCTGTCCACACTGTATTGATGACGGCAACTGTAAAATCATGTAGGTAAATAAGGCAACCTTACTTGATATATTACAAGGGGGATAAGATGGCTGTATTGAAAAAAAAAGAACAGTCACAGCTTCATATATTTTTTCTCTTGTTTTATGTTTGAAGACTGAAACACATTTCGATTGAAGTAGTGATCAGTAGACCGGAGGCCACCATGTTTGCAGAGTTTCTATTGATTCGTGGCATTTTGCTTCAAGTTTTTTAACATGGCTTTTTGTTTTTTTAATATGGCTTGAACCAGGGTTAATGTTAGGTAAAAAGGCTAGTTGTTTGGCAGAATTTGCAACAGGGTTGGGATTAGGTTAAAGCTAGCCATAGCGTAAATATGGATAGCCACTCTGGCAACACGGTAGCCTCCTCTATACTAATACCTTCTTCTGCCTGCATTGTTCTTGTTGTCTGTCTATTCTGTTCATTTATGCTGTCCATCTATCCTCATGGATACCTGGTAGTATACTTCATTCAGTTTCAGTAATTGTCCTTGTCTCCGTCTCCATGATGTCCTAATATTCCAAACCTGTGCTATGTGGCACACATTAATGCAGCTTCTTCTTTCATTCGCTTGAAATATATTGTCTATATCTGCAATGTTGTTTCTTGTATAAACTTCAGTCTTTTGTAGTTCATACAGAGGTATTTCTCTGGGCCAGTGGGTTTGCCTCAATATATCATATTCAGAGCAATCTTGAAGTACGTGCTCCGCAGTCTGGGGTGCCTGTCCACATGGCTGAATTGCCAATCTTGAATTTTGTATATATGTGGTTGCGGAGTCGGTTGTGTCCTGTTCTGAGGCGCAGAATGACAATTTGTTCTGATCTGTTCATAGCTTGGTAGTCGTCCTGCGTTGGCGGCTTTCTGATTGATTTGATCATCTTTTTCTTCTGATGGTACGTAACTGGTACATCTGGTTGCTCGTCTGCAGCACCTTCTTTAGCCATTCGGTCCGCTCTCTCGTTTCCTGGTATTCCACAATGAGACGGTATCCATTGCATGGCGACCCTGCGCTGGTTGCACAGTCCAGAAAGTAGGGCTTGTATACCTGGCAATTCTCTGGACTGAAGTGCTTGGAGTGCTGATCTTGCATCTGTCAGGAATACCACAGGCTGTGGACCGAGATTGGTGTTCAATAGTTTCTCAGTTGCCACCTTGATTGCCTGGATTTCTGCATCATAGTTGTTACAGAATTTCCCCGTTGGTACTTTGACCGTATCCCTAGTGTTGTTTGGGTATTCTGTTTACACTCCTGCTCCTCCATTCTTGACTGCATTCTGTGCTGACCCATCCGTGTATACTCGGATCCAGAGGTCCTGTGGGTATTCATCATCCAGGAAACTGAGAGTGACTGTCCTACGTTGCACGCTGTTATGTTCTGTTCATCCCTGTCGAATATTCCTTTCACTTTTGTATTAATGCAGCACATCTGAAACCTAGAGCGTCAGATTGACAGAGTGGTTAAAGTGCTGGCCTCTCGCAGCAAAGATGCCGGGTTTAAATCACGGTATTGTCATGCTCCAATCTACCCAGCTGTAAATGGGTACCTGCTCTTGAGTTAGGGAAGGAAAGGGCTGCAAGGAAGGGAACTGGTCACCCAACCTCTTGATGCTGGACCAAGCATAGTGAAGTCTCTAATACTTCACTCCCCTACGGCAGTATCTGCTGTGTGACACCGTGACCTCTTAGTATTCACCCAATCTCATTGGTTTAAAAAAAACTCAGATAAATCCAATTAATTTGTAACTTCAGCAAATTTTTTTTTTTTTTTTTTTCATGTTTGTTTCTATAATCAAGATTTATTGTGAAGTTTTGAATATTAAAAACCTGATTCTAACCTCCTGTGTTCAGTGATTACTGTGTACTAAATGTTTATGTTCTCTTGTTATATTGGTCTCATCCATTCACAGTTGTGTGTGAACAATAAGTACAACAAACTGTCTAAACAGGTAATAGATTTTTTTGTTATTGCTATATAAATAAGGAGTGAATCTTTCCACTTTTGCTTACAGCGTAAATGGAAGAACAAAACAAAACAAAATACAACCCCACAGAAAGAAAATAAAAATGTTACACAAAAAAAAAAAGAAAGATGGAAACTCTGTAAAGAAAAAAACCAATTTAATGAAAATAACTGCATGGGTTATTCCCATTTTGAAACCATAATTGTTGATTTACTGAAGACAAGTTTTCAGATCAAAGCACAGTGATCTAATTTTTGTTAAACATACAATTCTGAATATCAAAAAAGTACAAAACAGGAACAACAATACACACTGCATTGCAAAATAGTGTCAACTAAGGTATCAAAAGCTTTCATCATTTTGTGAAATATAGCTGACTAAAATTATCCATGAGATGGGATATAAGTGAGCAATTTAGTGATCCTGATAATATTTGGTGGTTGCTTAACAGCTAGGCTCCTCACAGGTTTAGTGGTTCTGCTTCACCTGGCAAACTGAGATAGTTTCCCACAAGGAATCCAGCTGCTATAGGCCTGGCAAGTCAACATTGGCAAAACGTGTACAATACTTTACTTTAGTTTTTTTAGCAGCAAACCAAATATTAGCAACACCATCACTAGAGATGAGATATAGTTTTGCACTAACACATTTGTAACAAAGGAAAGTATCAATGTGTGATTCCAGACAATTGACTTTTTAATGCTGGATACTGTGCCTTATATTCTATTTTTTTAAAATAGCTGGATGTAAAAACAAAGGAGGGAGGGGTGGGGAAAAGACAGTACAGACCCACTCATACTGGTGAATTTTATTTTATTTTACTGTGTGAGCTCCACAACTGTCCATATTATATTCAAATAATCCATTCTTAACAGTTCTGATATTTTTCTTCAGCCACGCCTAAATATTTTACTATAATGTAAATGAACAGCCACAAACCAAATGTAACCACACACACACACACATCTCGATTGGCAGACTCACATATAAATTTATCTTCTAAGCAAACTTGAACAGTTTTCTTTTTAATTGAAGAACTTTGTACCAACCCTTAGGAAAAGAAACAACCTAGAACTTACATGATGAAATGTGAAAGAAATTCTGCCCCAGTGAATATAAACACTTAAAGGTTACAGCAAAAGAACAAACACTGAGCATTTCCTTTTTTTATCATCCAGATTTCATTTTTTAAAAATACCTCCTACCATCAAATATACAAAGCAATAAATGATGTTCAAATGAAGACAGTGCTGAACTATTGTACTATAAACTAAACTAAACTAGTTTATCTCTGCCATGTACAAAAGTGCACCTTAGCTGATATTCCTTGGCCACATCTAACAAGTTCTAAAACAAACTATATTACTCCAGTTAATTTAAGTGAACAAAAAGCATTTAGACAAGTTTAAACAATGGAAAACAGCAGTGTTCATGATTTATTCTGTTATACATAATCTTCACTGATGAATATTTCAGAATGGTTCACATGGTTACAAATAAATTTAATACGTACATAAAGAAAATGTAATATTCAAAACATGTTAAGGAATTTGTCAAAGCATTATGAAGTTTAAGCATGACTTTCTGGCAAATTGTGTTCTTATCCATTTATTCACTCACTCACACATCATAAAAATATGCATGCAAATAACTCATTTTCACCCTTATATACATGGTATTTTTTAAACATATACAAGTATAGTACATGTTAAATGGATGGGTAGGACAAAAGATCATACCCATCCATTGTACTCCATCCACATCTTACAGCAGTTCCCCTCATCTTCCTTGACTACATGTTAAATGACAGGACAGCAAAATGAAGTGCATGTTTTTTTAGTCCCTATCTGTGTTCCCTTTCAAGTAATGTTTATTGAACAATTGAGTGTCTGGACCATGTTACAAGAAGACATGTGAAACAAACTGTATTAATCACTGTCACTATCACTGTCCCCTTCCTTCACATCCACACTGAACTTATACTCCTGGTCACAGCCCATGTAGGCGTCACTCATGAAGAAGATGACATAGTTGTAGTGGCCGGGAGCAGGGGCCATGAAGTCAAGCTTTACTTTAGCCTTCTGCTGCAATGTCAGACGCTTTATGGACAGCAAAGAGTTGTTCTTGGGATCACCAATGACCACCCACCAGCCTTCCTCACGTTTCTTAAAGGAATAAATGAATGACAAGTCTGTAAACTTGAAAAAGTAAACTGAGTAAACGAAGTATAAGTCTTTAATGCAAATATGACAAATATAAGAAGGGCACAAATGTGTTTCTAAATCCCAATGGAAGGGTATGAAAAAAAAATTGAAAAAGGGCGATTAGTCTTACGAGGTCAAAAGACGTTGCGGCCACAAGGCCTTCGTCATGGAAAGGACAGAAAGTGAGGGCTAGACAGGACACATAAGAATCTAATTAAATATAAAAATAAAACATGGGTACTTCCCTAAAGGCAGCTAAGACCTAGCACGCCTGCCGAAGAGAGAGTACGTCGCCCGAAATAAATCCCACTACTTTTTGTGCAAAACCTGACATATACTGGCTTGTCTGCACTTAATAAAACCAACATTTTTTTTTTAATTCCAGCTAAAAATTTTGATTTTGTTACTTCAATAGCAAAAGAGTTACTGCATGACATGTTACATTGTCATGGGTGGTATATTTTTAAAAATTTGATCCTTTAAAAAGTTTCTCAATGTGTAACTTCTTTAAATGACTAAAAATACTTAATGATTCTAATAGGTCTTTGAATGACCTTTAAATCACTCATCTAATAAACCTGCCTGTGTAGTTCTTGGTGGTCTCTGAGGACACAAACAAAGTATATGACTACTGCTACCTCAGGCCACTACAAAGTGAGGTTGTGTAGAGGGCAGGCAACCTCATTATGTTCAACTACTACACAAATCACCACAGTAAAAGAATATGAATGTTTTGATGCAGTCTTCTTGCAAGGTGACTAGCTGCAGTGGTGTCTCCATGCTCCATAGCATCAACAGAGAAATGATGATGATACATCCCATATCTGTTAGTGTTTTTAAAACTTGGCTATTACACACATTTTTCCTAATTGTATTTTGTGGTGCAATCATACATCTTTGTAGGAGCTCATATCATCTGTAAGGCCTCACTGGAATATTGTCATATACACATCCTGTTAGTTATACCCAGGGTACATTCTAAATAGTACTGCTAAGATGCATCTGACCTTCTACAATGATTTTCTGTAGATGTCAGAGTACCCCCGACCCTCGCGCCCCCCCCCCCCCCCCCCATGTTTGACCAGACCTTATGCGGTTGTTCTGTGGGTGACTTGTTTCAACTGCATTCTGTTTCTGCAATTGCCTCTGTGGTAAAAGAGGTTACTGGTGTTATTAATTAAGGGTAAACAGAGTGAGGTCAAGCTGTGTAAGTTCCCTGAGTCTAACTGTTGATGATGATGATTCTCAGAGTCCCTATCCGCCACCTCTCAGATCTCAATCTGTGTAAAATAGGCTCTGTGATGTTGTGTGGCTGAGTGTGTCTAGGGTAATGTATTTAATATAAGGACAAAATAAAATGTAAACAGAACTGTAACTCAATAATATTAAAGTGAGTAAGACTTTTGTTAAAGTTTAGGTAATTATCTTACAATGTCCCTGTTCCTCAATTTCTTTTGGACAGGGATTGTCAAACTCAATAAATTTGTTTATATACACTATTTAAAATAAATAACTGGAACTCTGTCCAAGTATCTTGTTTCTATGAATAAAGATCACTAAGAATTCCACCCACTGATCTGTCTATCTGCTTGTACGTATCACTGTTAATATGTGGGACAGATTGTCTTCGTCATCATCTCATGGTGAGTTTATTATTATGCTTATGTGTGGTGGAATAATTTGATGTTACACTCTCAGTGCCGGTCTAACGGACTTAACTTATTAAACTGGTGACAACTGTTGGCCCTTGGGTTCTCATATGCATTCGACTGGCTTTAGAGCTGAAGAAATGGGGTAGCTGCGGCAACAAGGCTGAGCGTTCCTCCCAAACTTTCTTCCCTCACCCGGTTTCCTGCCACCAATAGGTATGCTGGTATATGACCCTCAAACAAGAATATCACATATCATAAGCTTGACTTTGGCAGTTAATGGGTTCTACCACTGCTTTAAGTGTCCAGACGGTGAAAGCTTTGGTCACACAGGCTCTCACGCTGATGTCAGCTTTAGATAGTTTTAATTTCAAATGGCGGTTGTTGCCAGCGAAATGTTAATTTTATTGACCCAAGCTACTCTACGCCTTGACTAATCAGAACGCATGTCAAGAAAGTTCTAACTTTTCTCACGCAACCAAATTGAGCAGTTGATAAGTGTGTTTGTTCATCTGTCTCAATTTTTATTTATACAATATCTTTGTTATTAATGGGTCAATTTTTTAATATTAAAAGTGATTATTAAAAGGACAACTGTCCTCTATCTTCCTATATATGTTTCCTTTACCCATTTATCCCCGTTTTCATCTTGGTAATATTTTTCTAATTTATAGTGCTCTGTTCACTGAACTAAAATATTAACAAAATAATTTTCTAAGGCCAGATAATTTATTATAAGGGAAAATTTTATGATATATATTAACCAATATTAGTGCTACCCTTCAAGACATCCCTGTTATTTATAAAGAAATAAATTATCTAAGTTTCTTTTCAAACGCACAAGTTAGGCTTGATTTCCATTGTAATCCACCTTCTCTCTCCCCTATAAAACGAGGTAACAAGTTTGGTTTGTTGCCAAGCTTTACGGCTTTCGTCAAATATTGGGAAGGGTCGAGCGTGTGTGTTTGGGGGAGGGGTTTTTGTTTTTACGCTTGGCGTTAGAAAATTCAAATTCTTTATTTTAAATGTTAGCGGTTTGATTTGACGATGACCTTGAGACCAAGGTCAAACATGGAATTTATTTATAGATTTTTAACTGTAATAGTGGAAAATTCAAATTATTTTGTCCAATTTTTAGCGGTAAGTTTGACCTTGCCCTTGGCAATTTTTCAAATATAGTAGTAGTGGTTTATAGGTTGTGAATTTACGTTACTAGATTTTTGAATCAGGGAAATTTGAGCGGGGTGTTACACGGAGTTACTTTACTACAGCCTCCCCCTATCTGTTATAACACAAGGCTAATAAATTTACCTGAGGGAAGAATGGTGCAATAACTGGGCCAGTGATCTCATCCTCTCTCTCTAGTGTGACAGTCACATTGACGTTTGAACCACTGTGAATTTATCAACACAGAGAATTATAAACATTCTGTTCTCCAGTAAAAAAAAAAAAAAAAAAAAATTGGATCTTATACTTGCTGACATGGTAAAACAAAACAATGAAAGTGATGAAACCTTAAATACTGTGTTCAAGCTACATTTTATAATGTTCTCTTGTCAAAATTAAGAATTATCAAAAAGCTTGTAGAAAATTATGTGACAGCATCTCATTAAATGGCTTTCAATGATTTCAATGACAAAGCAAACCAGGGCTAAACGTCTTGGAGGATGTTTAGTGCTAGCTGCTATGTCACCCGTTTTCTATCTTATCACAAACCTTCTGATGTTGTCCTTCTCAAGAACCTCATAGGTCAGCTCAATGTTAGGATATCTGTTACAAAATCTGGCAACGTCTGCCATTTCAGACTCTGACAACTGCAGCATTTCAGTTCTATCCTGATCTTCCATCTCCATGATGTCAAAAATGGATTCCAAGTTCTGCATGCAGAGAGAAATATAGAATGTTTTTATTAAATGACAAACGTTTCATTGATTTTACCAAGACCCTTTATTTTAAAAGGTTGTTGTTATTGTTGTTCAGAATCGACATCATTGCACTCCGGGCAAACCCATAAGTGCTCAGTCTCCCACAGCAAAAGTCGAAGGGTATGAATGCTAACAGTTCCTGTTTCGTGCTGATTGTACATACGCCGGATGCATCCTCTCATACGTTCATTTCTGCCAGTCCCACGCCTAATGCCAAACTCCAGCAATCTCAGCCGTGATGATTCAACTATTGCAGTGTCATTCTCTAACAGGTGATCATTAATTGTCTTCAGTATCTCTCCCTTATCCATATCCAATGCACCCACTATAGCTCTTGAAGCTAGTCTATCAGCTCTTTCATTGCCGCGTACCCCTGCATGACCAGGACAGTAGATCCACACCAGTTCCTGAAGATTTGAGGCTGCTGTGGCGGTTTTCCATTCATGCTGTAGCCATCCATTTTGGATCTTCCAAAGCATGGACTGAGAGTCTGACACAATAACTGCTCTTGTCAATGAAGTTTCAGACAACCACCTCAAAGCAGCAATAGCTGCCTCTACCTCCATTCATGCTGAAGGTTGTTGGGAATAATGATGCCGTTGTGTACACTGATGGGTCTGTAGCCCGTTGTGGGAAATCGGGATGGGGCTTCTCGGCTAGAATTTTAAAAGGTGTCATTAACATCAAGAGTTGCATGTGCAATTTCATTTAACTTGCCACAAGCAGTACTCCTCAACACATTTTAATCAGTCAGATAGGGTCGAAATGAAGAACAGCTGGAGGTCTTCTTCGACACCATCCAAAAAACTCACCCATGCTGTTAGGGTTAGGATTCCTTAACCTAACCTTTACCCCTTTTTACTGCATCTCACAACTTCTTTTTTAAGGCCATACCGAAGAGACAGCCAACTGTTCTTCATTTCCACTGTCAGATAGTATGCTCTCCACTATTTTCAAAAAATGAATTCCAGAAGACTGTATGTTAAGAAACAAGTCCTCGCGATGCCATATCTATCAATTCTACAGTTAAAGCAAGGACAGTAGTATGAGCAGGAAAAAGCTCACAGTGTGAAAACATACTCAAAAGAAATTTAGGTTTCCAGAATTTAGTAATTTACTGTCATTTCAGAAAGAGTCATACAAATCTGAAAAATGTATAGGCCCTTGAGAAATACAACCTAACAGAGTGAAATTCAAAAGTGTCCTACAGCAGCTCAAGTGATAGGACACTTAGTTATCCACAACAGACAAGTTCCAAGCTAGAACGAACATGTAATGTATATGTAGACTTATACTATCTACAAAATGCATACATACTTTATCCTGGCATCTCTTGATGATTTCTGCTGTAAAGTGGGGCAACTGTTTGAGAGAAGAGTCCTTAGACCACATAGCTTGGGTTACCATTTGTGCAAGTTCCATAGCTGCTAAGGCAGGACTCAACCATCCATTGCTACTCAACACATCCACACAAGCTTGGATCAGACGAATAGCCTGTCAATAAAACAGCTTTGCTGTAAGTGTATAAACTCATACATCCAAAGCTAAATCTAACAGATCAAATTTAATAATAAAATAGCAACTACTGTGGTTATATGACAGCAAACACAAAAAAGAGGTTCTCACATCAGCAATGCAGGCAATAAAAATAAAGCTGCAAGTCAATTTACATCAGCTCCCAGAGGAAATGGCACAATTAATTTACAAATTCATCACCCCTCCTCATGCAGTCAAAAGATTAATCTAGTGGAGCATCAACACGGGTCTTCAAGCGTTTTAAATCATCACGTAAAACTATATGCTTACAGAACAAGCAGTTTCCAGATGTGATTTCAGTTTTATCTTTTACAAGAATAAGAATATCAAATCTTTTTTTTTCTTACATATGTGTGGGTGTGTGGATAGGAGGGGGGGGGGGGGGCGACGACGATGACAATGACTGCGCCATGTTGTATATGTTTATGTGTAGCTTCTCACCTTGTTTAGAATGTCCTCTGTGTCACTCTGTAATTCTGCTGACAGCTGCATGCGAGAAAGGTGAGCCTGCAGTAGCAAGTTGGTCTTCACATGGGGATCATTAAACTTGGCATTGGTAATCTTGTTTGGCAGGCGACTTCCAAGCTGTGAAAATCATTAATAGTTCAACAAAACTCTTTACTGAAATGAACAACGTAAACTAATGTGTTGAATGTATGAATAATACATTTAATTTATTAAAGTATGTCAAATGTGTGTGCTGTGCTCGTGATTATGTAAAAAACAGCATCCTTAATCTCCGGGATAAAAAAATTTCAACCCTAAATTTTTTTTTTTATTAAAAAAAAAAAAAAAAAAAAAAACACCAGAGACAGAAACATCATGACATAATAACTCTGCATAAAGTTGTTCAGGCATACTATGGCTTGAAGATTCTGGCAGCTTGAATTATTTAACCCATTATTTGAGTAAAGGTCATAAAGATTTGTATCACTGAAAGGAAGTTACTGAAAAGCTATAAATGCAGTATTTTTAAAACAGAAAACAACTTATTCACATAAAAACTGTCTTTTTTAAAGTGTATAAATCATTTATGCACAGAATAACACCAAAACTACTAGAAACAAGTGGGTGGGGGAAAAAAAGAAACACCAGATAAGAGCACGCAAACAACAGAAACCATCAATAAGACAGAAGTAAGACAAAATATTTATGTACACTTAAAAGGAAGTGAAACAAGAAGTTCTAGAGCCAAGTCTAAAAAATATAATAGAAGGCATCTGTGATGATACACTGTAATTCTGACTTTTAACAGGCCCGATTCTGTGGTTCTATTTTGAATTTTCACCAGTTTTATTTTCTTCTGATCACGCGATTTTCCGTTGTTTACGGAAATTGCTATTTTCGGGCACGCTTTTTCACCATTTTTTTCTTCTCTTACTTACTTACTTAGTCGTTCCCCTTCTACCGTGAGGTGTAGAGGTTTGGAAGAGAGAGCGCCAGACTATCCTATCGGCTGTCTTCCTCCTGGCCTGGTTCCATTCTAGTCCTCGATCCTTCAAAGATTGTCTAATGTTGTCCTCCCAGCGGACTCTGGGTCGTCCTCGGGGTCTGGATCCTTGGCTCATGGCCTGAAAAAGTCTCCCAGCTGTTGCTTTTCGAGTGGCCAACTCTTCTTTGATGCCTCCCTTTCGGTCTATAATAGCTCCGAGGTATTTAAAGTGGTCGACCTGCTCCAGGACCTGTTCTCCCAGCTTAATCTGATGTTTTCTTTCTTCTCGTGATATCACCATGGATTTTGTTTTAGAATATATACATTTGAATATATACTGAAGCACATTAAAAACGCACCACCTGTATAATCCAAGAACAGAGTGTGAAATGTAAATATAAGTGTGTACAAGTTTACATATTTGGAATCTTTATTCATTTTCCTATGAATCCATGCTGGTCATTAATTTGTACATTTGATTGTTATGAAATTCATTGCATTCTGTGCAGGCAAGGGAGAAAACCAAAAATACAAAAAAATGCACGTGCGTTATCCTGCTGGAGAAGCTGCAAGTCTGGAAAAATTGTGAACGCAGGAGCAACCAGTGCATCCAGAACCTCATCTCGATATGTCACAGCATTAACATTTCCACGGAAGACGTGAAGAGGCAAGCGATGGTGAAAACTGAATCCTACCCAAATGTGAATACTGCCACCTCGAAATCGGTTGACACAGCAATCTGCAAAGCGCTCTTCACACCGTCGCTAAATCCGCATACGTCCATCTGCAAAGGATATGTTGAATCTGTTCTCTTCTGTGAATAGGACAGCATTCCACTGCAGTCTAGTCCATCTGATATGTTGCTCTGCCCATTGCATGCGCTGATAACGATGTCAGTGAGTCAAGTTTGGCCCAACATAAGGTCGTCTTGCAGTAAGGCCTGTATCTCTGAGTCGTCGTATGACTGTCATTCGAGAGACTTGCCCATGTCTACCCACTATTGCTCTTGCTGTTTGACTTGCCGGGAGAGTCAATTCCTTAGGTGACTCAGCACAATATGATGATCTTGCGCAGGGGTAGTAACTCGTGGTTGGCCACACCAAAGTCTATCCCGGGCACTGCCAGTGGTTCCGTAACGTTCATTGAGACGTACAATAGTGCTGTGGTGGCAATTCATCCTTCTGGCAATGGCCCGCGAGCTCATTCCGGTCTCCAACATACCAATGGCTCGTTGGCGGTCGTTTTCAGATAGTCGTGGCATTTCAAGCACATGTACTGGGTGTTTTGTCTCAACGGCCTTTTTATACCGAGTATACTGCCACAACGCGTACACATTTTCAGGGTCATAGCTGTTGAGAATCGTGTTGCACGTGTAACTTTCATCGTTTTCATGTAGTCTGTACACACACCCATGGGTTGAATCTTGCACTTTCCATTCCAGCAGCCATTCGCTCTCTACCTCATGGCAAACACGGGGAAAATCCATTCCCACACTTTTTTTTGCCAGCTTCTCGGCATCAGTATATATAATAGTGGTGCGTTTTTAATGTGCTTCAGTATATATCGTGTTTGGTATTTTTGAGTAGGAAAATTAAATGGGTTCGTTTTACGACGGTAGATTTATTTTACACTCGACCAGTTTATTTTCTTCTGATCACGCGATTTTCCGTTGTTTACGGAAATCGCTATTTTCAGGCACGCCGGTATGACGCGTCAGAAACGCACGTGGACGTGATGTCATTTTGGACACGCGGTCGGGTTGTTTTCAAATCTGATTGGCGTAGCTCATAGTTATGTTTATTTTTCTGAGCATTTCCATTGGTCGAGGGAAAGCTAGGGTATGCTCAGGAGAGAATTCGCGTGGGTGTTTTCTCTTGTATATAATGAGGGAGGAAACCGCGGGCAATTGTCTCTGGAGAAATAATTGCCAGGCCGTAGGACGTCGTAATTATCGTTCTCCACTGTGGGAAAAACCAGCGATGAATTGCGAGTCTCGGCGAAACAGTGGGGAGCATAATTTTGTCAAATAAAATTATCCACGGCAAAAGACATATCTCAGGGTCAGAGTACTCTAGTTATCGTCAGGAGCAAAAAAAAAATACTCTACTGTCTCTGGCAGTGAAGCCCCTATGCTTCAGCTGGAACGGGGTTTATTTATCATAATGCCCGGAGCATCGCTATTATAGTCTCTAGCAACGGCAGGTGGCCGTGAGACTGAGTTACATTGCCTACAGCCAGAACTTTAGGCCGTGTTTTTTTTTTTTTTCTCTAACTCCGGAGCGGGTTAAAAGAGGGAAGCTATTCAGCAGCAGAGAAGTTTTGTCGACAGTTCATCAAGTACCTCATGCTTGACGCCAGAACTTCATCATCATCATCGCAGAATTCAGGAACAGGTGACAGGTTGTTTACCATGCCAATTCTATCTTCTCAGACTTTCTCATACTAGGGTCTTGCTTTCATTCAGGCAAACTCTATAAACGTAAAACCACTTCGTGACAGCATCAAATAACTGAGAAGAAGAATCAGAACAGACAAAAGGAAATAACAGTTGGCAAAAGTGGTAAGGAAAACTGAAGCCAAAGAAAATATGAGGGATTTGTATAAAAGTACAAAGAAGCTAACATGTAATCAAATGGGCAAGAACAGAAGGCTTAGCAACATAAAAAAGCAACATCAACCACCAGTAAAAGAATTCAATGTAATCTGACAAGAGAGGACATGTGGATGTTTGCTGATAACTTCATCCTTCCATCTCAATAATGAAAAGTGATATAAAGAAAATGATACAGGAGGTGAGAGAATATTTCACTGCATATGGAAATCAAGAGAAATCAAGTTCAACGTATAAATTATAATTTTTAAATCAAACGTGAACCAGGCTGTGAAACTTCAAGAATAACAACCAAGAAGTGACACACTTTCATAAAGGAATGCTTGCGTTGAACAGAAAGTTTAAAATGGTATGACAAGATCATCAATGAGAAACTAATGGAAAGAACCATGTATCAGTGGAACAAGAGATCAGAAAATGACTGTGTATTTGGATATGACACACATTAAGGAAATAAGATGATATAGTTACAAAGAGTGCATTTGTTCTACAGTCCCTACAGTGAAAAAAAAAAAACGAGACATACTCAAAAACCTAAAGAGAAGATAAGCGGAGATGGCTATAACAAGCACAGAGAAAACATGGAAAGAGCCTGAACAGATGGTACAGGTCAGGAAGGCTTGGTTTGAATTAACTGAAAACCAATGCTCTTAGGAATAAAAGGTAATGATTAACCGAATGCATCAGTGTACTAATGTGAATTATAACATACTGTGAAGGTTATTCACAGAATAGCCTTCACTGGCTAATCTTTATAATAAGATTTCAGCTAGGAGAAGAGAGAGTACAAATAGCATGACAACAGCCATTACCATTCTGCAGATATGATTACCAAAATCATGTCAGCCCACACCATCATTACACAGTTAATGGATGAAATATAATTTCCTTGCAACATTGCTGTTACCTGCTTCAGGATAGCCATTTCTCCATGTCTGATGGGAAGATTATCATACTCTGCAGCATTCGCTACGATCTCAATGAGACCCTTGATCTTTGTCTTATTGTTGAGAGACATACTGAACAATTCTGCATGGAGGAACAATGTAACAAATGTTAATTCTTTCATAAATGTAACTTAACAGCATAAACAACCTTATTGCAGTGGTCTCAAATAATTGTCCACACCTGCAAGAACAGCTATTTAATGAAATAACAGTAATGCAGTAAAACTGACACAGAACAAAGTAAGAGACAAGCGGCATGTATGTTTGTTTCACAACATTACAAGACAGATAAGTGAACTCCAAAAATGTTGTCTCTTTTCTTGTTTTGGAATCACACAACAGTTATAGAACTTACCAATGGTGGTGTAGTTGATGTAGTAGTATGCTGCAATCATGCCCAGATTGAGTGGGTACACATCAAAGTCATCTTCAACGTTGATACACTGAATAAAAATATACATTAATTTGTTTTTTAACATTCATTTACCTTCTATTCATACTACACTACGATGATGGTTTATATAAAAAAGACATTACATTTATATGATGAATCAAGTTAACCTTAAAATTTTAAAAGCTGAAGATATGGGGACTGAAAAGGCTTCTAAATAAGTTGGTCCAATGCTGTTTCCCAAAGAGGTAATTAACACTTATCAGTTTAGTGTTTGCTAAACACATCTAATTTTCTGAGTTAGCTGTCATTCTAACTGTGCATCTGAAATTATCTTATTAACCCTTTACAGTCCATAGCCCTGCTAATATTTCAACCCCCCCCCCACAAACGACCAAGCGAACAAGCGAAGGGATATAACTCTTTTTCATAAATATTTCTTACATTTTTTCCCGCTCACGAGTTTGACGGTTCATGCTTGTTGGATGTTGGTTCAAATTACGCTCACACTGAAACAACGTAACCAACCCTTTTCATTGCTGTTGGTTTATTCATAAGTCCATCGTCCAGTATAAATAAGAAGAAACAAATATGCCGCTGATCATCAGACAAATTATGTTTAGGCCCTGGGAGCTCATACATCTGGAATAATTCCATACAAGTAAATGTGCCTCTATATGTCCATTGTCTACAATTTTACTAGTTACTACATCGATTTTCCTACTTTCACTATCGTCAATAACTGGGTCATAGTCCACATCGAAGTAGGATTAATCATTTTCACTATCGGAATAACACAAAAATGTAGATCTAATCCTTCAAAGTTCATTGAAAATCTCTTCCATGGCTTGAAGAACCATTTTTACACAGTGTAATTTTTTTTAAATCACAAAAAAATCAACCACTTGACTTAGAAAAATTCGATCGATATCAAAACAAACTTCAAAACGACCTCTATTCGCCAGAAACACGCAAAATCTCGTACACGCTGGACTTCCAATGTCACTTAGCAATGAAATAAGCAACCTGTTGCGGGGCGCTTTAAGGCGAATCGGACTGTACGATAAAAGATTAAATACGGGCGCTTTTGGACTGTAAAGGGTTACGGTGAAATAAAATATTTTCTGCCCCGTGTAGTTCCCAGGAGTCTGAGAAGAGACAAAGAAAGAGTTGTGGACATATCATAAAAGACAACTAACATGAAGCTGTATATGGGGGGCTCGCAACCTCATCATGTAAACTAAGTTGCTGCAGAGACCACCACTGTAAGAGTAAGCAAATGCTTTCATATAGACTTCCTGCAAGGGAACCAAATACAGTGAGTGCTTCATAAGGAACGAAAAGACAAAAGTAGAAGAAAGTATTAAAGTAGAAGAAAGTATTTTCTAAAGGCTTGAAATTACACCAGGGTTAGTTCACTACTATATTCCAAATTATGCAACCACACTCAATAGAAAACTAGAAAGACCATGCTAACTTCAGAAATATATTACGTGCAGCTTTTTAGTTGCCCAAAAAATAAGTTTTGCATCACTTTAAAGCCACTGTATTGGATGCAATGCACAAAACTGACATAGAAGGCGACCAATGTGAGGTTGTGTGTATGACTGGCAACCTCATGTAAACAAATTCTGGCATAGGCTTTCCCAATAAGTACAACTACAGTTGTGTCCCCATGATCTTTCAGGAGTTTGAAAGAAAATAAGACTACAAAAATATAGGCCTGGGCTTTAGAGATAAAACTTACCTTTGACTGTTCTAGATCATTAATGGTGTTTTCCACAATCTCAGACAAATGATCTGACAAGTGACGATGGGAGACACCTATTGGGAAAAAAGCCAAACTTTTAAGAATGTAAGAAGAGCATTTTGTTAATTTTTTTGTCCATCTTTTAATGTGTCATATATTATTACAAAGAAAATGTGTGTAGTCACAAAAAACACATGCAATTCCCTCTTCTGGTGCTGTTTTATGACTGTAAATATGTAATGTTTGTCCAAAATCAATCACATGTTCGGGTCTGTCTGAAATATAATTAACTTTACACTGGCACAATCATGAGAGACACAAAGTTTGAAAACAGCTTATATTATTTAGCACTAATTTTAAAAGTTTGAGATCTGACACCCGCAGACCTGCACAACACTAAAGACTAACCTTGCAAGTTGTAATAATTAGGGTTCTGTGTCATACGTCTGTAAATAAAGGTCCAGGTCAAATAGTCTACAGCATCTTGCTTGTTTTCTATGGTCTTTGTCACAATTTCAGCATTGAAATGGTCATGCAGACAGTGGTCCAAGTGGCTCTGAAGTTTAAAAGAATAAAAAATGTAAAACTTTACATTAATTTAACTTAGCTGATGCATATGTGCATATGAATGAACAATGCGTACATGTATAATTATACTGTCTAACAATTTTCTCAATTAAAACACTTTAAATTAGTCACACATCACTTGAAGCACAACTATATCTAGTGACTGATATTATCACCAGCAAGCTAAGAATGAGATCACAGAAACATTGCGACCAACTATACAATGTCTCAATGACAATCAACTTTCTAAAGGGAAACAGCTTTAGTTAACCTGAAAATATCCAATGAGTAGCGGACACCCCAGAGGCAAAGAAAATTAACATAAAACAAATGACATCCATGGAGACTAAAATAAAGACCAAAACACTTGATGTAAGAAGTGAAGGGATGATGTACAGGTCAAAAGAAGACTGCAAAAAAAAAATTGTCTTGGAAATGAAAAACCTTACGGTTAAAAATCCCCAACATCAGTAATAATCACTGAAAAGTAACGTCTAAAGAAAATGAAGTATAACAAAAAAAAATAATAACGCAATCTAAAGAAAGTGAACTATTTAAAAAAAATAACAAGTATATCAAGAAAAAAGTTGTTTGCTGATCATGAGATTATTAATTTCTAATACTGTTTAATATGCAAGATCATTCTTACCTCGACAGGAAGTGGTTCATACAAAAATTTCTTGAAAAATTCCTTCTTGGAACTCTGACACATGATGACAGCTTTTCCTGTGGACACAAAGTAGACACACATCAAACCCTGATTTTGATAAATTTTGGAAAGAAGAGTTTTCAAATATGCAATATTTAATAATAATAATGATGATAAAGGCAAAGCTGAGGCTGAAATGTCGACACTGGCATTATTTTCATCCAACACAAACACTACAGACTACAATGACAGAACAACTTACTGATAAACTCAATTTGACACTACAAAGACAGAGTCCAATGCACAAATATACACACATAATCAAACATTTTGTTGATATTATTTATTCTTTTCATTGCTGGCTATAGATAAAGATTTTCTAAACTCCTATATCTCTTTTACAGCTGACTTCTTGTCAAAATCAATGTAAAATTTATTCCATAAATAAGTACTCGTTCATGCAATATATTAACTGGTCAGAAAAAGTGAATCACACACTGGGATGAACGGTCTGTTGTTAGGCCACAACAACTGGCACATTTGCTGCACACAAATATGACAAACTAATAATATTCACGTTAGAGTAATTTTATTGATAACATTACCTTTCATCCACAATAAAAAAAAAATTGTTTAGAACTACTCTAATTATGTCTAATAAGTGTGGGAACATGCATACAATGTCAATCTTCCCATTTTGCTTTACTTTACATTAACATTCACTGCATAAACGTTGAAATAAATATACATAAGGTCATTTTAACAATACTCTTAACCTGCAACACCAACATTTTTGTTTTATTATTCTTTTTAAGTAAAATATTTACTGTTAAAAATCAGGTGACTGTTTGAAGCTGGGAATGTGTGAAGAGTAGCATGGGTATAAGATTTTATTTTCTCAATTAAATAATAAAGAAATCACACATATACAAAACAATGTAACCGTTACCCTCTTTATCAACCAGAGGCCTGTTTGCTTTTCCAATCATCTGGAGAACATCAGTAACAGGGTAGTCCTCATATCTGAAATTGATTGACATATGCTGCAAAAATACAATGGTCACTGCAACGCATATCACATAATGTTTGCTTTAAAATGAAGTTGATAAAACTCAGAGAAACAATTACAAATAATCAGCATCCACATCAAAAGATGCAAATTCTGTTTTTGTTTTCTCAGATAAATATATAACAGATATAAACATTTCTGTTTTCTCTGACTGAATTAATTGATAGACACGCACAAGCCATTTTATCCTTAACTAAAAAAATAAAGTAAGTCTTTTATTCTCTAAATAAGTAAAGAAATGACATATAAGCATCATACATCTTTTCTACAAGGTATACAATTTTTGCCCAAACATTGAGATACTTACGAGTGCATTTTCCCATCATAATACTGAGTATCCATGACAATCACCAGATGTGCAGACACATTTATGCCCCATGCCAATCCCCTGGCAACCACAACAACCTGTACTGCCCCAGAGCTGAATAACTGCTCCACAATTTTTCTTTCTGTTTCAGACAGCCCTTCGTGTAAGTAACCCACTCCATTTGCCAATGTCTCCCTCAAGGTCTGTATAAGGAGAAAAGTTGGAGACTTCAACATTAGAATGAAAGTAATTGGGCAATTAAACACAGTGTACATGCAAATAATCTTAGTCTTCTTTCATCTTGCCCCTTTTTTGTTCCATAAGAAGAATTAAGCCACCACTGCACTGGGCCCCATGCAGAAAACCTGTACCTAATACTTCATGGGTTCTTGCAGTGATGGTTTCTGCACCAATGTGTTTTATATGAGGACTTTGCCAGCCTCTTGGTCATTCCTCATTTGCTGCCTATAAAAAACATGTGAGCAGCTCTGTACTTTGCTATCCAGTGTAAGTCATGGGATTTGTTCTATCCTAAAAATAGATGTAAAGTGTACAAATATCTAGCCTTAATAAGAGGAATTAGACACAGATGATTAACTTTTTTAAAAAGATTGACTGATGCAAGTGGGTTTAAAATAAATTCTGTGATTTAAATATATGATTCTGTCACACAGAAGGCAGTGAAAGAAGTATTAATTTGATTCACATTATCATAAACACTTTCCTTTGTGCTCTTTACGGAGCATGGAGCCACCACTGTAGCTGATTCCCTTGCAGGAAGCCTGCACCAAGCATCCACACACGCTTGTGGCAGTAGTTTCTGTAGCAGTTTGTGTGACATAATGAGGTTGCCAGCCCCAAGCATAACCTCATATTAGTGGCCTTGTACGACATGCCTGAGGGTGCAGCAGTTCAATTCTTTCTTTGTCTCCAGGACACCCCCCCCACCCCCCCCCCCCCCCCCCCCCCCCCCCCCCCCCCCCCCCCCCCCCCCCCCCCCCCCCCCCCCCCCCCCCCCCCCCCCCCACCCCCCCCCCCCCAGGAACTACACTGGGCTCATTGATTTACAGAATTCCCAATAATTACTTTTAGTTTTATGACTAGTGTTTGCAACACTTGTACCTCAAGCACAACTAGCAAACAATGAATAATGATGGAACATTAATATAACTGTTACACTAACCAAGTCCTTGATCTTGTCCAGAAATGGTTTAAGATCATCCTCAGTGACGTGCAGAAATCTACTGTGAGGCTTGTCATCTGGACCAATATGCATCTCTCCTGCAGCACAAGTAAGGACATCAATAGCTGTCAGCTTGGTTTGTTTGCGGGACGGTACAAAGATGACGACTGGCTTTTTTGAGGAATGTCTCATAATGGCCTGGTAAGTGGGTTTTGCCATTGCGATGATACGAGAGGCATTGTGAGACACATTGAAACCCTGGAAAAAGATGTAATAGAATATGTAAACAAAACAATTTTTTTTTTTTTTTTTTTTTTTTTTACAAATCTACATACAGCCAGCCCATCAATGTCATTTTTGTTTCAGGTTTTTTTTTCCCTTCTTGTTATTTTTTTTTTTTTCCTATCGGTCGTCCCAGACTATTTCATCGAGAATAGGCAAATGACAGTACAAACTTTACTGTATTGTCAAACAATGGAGACAGAATATTAAAACAGGTTTGAGCTTATCCCATGCTGGAAATGGTGTTTTGCCAATTGCTACTTAGCGAGTGATATTCATAATGCTTTTAAGAGCATCTGATAAGATACATTACAATTTCTTACTGTCGCTGTCATTTTGCTATATCTTCACACATAGTCCAGCTACACTAACCTGAATGTGAAGCTCAAGTGGTACTGGTCTCACATTGGGGTGAAAGTTGAAGAAAGCTGAAGTTGGACAACCAAGCCATTGAGCAATGTCTTTTGCATTGGACAGAGAGGAGCTCAAGGCAACAATACGAATGTTCCTTTCCAGCTGAGAGGAGATGTACCGCATTCGAGAGCAGATCACTTCCAGGACAGGCTGAAATCACATAAATGAGTCTATGTTAAATCCAGATGGACTGGTAATATTTGACATTTACTCTTGATTTATTTTAACACATAATCTCAATCCACTTCTAAAATAAATAAAAAATGACACTTCACACTGCATTCCATCTGATAAGTTTCTTTAAGTGTCACAGAAGTTTTAAGTTTACAATAAATTGGTAATGCTATGTGCTATGCAAAAGTATTTTCATAAGCAGATATCATATGGTTAACATAAGGCATGAATATAATAGTAAATTTTCCTACTCCCATTTCTCCTCCAATGAGATGCAGCTCATCTACAATAAACAAATTGATATTCTGAACATTTTTCCTCTGCTTCCATCGCCTGGATAAGACATCCCACTTGTCTGGTGTGCTGATCACAATGTTACCCTAAACAGAGATAAAAATAGCAAATGATTAATATCATATTTATTTAACCCCCACACTACTTTAGACAAACATTAACATATTATTTGTCATTTTTTATGATCATCGAATGCTGGGGCACCGCCTGTGTGTCATGCCATGTTTGAAGAACTGTCAAAAGTTAAGATGGTCTATTTATACTTGAACTAGAGTTCTGCTTCAACTCAACAACAGCAATTTACATCTGGGACATTTAAAAGCAAAGAACCAATTAAACAGATAGCCACACAAAAAAACCACAACCACATTCACTCTGTCAGGGGAAAAATAGAATGATTAGTGATTGAAACCACAATCTGACTGGTGGGGCGTCAACTTTAGCCTCCCCTTCCTACTACTATAAGATTTTCTACTGTCACTGTCCTGCTGACTCTGCCTAAACACATGTTTACACAGCTTCCAACTCGTTAGGCGATAAACGCCGCTAACTAACACACTGGACTGCTACACTAGTAGACTTTTATAACTTCTATTTCTCAGAGGCTATCCTCTAAGGATATCATCATCAGACCCTACTGGTCCCGGCTATCTCCTCTCCCTCTCTTTGCTTCAGTGTCTCTCTGACACTCTCGACATCTGCTGAGGTGGCGTCTCCATTACGCCTTCTCTCGTTGACTTTATCAGAACCAGGAATGTTCACCCTCTCTCCTGGTTTCTGATGACTGCACTGATGACTTGATTATCAAGCACGAGGTACTTGACAAAAATATAGAAGCTTCTCTGCTACTGAACACTTCCTTGACTTTTCCCCCGATAACCACTCAGAGTTTAGAGGAACACAGCATTTATTTCTGGCTGTATAAAAACTAGACCAATCTCCCGGACACGTGCTGTTGGTGGAGTGGTATAATGAGCTAAGTGCTCTGGATTTTTCTGAAGATGAACCGGTTCTCGCTGAAGCATGGGGGCTTCACTGCAAGAGTACTGGTTCGTTCCCGCTGAAGATTTGTGCTTCACTGCAAGAGAACTGTTTCGTTCCCGCTGAAGATTTGTGCTTCACTGCAAGAGAACTGGTTTCGTTCCCGCTGAAGATTTGTGCTTCACTGCAAGAGATAGGTTATTTTCTTTCCCCTCTGGCGATATCGAGCTCTCGGCTCTTGCGATGCCAACTTTGCCATTGGTATTTGTATGGAACAAACTACACTCTCCTACTGTGCCGTGAACTGCTGGAGACATAAAAATACAACTTATGTACACCAACTTCAACCAGAAACTCATCTCTAACATCTAACTCCCCTTCACCCGCTATGCACAACGATACATAAAATATTTCTACCCACGTGTCACTCTATCTCACACTCCTTCTACTCCCCCCTTCCCTTCAACTTAAAATCTTTCTGGTAAGTAAACAAAACCCCAGACTCTGTCTGACCTTAATCTTTTGTTACGTTAATCTCGCCTCATGTCACAACATTCAAACCTGGGAAAATCCCTTTGCGAAATTCCTGGCCTACTTTTAACAATTGCCCTGTGAGGTCTTCTCGCTTAACCCAAAATTAAATTAAACCTCTCGCTAGGAATAATTTACTCCTCTAAGCAATAATTCACGTATAAATTACATCTTTACCCTCCGACTGCATTACCCACATTTAAGGCACAATAAAACAAGGTACACACAATTAAATGCCTATCGTATTACACTTGTAAATATTCATGGAGGTTTCACACAACGCTCTACAAACTACAGAGCGCCCATGTATCTAATAGCTAACCCTCACACCGTGAATATCTCAAGACTTCACGCACTCCTATATACTGCCAATTATCCTAGAAAGAATTATGCACACTTTACATTTACATCATTTCTACACAGATAGCAATGGATGGCACTACGTTTATACAATATTAGTTTACGACTCTATTTAAGAACCCACTAATATTACGGCTCTAATAAAATATGAACATACCAGTTTATCGAGTTTTCTTCCGCGTGGAGCGGACGATAAAGCCAGATTCACGGCAGTGGATTTCATCAGACAAAGGGACCCGCTAGAAGACTGCGCAGGTTTATATACAAGAAAACTCCTGCTCAACTTACTGCCTACGTCATAGCTATAGCGTCTTACTTAAACCAATGGAATCCCTACAAAAATTATAACGGGGTCTTCTGCCAATAGATTTGAAAGCAAGTCGTGAGTCCTGTTTATGCGCGCGTTTCAACTTGCATCATATTGACTAACTTCGCTTGTTGGCGTGAGCCAAACTACGGAAACTTTCCACCCCGCCCAATTTATCCTCACGTGCTGATAAACAAAGAAATGACCACGATATATTTAACAAAGAATCTGGGACTACGGGATCGTGATAAATTTAAAGAAAAGAAAACTGGTGCAAGTATAAACTAAACCAACCATCATAAAACGCAATAAAATACCTACAGAAAAAGACCAAACACAAAATAATTGAGAAAGAAAAGAAGACTGGGCCTCTTGAAAAACAGAATTACAGTACTGCATCACAGTGAGTAGAAAATGATTTTTCTGTGGATCTGTTTATTTTGGCCAACTTATTAGTCTACTCTGTTTTTGTGTGGTTACCTTTCCCCACAAAGGATTCAACTTTAATGCATGTCAGTAGTGTACATAGAAAAAACTTCAGTTTTTCATTTTTTTAAATTTCCTACTTATTTTTTTTAAACCTTATCCAAGCAGGCTGAAAGTCTTATCACAAATTTCCACTCTACAAGATGCTAATAAATTATGGTGTGTGCAAGAGTGAACAGTCTTATTGTGCATTGCCATACAGGGCTGCTCGGTCACTGCCCACCACTGCGAGTGCTAACATCACCCGGCACACAAAGTTTAAAAAAAATTGTTAATTTCCCAATCACGATCTCTCATGGAACCCCTAGTGCTCTTGCGGACCGCTATGGATCCATGGAACCCTGTTTGAGAAACCCTGGTCTATACTATCAAACACTATCTTATAGTTAATAAAGTTGATGTGTATAGAGGGTTTGTCAATCATCCCATTGCCCTATGACGATTTTGAGAGTTGCTATTTGATCTGTACAGTAGACATTCAAAAATCCGGCAACCTCCGGACCTGAGGAGTGCCGGATTTTTGAAAATGCCGGATTTTTAATGGTTATATATTCTGTATATATTTAACAGAAAATGACTACCTGTACCCTTTATCTGCGATCGACAATGCACGATGTTTACGTTTTACACCACTTCTTTTATTTGCTGAATGGGGCTAAACAGCAGCAAATAAATGATAAAATGAGAAGGAATGAGCAGGAATGCCTGTTAACAGTGACCGGGCTTGGTCACGGTGACAAATCAAGTCTAGTGTGACAGGGTGAGAATGGGGTGGAATCTTTTATCAATGTTCATCTGTTGTTTTACTGGCGACTGCCAGAGATGGTGATTACAGAATAGGAACATAACCCAGGTGATTCTTTTGGAGACTCGTAACTGTGTTTATGTTTTAGGCTGCATGATCGTCGAAAATATGGTAACATTCTTTTCTCTATTACCTGTTGTAAACAAACGACACTTCCTACTGACGTTCAGGAAATAAGTTCAAGCTGGATTAAATATGAATGAACACCTTTATTAAGTGTCTGTAACCTCTGAGAACTTCATAATAGTTCATAAATACATGTACTTCTGTGGTATACAAACCAGTCATCCCAAGAAATAACACACAGCCATCGAACTTACAAGATGGTCAAAACCCCAAAATCACTGCCTCGCACGTCTCGTGCCTAAAACCAACTCAACTCACTTAACCCCCTTCTCTCAAACCATCACTTCCGTCCTAGCTCTAAGCAATTCTACCCCAAGTTGGATGACGTCATTCCTGAACACTTTAATTAAATCACTCATAGGATTTGTGACTAGTGTTATTACACTAACTAGACACGCTCAAATACTTAGTGTTTAATCTTGCTAAGTATTCTTACCCTAACTATAATTAAGTGGCAGCACCTTAGTGTTAATCCGACGTAACAGTCCGTACTGTCACATACGCCCTGGGCCACTAAAGTGTATCCCGTAGGAGACACTTTATTCCCTAGAAAAAAAATTACTAACTCTAAAAAAAATTATTGGGATTCATGTATCCCACCATAAATCATGTCAGAAGGACTACAATAAACAATAGATGGGAATAATGGATGAAATAACACCATTAACATTTCACACTAAAAAATCGATCATGAAGGGGTACGGACTGATGGACATAACATAAACGAGGGACACATGGGAAGAAAAAACTATGGAGGTTATGGTAACTACAAATAGTACTAATAAGTGGCCAAAAAAAAAATATATGACCAAAATAGAACAGTAACTAACATTCATTAACGAACTAACAAAACGCTTTATGGATTTATAGTCATCAATATCTCTCACACTTGTGCGAATCATAAAACATAAAATAACATGACAAGCGAGTTAACGTCGCAAGGGAAAAAAAACCTGGCAAAAAAAAAAAAAAATATGGCGGGTGCACATAAAATATAGCGGATGCCCAAAATGGCTGTCACCCTACACTTCAGTGAAGTGGGTGATGAAAAAAAAACATATGAATGGAGGAAATGGAAATAAAACCACAAAACTTGGTGGCAAAGTATGGGCAAAATGGGTAAGTCTCATTAAAAAAAAATGACTTTGCCGGTGTAACAATAACCGGAAACAATGAATGGAATGGAAACATGGTAATCAATGGACAATGGTATAGAATATATAAATGGGCAAATAGTTAAATCACATATATGAGTGTCGGTGTAACAATAACCGAAAATTCAAACAATCATAATGCAATATGGTGTCATCATCATAATAAATCGTGAATGATGCCAACATTAGTGGCGGGTGAAGATGTACATTAGTTAATCACTTTTATTTGGTACAACAGAACGATGTAAACCTTAAAAAAAATCTGGGTAAAATTTTACGTCAGAAACATGGCAAAAAGAAAAACACAAAAAAATCATAGGGGTACAAAAGATGGTTTAAAAAAATGAGATCAAACAAAAATAATGTGACATAATGACGCTAACGCGTGTAAAAGGGAACTACATCAACTACAATATATCAGGACTGTAGAGATCTTCTGAGTTGGTGGATCTCCATCAGCAGTGGTCGAAAGGATGTCGTAAGGGAAATGTTTATGTACTGTCAGATTCGGCAATGTCTTTCTTGCGGACGAAAATGTAACAGCTCTCCATAAATAACGGCTGTTGGACTTTCCTATCTGAACTGGAAATGTGCGTAAAGTGTGTAACCCAGATGTTCAAGGATGCGTAACGATTGGTCTTCACGGTAGCATCAGGATCAAGCAATTCAGCAGGAGGGTATTGTGTAGGAGACTTCATGCTAAAAATAATAGCAGGGCAGGAAATGTCAACCTGACCGGAGACGGCATCTGGAGGTAAGTGCAGTTCAATTTGTAAACATCTTTGCAAAAATGTTCGTTGTTTCCAATCTTTCAATGGCTTACAATAACAGGCGAGGATCGTACTGTGTAGGTTGGGATGTAGGAACAATGGCATGGACTACGGGAGTGGACGAAAACGGGAGGGTCGGGGTGGAGGCTGCGGACCGGTATGAGGATAACGGAGGGGAACACGCAATCTACGGGACGGAGGTGTGACAGGGGGAGGGAGAGGCGGAGGAGAGGGACTACGGTAAGGAGAATGAACAGAACCACGGGAGCGATGAAAACGGGTTCGTACATGGGCGGCCCACTGGTGAAGGGGCTTAGGAAAGGGAACAGAATCGTAAATGAATTTTGGATGACGACGTCTAAAGAGAAAACGAGCTGAGGGAAGAGGAACATCAGGTCCAATATCAAAAGAAGAATAATCGGGGGAAGAGTCAAGATCACTAATCTCATTTTTCGGCCAATAAAATCTACGGCCTTCGTCGTCCGTTATATGCTGGAGCTCATCCGACCTGTATCCAATTTCGTCAGGGCCCATAACTCTATCCTCCCCACTTGACGAATCGAATTCTGATTCTATGTCAAGTTGGTACTTTTCTTGTACTGTATCAAGGTCGGAAGGAGGCGGAGGAAAATAGCCATAAGGAGAAAGAGAAGGTTCAACATCTGAAGAGTCAGTCTCATGTTCTGTATCAAGGTCAGAGGGAGGCGGAGGAAAATAACCATAAGGAGAAAGAGAAGATTCAACATCTGAAGAGTCAGACTCATGTTCTGTATCAAGGTCGGAGGGAGGCGGAGGAAAATAACCAGGGGGAGGAAAAGCGGGGTCAGAAGAGAGATGAACAGAGGGAGGAAAAGCGGGGTCTGAAGGGAGGTGAACAGAGGGAGGAAAAGTGGGGTCTGAAGAGAGGTGAACAGAGGGAGGAAAAGCGGGGTCAGAAGAGAGGTGAACAGGGGGAGGAAAAGTGGGATCAGAAGAGAGGTGAACAGGGGGAGGAAGGGAGGTATGGACAGGAGTTGTGGCAGTAATAGGAGGTACAATAATATCATGTTGAGGCGAAGCATGAGAGGGGCCTGGAGTAACGGAGGGTAACTCAGCCAAGCGAGCATCACGGGAGAGGATACGTGAGTACAGCTCAGGTGGAGGGATATGAACCTCAGCGGTGGAACAGGAATGATAACGTCTGTTAAAGGTTTTTCTCCACTGTGTTACTGGCTTTATATATGCTCTTAGTCCATTTTCTGTCGTTACCATACATCTTTGTTGGTCACTGGTAACATTATTTATTTCAAATATCTTTCCTTGTTTTATTATATTGATAACGTTTCTCACTGTAATTCGACAGTGTCTTTTATTGAGACTGTTCCAGTGTGCCCTTCCAGCAGCTGTTTGTTGCTGTGACAATTGTTGTTGAAGCAGATGGTTTTTCTTTTGCAACAAAAATACTTGATGCTCTAGCTGTTGAATGGGTGAATCCATCATTAAAAAACAGTTACGAGCTGGTCACGGGCACCAAATCAAGTAGCTGAATCCATCGTAAAAAGGCAGTTACGAGCTGGTCAACGGCACCAAATCAAGTTATGTGGCCGGGGGAGTGGACGGGAACGGCACCGAATCAAGTTAGATGTGACCGGGCTTGGTCACGGTGACAAATCAAGTCTAGTGTGACAGGGTGAGAATGGGGTGGAATCTTTTATCAATGTTCATCTGTTGTTTTACTGGCGACTGCCAGAGATGGTGATTACAGAATAGGAACATAACCCAGGTGATTCTTTTGGAGACTCGTAACTGTGTTTATGTTTTAGGCTGCATGATCGTCGAAAATATGGTAACATTCTTTTCTCTATTACCTGTTGTAAACAAACGACACTTCCTACTGACGTTCAGGAAATAAGTTCAAGCTGGATTAAATATGAATGAACACCTTTATTAAGTGTCTGTAACCTCTGAGAACTTCATAACAGTTCATAAATACATGTACTTCTGTGGTATACAAACCAGTCATCCCAAGAAATAACACACAGCCATCGAACTTACAAGATGGTCAAAACCCCAAAATCACTGCCTCGCACGTCTCGTGCCTAAAACCAACTCACTTAACCCCCTTCTCTCAAACCATCACTTCCGTCCTAGCTCTAAGCAATTCTACCCCAAGTTGGATGACGTCATTCCTGAACACTTTAATTAAATCACTCATAGGATTTGTGACTAGTGTTATTACACTAACTAGACACGCTCAAATACTTAGTGTTTAATCTTGCTAAGTATTCTTACCCTAACTATAATTAAGTGGCAGCACCTTAGTGTTAATCCGACGTAACAGTCCGTACTGTCACAACTGTATACAATTTTCTTGTCCGAAATTCCACTTACTCCTTGAGTTTTTCACCTACAGCCTCTTTTATGTGATCAAGCATCTCTCTGCTCAGATTTTTTTCCAGTTACACCTCACCAAGCTGCATATAGTCAAGTCATTTTTCTTGGGTAGTGGCCTTCCTTCTAGCTCTTGGGGATAGTCTCTAGTTCCAAAATTTTCTTGAAGAGGTGGTCCAACATTTTTGCAGTGGAAGGAATATCAATTACACTGTGCCTGGTGTTACGGTCTCCCGCTGTATCTTTTCTTGCTAGATGTTATTAAAAGATTCAGCACCATTGGACGTGAGTTTATTGGGTTGCTTGTCAATATTTCAGATTTTATAATTCATCTATTCTCATTCCAGCGTTATAGTTCGAGTGCAGTTTTAAGCCATTCTGGTGTGATTAAATTATTATTATATTCAGTGTCGTTATTGTATATTAATTCTTCCACAGTGTTGGTTAGATTATAGTTAGTCTTAGAAATACCTGTGATAATCTGGACTGACCTTGCAAGGATTAATGACAGTCACAGCACAGAGTGAGAACTTGCATAATTCAGGCAATCAACAAGTTCCATTGACGACTGAACAATTTAATATATACTTTTACACAATGGTGTAACAACATTTCACACATTTAACTTGGCTTCATCATAGTTCTAAGCTCTACACAATGTTCCTCTCACAGACTTAGCTCGTCTGGGTTAACCGTTAAGTTTATAGCGTAATAGAGTGTGCAACCAACTCCTACCGAATCCGATCCTTAGAATTATTATCCCTTCATAATACTAGTGAGTACATTATCTGTAAATCTATAGATCCTGTCTATGTATAATTATTCAACGTCTTTGGCTTGTATCGCCCGGCTTTAACTGCCGTGTATATAAGTTCAAGGTGAACGTAATCTGCTTTGTTCGCGATTCTAATCCGGACTCTACATGGTCCTATAATCAATTTTGACACGGATCCTTACGCTATCTTACACTTTCCAGTGGATCTACCGTTCCACATATATATTTAATCAGTGGCTATGCCACATATTCAAACACGATCCTTAAGTGGTTTTACCACACATTCCAACACTGCCGTTCGGCTCAATGGCCACACATAGACTAAAATGTAACTAGGCCAGACGCGTCATACATTGATTTGCGCGATTTCTGGTCTTAGTTTAATTGAGGTGTCTAGTGGTGCACGCATGTGGAATGTGGCCACAATCCACATGCCTGCAAGCCGCAAGACAGTCCTCAACATCATCCCCCCCGCTCCCAAACGTGACACTCGTGGCACGTGAGAGAGTGGTGGCGAAGATGTGCCCGACTATCATCTATGCATGTTATCTATCGTCAAAATGAAATAATGAAATTAATATTCCTAATTAGAAATAATAATTATAAAATTATGTCCCTTGTCAACATCAAGACAAGAAAGTTATCTCAATCCTGTGACGTAAAATTTCTTGATAACAAGTCCGCGAGGTTATTATCAGTTCCTGAAATCGGAATTATTGAAAAGGCGAATTCTTGTAGTAAAAGAAACCACCTGTGAATTCTTGCGTTTTTCATAGTTCTCGAAGTGATAAACGTGAGCGGACTGTGGTCTGTGTAGATAAAGAACTTTCTCCCTATCAAGTACTTAGACAGTTTTTCCAAGCACCACACCACCGCGAGCAGTTCGTGCTCTCCTGTAGCGTATTTTTGTTCTGCCGGAGTAAGCTTGCGTGAGACAAACAAGCATGGATGGAGTATCCCTTCATAGCATTGAAGCAAACAACCTGCAATTCCGGAGCTGGATGCATCTGTTTGAATCAAGAATGGTAACTGTATGTTTGGCAATAACAGGATAGGAGGATTCTTAAATAAATTCTTTATCATAATCAGAGCCTCTTCGCACTGCGGTGTCCATAATATTTTTTTTGGACTACCTTTGGCCAACAATCCGGACAAAGGAGCAGAAATCTGTGCGAAGCGTGGTATAAATTTATGGTAATAGTTAACAAGCCCGAGTAAACTTCTTACTTGTTTCTTCGGGGAGCCGCGCTGGTGTAATGGCTTCGGCGTTGTACTGGCGACCAGGTGTTCATGGTTCAAACCCGGGCGTCGGCGTTTGAAGAAATGTTTACGGCCGGAAATTTGACTGAATAGCCTGAACGGCTCCTGTGATAAACCCTCTGTGGATGGGAAGGAGCGAAGCTCCTGACCGGGTTGGAAGGAAAGTCCTCAGGTTCCCCAGCCTTGCAATGATATGTCATTGGGCCGAAGGGCTGAAAGCCCAAGTGCCGCTGGTTAAGAAAAAAAAAAAAAAAAACTTGTTTCTTTGATGATGGAGTGGCAATCTCCAGTATACGCTTGACTGTATTGTCATCAGGGTGTAATCTATGGTTACCTATGCGGTGACCAAGGAAAGTAATCTCCTGACAACCTATCTGGACCTTAGAAGGTCTTACAGTCAAACCCTGTTGTCGTAGTGTAACGAGAAGAGAAGACAAACCAGTAATATGGTCTTCCCATGAGTTGTGAAATAGACAGATGTCATCGATGTATGTGATGACATCTTTTCTATCGCCCAGAAGGCGGCGCATCATGCGCACGAATGTCGCAGGCGCGTTTACAAGGCCGAAGCACATGTAATTCCATTGGAATAATCCAAATGGAGTCATGAAGGCAGTGAAAGGTTTGGCATGTTCAGTGAGTGGTATCTGCCAATAGCCTTTAGACAGATCTAGTTTACTAAAGTACGTGGCCTGTGAAACTTGTGAAAGTAGGTCGTCCAACAAATGCATTGGTTCAGCGTCAGTAATTGTGATACGGTTCAGACGTCTGAAGTCAATACAAATACGGAGCGACCCATCTTTCTTTTTCACAATAACCATCGGAAAAGCATAAGGAGATTCTGATGGAGATATAACTCCTAATTTTATCATATCCTTTAGCTCCTTTTCAACCCTGTCTTTATGATGTAACGAAATAGGGTAAGGTCTTAACTTAATAGGATGATCATCCGTTAGAATGATGTCATGAGAGATTAAAGACGTATGACCTGGAAGGTCAGTAAGTACATCGTTAAAAGAAAGAAGAATTTCCCTAACTTGACTTTGTTGTGACGATGACAAAGTCGAAGAAATTGTGACATCCTTCCAAGATTCGGAAGCTTGTAACGATGGTAAAGCAAACTGTAAAGGAATTGAAGACGTAGTGTCTTCCTCATTCACTAGTGCAAAAGAAGAAATATGAGGTGAAGACTCAGACACAGAGTTAATAATAGGAATTAACTCTTGTGGTCTTTCCACTGCCAATTTCAACATATTGACATGGAACGTTTTAATTTTTCCTCTTACGTTTATAGCATAGTCAACATCCGTGACTCGTTTAATAATCACAAATGGACCCTGCCATGAAACCAACAGTTTATTATCCTCATGAGGTAGAAGTAACCAGACTTTTTTCCCAGGATTAAAATATCGCAATCTTCTCCCTTGATTGTGGAATAATCTAGCTTTTTGTAACACCAAAGGTCTAAATTGTTTTGGAACGACTATCTGATGAATAATTGACCCACCATCATCATAATATCTTGTAAGTATGGATTTCTTAATTTGAAACCAATGTTGTGCTGATTTCGTATGTTTACTAACTTTTTTCTCCGCTAGCGCAAATAAACGCTGTAAACTTGGATCATTTTTTTGTTTTTCCGCAAACGCCGCTGGTGCTTCAGCAACGACGTCGGGAGACATAATAGTATCTATTATAGGTGTAGGTGGGGTGGCCATATCTGTAGCCAACTGTTGTGCTCTAGTGACAACAGCATTTGCCACCAATGGGTGAGATTCAACCCATTTCGTAATCTCCTGTGGAGTACAATTTCTAACTCCAGGTATGTTACCTAAGATTATCTCAACCACGGGAGCTCTTAACCCACAAGCATACACCATACCTGTATAAAACGGTGTATCGATATAGACATGTGCTATTGGATATTCTACTATATTACCACCAAATGTGATGCATTTAACAGTTTTACCCGTAAATGCAGAGGGCTCGATAAGCGAGTGTTGTATGCCGACAGTAGTAGAGCCGGTGTCACGTAAAACTCTTACTTCCTTTCCGTATAAATATGCCTTGTGGTATGTGAGACGTCCCAAATTCTCACAAGCAGACATAGAAGACATTGTATGACCACAACGAAGCGTATTTTTCCTCTCTGATATAGGATGTGATTGACAAACATAACAAGAGTCATCTAATATGCTGCATGCATTAGCATGTTTGTTATCATCATTCTCATGATCTCTTTTGGTAGTACATGCATTAGCATGACCATGTTTGTCATTATTCTTTGAAGATGATCTGAAATGATATGTTTTCTTTTTGCCTGATTTTGTCTTATAATAAAAATTTGATGAATCATCATTATCATCATTCCTTTTATATGATGATCCATGATCATTATAATCCCTGTAATAGTCTTTGTGATAATCATCACGGTCCCTGCCTTTGTGGCCTCCACGATCATGAGGTGAATAACCTCGATAACTCCGACGATAGAATCTTGACGGTGAACGATAGCGAGGGAAGTTATAAGACCCCCGATATTCATGACGAAATTGTGTACGATATCGACCGTCCGTGCTATGTGATCTAGGTCGGTGATCATAAGATCTATGATCGTGGAGTGCTGCGCACGTAGGCATCGGATCTCGTGGACAAGATCGATGGACATCCTTATTCGGATGTGCCGTGACAAACTGTCTACCGTATTTTTCATATTCTGAAATAGAGTTAGGGTGTCTCTCTTGTAAGAAGGATTCTAAATCATGACTGCATGAGGACAGTACCTTATCACGTAGCATGAGATCCATTAACCCCTCATATGATTTGGTAATACCTGATAATTCTATCCATCTATTGAAATAATGTTTAATGGATGCAATAAATTCCCCAAAGTCAGCGTCCTTACTAGGCTTAGCCATATGGAAACGTTCTCGAAATCCAGATTCAGTTAACTGGAACCGTCTAAGAAGTACTTCTTTTACGACATCAAAATCGTTTCTGCTTTGCTCATCTAGATTCATGAAAACCTTGAGTGAGTCCCCGGTCAAAAAATCAACCAAAAGACTACTCCATCTTTCCTTAGGTATGTTCAAACCTGTAACTTTCATAATAAATCTTGATATGAATGAATCGACGCAATCTCTAGATTGGTCGAAATGTGGCATCTTCAATTTTGGATAAAATACATTTGAATTAGCTGAAGGTCGGGATTGTTCTGATTGCAACCTCGCCAATTCAATAGCCTTTTCTTTCTCGGCATTTAATCTTAAAGTCTCAAGCTCAATAGCATGTTTTTGTTCTTGGTCTAATTGAAGTAGTTCCATTCTTCTTATTTGCATTTTCTCTCTATCTAATTCTCTCTCCTTTTCTTGTTGAGCCATTTCTTTATCTTTTTGAGCTAATTCTTTTTCCTTAAGTTCTTTCTGTAATTCTCTATCTTTTTCTTGTTGAGCAATTTCTTTATCCTTTTGAGCCATTTCTTTCTCTTTTTGAGCCATTTCTTTATCTTTTTGCGCCAGTTCCAACTTTTTAAGTTCCCGTTGCTCAATTCTTTCCTGTTGCGATAAATGCTTTTCATATCTCGTTTCAGCATAAGTCTGCAAATCAGAACCTGATTTACCTAGACTTTGTCCTATTTTAATAAACTCTTCCAACGTAGACATGATGCTACATTTCTCAATAACTTATATAAGTATATTATTTGTCAATAAATATACTATGAATATGTGAGCTTAATTAATTCAAAGTAACTATGATATATACTATAGCCAGAGACAAGAATAGGTGACGATAAACAATGGATGGAACAAGCAAATGAAATGATATATTCACTTATACGACGCTATGAAACATATAAAAAGAAACTAAGTAAGTACTAGACATAATAATTAGAGAAATAAAATGTTTAAAGTAACATTACAATAATTTACGATACAAGTCGTCCTAAACTAACATTGAGACAGAGAGATTTTTAGATCACAAACGAATAAAATAGTGACACAAAACGGAAAGTAATTTATTTAAATTAAATGACGTAGGCACGTGACGTCACAACTAGCACAAGCAAAGTGATTATATGGCTGACTGAAGAAACATTTATATCCTAACTCAAAAGAAAAATTAATAATCAGTTAGATCCTCAGTCAGCAAATATAAGCAATTATCCCTAAAAGTCGTTAAAATTGCTTAAATCTTCCAAAAGAATATAGAAGCAATGATAAGCCCTATCCATCCTCCCGCGAAGTTACATAAAATACATCGATAGTAAACACGTAATGATAAGTACTAGGACTGCAAAGTAGGACAGACAAGTGACAGTGGAGGAAGAATTGAAGACCAAAGCTAGCCAACTGGACAACACAATCTAGTCGAAAGCGCTAATTTAGACAAGAACTTATCTTCATGTGGTCATGCCATAGTGATCCTACAAATAAACAAGATGCTCCCAGCTGTTTTGACTTGTTTTCATAGAGAAGCAGACTTGAACGGTTGAATGAAGATTTTCAAACGTGATATTGAAAGAAATTCTGTTGAAATACTTCCCCGGTTGCTTTGGAGGTTTAACAAGTGTATGGATTGTCTTTCTGGTTCTATATGATGGTTTAGGATCAAAAATTGAATGACTTTCGATCGATTTGATTCAGCGACTCAGCGACCGTTGATCGGAGTGATGACTCGACCTTGACCTTTGTAACTTGATGTGTAAATTTGAGTTGCCAGCTTGGACTTGCGTCTTGAATGAGACTTTCTTGAACTGTTCAATCTCCACTGTTACTTTGTCTGTGACGAACTGAATTGATCTTGAAGTTGTTTCCACTAGAATCTTCCCAACTTGAAGCCTGATTCATGAACATTAGTTCGTTCAATTGCGTAACGGAAAAGATGAATTCTGAAAATTGTCCAACACTTTCTGACACCAGTATGTTACGGTCTCCCGCTGTATCTTTTCTTGCTAGATGTTATTAAAAGATTCAGCACCGTTGGACGTGAGTTTATTGGGTTGCTTGTCAATATTTCAGATTTTATAATTCATCTATTCTCATTCCAGCGTTATAGTTCGAGTGCAGTTTTAAGCCATTCTGGTGTGATTAAATTATTATTATATTGAGTGTCGTTATTGTATATTAATTCTTCCACAGTGTTGGTTAGATTATAGTTAGTCTTAGAAATACCTGTGATAATCTGGACTGACCTTGCAAGGATTAATGACAGTCACAGCACAGAGTGAGAACTTGCATAATTCAGGCAATCAACAAGTTCCATTGACGACTGAACAATTTAATATATACTTTTACACAATGGTGTAACAACATTTCACACATTTAACTTGGCTTCATCATAGTTCTAAGCTCTACACAATGTTCCTCTCACAGACTTAGCTCGTCTGGGTTAACCGTTAAGTTTATAGCGTAATAGAGTGTGCAACCAACTCCTACCGAATCCGATCCTTAGAATTATTATCCCTTCACAATACTAGTGAGTACATTATCTGTAAATCTATAGATCCTGTCTATGTATAATTATTCAACGTCTTTGGCTTGTATCGCCCGGCTTTAACTGCCGTGTATATAAGTTCAAGGTGAACGTAATCTGCTTTATTCACGATTCTAATCCGGACTCTACATGGTCCTATAATCAATTTTGATACGGATCCTTACGCTATCTTACACTTTCCAGTGGATCTACCGTTCCACATATATATTTAATCAGTGGCTATGCCACATATTCAAACACGATCCTTAAGTGGTTTTACCACACATTCCAACACTGCCGTTCGGCTCAATGGCCACACATAGACTAAAATGTAACTAGGCCAGACGCGTCATACATTGATTTGCGCGATTTCTGGTCTTAGTTTAATTGAGGTGTCTAGTGGTGCACGCATGTGGAATGTGGCCACAATCCACATGCCTGCAAGCCACAAGACAGTCCTCAACACCTGGATGGATTCCATCCAACCCTGCAGTCTTTCTATTTCTTAGCACTTTTGTGCTTGTGTGATTTAAAGTGAACCATTTAAATGAACAGCAACAAATTTACTGCTTAATGGTCTTAGTCAATATGGAACTTCTGATACACAGCAGCCTGCTCATGTCATGGTCATAACAGAACTCTTTTCTTTGGAGAACCCACTTGATTTTTTAAAATGGGTTGTCTTTCTCCTTATGGTTTGAATGTCCAGCATCATTTTATTTCATTTCTGCTATTCAGTTGCTGTTCACTTTTCCCCTGCCTCCTTATTGTTCCTATCTGGCACTTTCGGTTTCTTCTTTTGGTTGTTTGTGCTTTTCTTTGGGATGTAGGATAAAGAGAGAGGGATAGTGCCTCACGGTGAGAGACAGCCATGTCCTTTTTAGGATAGTCAGGATCCTATTTGGTTCTCCTTAACGAATACTGCTTGTGTACGGTGGTGGCCACATCCCGGGCAACAGTCTTGGCTGACTGGCTAAACTACATGAGTGGAGTAGGAGTAATCTTACTCAAGGGAATGTCCATCCCTAGTACACAAAGACTGAGACGGTGAGTGAGGCGGAGGAATCTGAGAAGATCAACGGCTCGCAAAGCGGAACAGCAAAGTGTGTGGCGCACTAGAGGCGTGTCGGACATAGAAAAAGACAACGGCTAGCCACCGTGGAAGAGATTGGGGCCTTACCACGTACTTCCTACAGAACGTAATGAGATCACAACAACAAGATAAGAACCGATATGTAGAGAACTCTCTGTCCCCTGGGGAAGAATCTACTGTACAAATTAACAGGGAAGGGGCAACTCCTCTAATGAGTAAGGAAGTACATAATGACGAGTGGTTCTTAAATTCTGTTGAAAGGGAGCATTCTGAGAAAGACCACCTAAAAACTAGTAGGAGCCGCCTAAAATTAGGAACATGGAACGTTAGAACTCTAAACAGAGAAGGAAACCTTGACAATCTTATATTAGAGGCAACAGACATGAAACTCGATATACTGGGAGTTGCAGAGGCAAGACTATTGGATACAGGCTACATAAAAAGAGACCAGTACACGCTTATACACTCAGGAGGAGAAAAACATGAAAGATGGGTAGGAATGTTGATAAAGAAGGAGTTAGAAAAATACGTATGTGGATACTGGACACACAATGACAGAATGATGTTACTAAAGATGAGAGCAAAGCCATTCGACATATCAATCTTACAAACTTATGCACCAACTAAAGATCACAGCGAGGAAGAAATAGAAGAATACTATGAAGAGCTACAACACACACTTAAACCAGTAAAATCTACAGATGTGTTGATAGTAATGGGTGATATGAATGCAAAAATAGGAACAGGAAAATACAAGAAAATAGTAGGACAGTATGGATTAGGGACAAGAAATGATAGAGGAGACAGACTTATCCAGTTCTGTGAAGAAAACCAGCTGGTCATATGTAACACCTTTTTTGAACACCACCCAAGGAAATTATACACATGGAAAAGCCCAGGAGACGTAACAAGAAATCAAATTGACTATATCATGATAAAACATAGATTTAAGAACAGTGTCACAAGTGCAAAGACACATCCTGGCGCCGACATAAATTCAGATCACAATCTAGTCATCATCAAAGTAAATATAAAGCTGAAAAGAGCAGGAAACAGAAGACAGGAGGAACCCCAGATAGAAATATCAGCGCTGAAACAACCAGATATAAAACAGAAATATTTAATCGACGTCAAAAATAAATATCAACAGTTATTGACAGAAAGCATGGAGCAGCATAGAAGAGAAAACCCAGAAGAAAAAGTAACAGCAAAATGGGAATGCTTAAAAACAAGCATACAATCAGCAAATGCAAATTTACCTAAAAAGGAGTGTAAGAAAAATCAAATTTGGATGACAGATGACATCTTGAATAAAATGGCAGAACGAAAGAAAGCAAAAAACACTCCAGAATATAAAACAATAGACAATGACATATGTACTATGTGTAGACAAGCAAAAAAACGGTGGATAGAAACAAAGTGCAAGGAAATAGAAGACTTGGAAGCAAAGCACATGACAAGAGATATGCATGAAGAAATAAAGAAATTATCAAATAAGTCGTGGTTTGCACAAGGAGGAAGCTGTATCAAGAACAAAAATGGTGTAATATTATTTGATGAGAAAGACATATCAAACAGATGGGCAGAATATGTAAAAGAACTATTTGAAGACAACAGAGGTAAAAAACCATCACCAGATTCTAATGAAGGCCCAAACATTCTCAGATCAGAAGTAGAGAATGCCATACATATGATACAAAAAGGAAAATCAGCAGGCATGGATAACATAAAAATTGAAATGATAGAAGCTCTGGAGAGCTTTGGTATAGATACAATCACAGATCTATGCAACGATATATACAATACAGGATATATACCACACGACATGAAGACATCAGTTTTTATAACATTTCCCCAAAAAAAAACAAATGCAACAGAATGTTCAGACTTCAGAACAATCAGCCTGATGAGTCATGCAATTAAGATACTGCTCAAAATCATACAGGAAAGAATAAAAAGTAAGGTAGACAGCGAAATCCAAGAAGAACAGTTTGGTTTTAGACGGAACAGTGGAACAAGAGAGGCAATATTTTGCCTAAGAATATTAGCAGAAACATATACAGAGGTCCAAAAAAGTATGTACATGTGCTTCATTGACTATAAGAAGGCCTTTGACAGAGTCCATCATGAGAAAATAATTGAATGCCTCAAAGACATAGGTATTGATGGAAAAGATATAAGAATACTCAGTAACCTTTATTGTGAGCAAACTGCCACAGTAAGATCTGGAAGGAATTATTCATCATACATAGACATAAAAAGAGGTGTCAGATAAGGTTGTGTGCTGTCCCCGTCTATTTAATTTATACACCAAAAAAATTTTCAAACAGATACAGGAAATACCAGGACTGAACATCAGTGGAAGGTCAATAAACAACCTTAGATACTTAGTATGCAGATGATACCGTGTTGTTAGCTGAAAGCGAACAGGAGTTACAAGAACTAGTGAAGCAAGTGAACAGTATGAGTCATGAATATGGACTCGACATTAATATTGAGAAAACAAAAACTATGATAATTAGCAAAATAGACGATAAACCCACATTAAAGATAAGCGTAAATGGGAAAATCCTGGAACAAGTCAAGAGCTACGTATATCTTGGTTATATAATAACAGAAGATGGCAGATGTGAAACAGAAATCAACAAGAGAATAGGAATGGCCAAAGCTACATTCAACAACATGAAACATATACTGACATCTAAACAGTTATCTCACAAATTAAAACTGAGAATCATAAAGTGTTATATATATTCTGCATTTCTGTATGGTGCGGAAACATGGACGATGAATAAGCATTTGGAAGAAAGAACTGAGACTCTTGAAATGTGGATATATAGAAGAATGGGGCGTATCTCATGGAAAGAGATGAAAACAAATAAAGAGGTCCTAGAAAATCTAGGTATGAAAACAGAGGTCATGAGGGAGATCAAAGTTAGGCAGCTAAAATACTTTGGCCACATAAAAAGGCATAACACCTTGCAGAAGACCATAACAGAAGGGAGAGTTGAAGGCAAACGTGCAAGGGGAAGACAGCGCTATAAGTGGGAAGATAACATCAAGAGATGGACAGGAAAGAGTCTATCAGAGTGCACCACCAAGACAAGAGACAGAAGACGTTGAAGATCCATTACAGCCAACCTTCGTTGTGGAGATGGCAACTGATGATGATGATGCTTTTCTTTCGTATCTGATTTTAGTATTCATATATATTCCCCAGCATTTTTATCTGCTCTCATCACTTCTATCTATTGCTGAGTCTTCTTGCATTGCAGTTTATGATTTCGCATCAGGCCATTCTGTTATATTTTAAAAAAATAAGCATTGTTGTTTGTTATATTTCCTTGCTTTGATATTTTATTTCTTTCTAGTTTCTGTATTTTTACTTTGCTTAATTAGTGTTTCATTTCCCCCTCATATTACTCATTTTCTTTCTCTTTTTTTTTTTAACCTTCTATGTTGTTCATCTTATCTCTTTTTATTCATCTACTTGTTTCTGCATGTTTGCCTTTTCTGTGGACAAATCTTTATTTCTAACTTTTGTCTCTTTTTTGTGACTATAAATGACAGATGAAGGATAGAACCTGAAACGTCCTATGTTTTGAGTGTACTGTTCAACAGTAAAACTGACTTGATACCAATTTCAGTGTGAGGTAAAGGTAAATGATCCCGTTACATGCTCATTGAGGCATATTGGGAATATGGTGTTAGGCCCATATTTTCTTGACCATTGGCACACTAGGGGTGATGTGGTCAGCATCACGCCGGCCACCTTAACCTTCCTAGAGTTACTCTGGTACCCAATTCATGAGGCTGGGTCAACCCCAGAGCCATTTGCGGTCTAAAAAATCCCACCTCAACTGGGGATCAAACCATGGACCACCAAGCTAGGAAGCCAGTGCACTAACCACTGCGCTACTTTGGCTACAAGATAATTTTTATACAGGTCTAAATATTGTAGGGGTGTTTCTCAAAGTGCAGTGACAATTATTTGCCCCATTTATTCTCACATCTTTGTTTTTTTTCTCAATGACTTTTCAGACCCAGCAGTTGTGACCTTTCTTCCAGTATTCTCCTTTTGTCCTGCATCTTTTACATTTAGGGTATAGAATGGCAAGGTCATCAAAATATTAAGGCTGAGTCCATTCCTGGTGGTTGACATTGTTATTTCCATAATCCAATCTTGATCGTGTACAAAGTGCAATTTTGTGACTACAGGCATCCCTACTACACTCCAGTTCTTACCTCAAAGTGTTCTGAGAGCTGTCCTTAATGGAAAAACCCTGCACTTTACAATCATATGTTGTCATTGTCAACTTAATGAAATTAGGGGAGATTCTGTAATGCCCCATCAGTTGCTTGATTGATTCTCTAAACTTCTGAAGACCTTTTCATAGTCCAAAAATTGAATGTTAAGAGGCATCTTCAGCTGCTTGTCATGCTATGTTGTGTGCAATGTGGCTATCTGATCTGTTTAGTAAAAAAAAAAATCTTGATTGGTCCTCCCACAGCTGTCTATGAGGGTATGTCATACATTGTAAGAGGTGATTACTATGAGGTTATGCATGGGACTGGCAACCTCATCATGTAAAATAGTGCTACAGAAACCACCACTACAAGAGAACATGAATACTTTGTGCAGGATTTCTGCCAGGGGTTGAGCTGCTATGGTGGCTCCATGCTCTTTAAGAAGCAAAAAGGGAAATGATGATTATGAATTTTAAACTCCTTTTCTGCTAGCCAGATATCATAGGGATCCTGTGGAGCTGGTCCGATTCTTTAAAATATTCTGCCCACTTGAAAAATTTGTTCTATGCTGTTAAAGAATTTTCCATTCCTATCCTTAGTAAGTCTGCTTGCTTATTGTCCTTGTTAGCCTGAATTACTACCTAGATCCTTCATAATTTCTGTTGCTACAGCCTTGCCTGCTTCTTTTGCCAACTCAAGGGTTTCTCTCCTTTTATCTCTTCTGGCAGTCTTCTTGCTTCTTTGCATATTTCATCTGTCTCTGCTCTGAAAATTCTGGTTTTTCATTGTTTAATTCTGCTTTCTTATTGTTTCCTCTCTTCTATCTTTTTGATAGTTTCAGTTGCCACCCATGCTTTGTGTTAGCGTTCCTTTTTTATAAGACCTATTTTGCTTGCTTCTTTTCATATTTTTATCTTGTTGTCAGTAGTCTTCTGATTTGCTTTCTTTCACTTGTTAAGTACTTGATATTTACTGGATGTTTTGACAGCGAATTTCTTTCTGACGAACCAAATTCCAGATTTATTAAGAATTCAATAGCAAAGTTCCATTATTTACTCCTTCCTGTATATTTTTTCTTTAAGAAACATGCAAATTACCTTTGCCAGCAGCTTTAGGTCAGTACCAGTCTCTCCTGTAAGGATAACCACCTTTTTTCCAAGAGCTCCTCCAAACTTGTTGAGCCAGTCTGTGTAAATCTACACAATGAATTTTTAATAAGGATAGCATGAAATAAACAAGAGTTAAAATGTGAATATCTTCCAAGTTCAATTCAATTTTTTGGTAAAGGTAATGGATATCTTTGAATTAAACAATTTTAAGTACTGTGTTTTACATTAAATTTTCCATTAATTACTTTAGCCTGTATATGGATACTACATCACTTTATTAACTAATTACAAAGTGTGAAACTTAAAAACTAAACCTGGAAACATCCATATATCTTCATTAAACACTAATTATATTTTTCTACTTCCCGAATGAAGAAAAAATAAAATTACCTGTTGCGCCAGAGCATCTAAAGGTGCCACATATACACATCTTCCCTCAGTATTTTGGGAGAACATTCTCAGTATAGCAAACTCCGCAGAGATAGTCTTTCCACTTCCTGTAGGGGCTCCAATAAAGACATTGTCATCACTGTTGTAGGTGGCGTTGAAAACTGAAACAAGAATTTTCAACACATTCATTTTCAAGCACAAAAACAGGCCTTTCATGCTTTGAATTCTTCCACAATTGACTTATATTAAATGTTTATGGCTGGTAAAAATGGTTCTTTAATAAAAATGCATTTACTGAAACTATTAAAAAATAAAGGCTTTCTTGAAATATCTTCTTAATGATAAAATTAACACCAGCACTGTCACTCTGAAAATAAATACGCGAAATACAGACTGTTCTATTAAAGTCAGGCAACAAAAACAGATATATATATATATATATATATATATATATATATATATATATATATATATATATATATATATATATATATATATATATATATATATATATATATATATATATAAATACCCTGCGTCTGAATGGGGTTAAATATTGGAAACTTCCTGCTGTAGAGAGCTTCAAACTTTGGATTTCGCAGAGCAGAGATAGGAAGTGGCTGCAGGTCCAACAACTCAGTAGGTGGTGGGTATCGCTCAGGCAGTATCAGATGACGAAACGATACAGGCAGTTGAGTTTCTGTTCCTGTCATGACAAAATATTTTTTAAATGAACACTTCCACCTGACATTCAGATATTAAAACAAAGAACGCAAATGTGTTGACTCTCAGTTTATTCATCAACAGTAAAAGGATAACAGATGAGTCTGAATCAGTACTACATTCATGCAAAGCAAATCTTTAAAATCTGATGTAATAACATTGGAGATCTTCAACAAACCACTATTATATAGTGTAGTGATGCCTAAAATTACTGTTTCCTACATTTTGTTGATTTGTTTGTTCAGTGGCCCTCACTGACAAAACAGTTTTAATGTTCTTAACCACAAATGTACATTTTTTTTTTTTTTTTGAAGCAAAGCTAAGTCCATCTTTGCCATCTTAAAAACTGACTGAACCAGGTCTCTCATTTTTTCTCTCCAATACAACACAGGACAATACAAACCACAAAGAATGTTTAATCATTTTTAACAATCACATTTATCTAATCTCTCCACCATAAATAAATCTTTGCTCATAGCAGAACTATTTTAAAATACCATTAAAAGAGCACCAGAGAAATTTGGCTGATAAATTTGTAAAACTAAAATTCTGTTCATTTTATAACTGTTTCACTTATATCATGACAAAAACACAGGTAAAGTTTTATTGATATCAAAAATTGTTCAAGCAGGCTACTAAAACAAAACATTATTAAAATCAGCTTTTCTCTCAAATACATTAATTCAACTAATGTAATTGCTCTACAGATATAAAGAACTGGTTGCTAAAATAAAACAATATAACCAAATGTATGCATACCTATCCACCTGTCAGACACAACCCTGATAAAATACTGAGGTGGGAGAGGCTCAAACACCGGCACAAAGAACTTCACAACATGTTCATCTGTGGCAAATTTGCTAAAAAAAAAAAATTATAATATATTTACTAACATACTGATGCAACAACGCCACCATCAATCTTTAACTGCTTATGTTAATTAAGTCTACATTTACAGAAGGTTGAATAAAAACTACTAGGAAAGACAAAGGTTAGCCAGTAAAGCTATCTCTGGATTTACAGAGAATTTCATGTTCATCCGTACATTATGTCATTGATTACCAGCAGGAAGATACTGATATGTTTCTAGCTCATGTATTTCCCTCGTGCAGGTCCTGGGGGTCTCTGAGGAGACAACAGAAGAAAAAGCTACTGCTCTTTCAGATGTTCTATATGTGGTTTCTTCTTCTTCTTCTTCCATCCTTAGCCGCAGACCGGCAAAGCAGTCCGTGGCCAGTACGCCTAGTGGCGTCTTAGGGCAACAAGAAATTAGTTGTTGTTCCGTTACGCCTAGTGGCGTTTATTGGTACAACAAAAAAATTAATTGTTGTTTCCGTAATCAGAGTGACTGGCAAGCGGGTGATCAGCCCACTGTGAATATGTGGTTAGAGGTGGCAAATATAAGGTTGTACATGGGGCTGGGCAACCTGAACATGCAAACTAAATTGCTACAGAAACACCTGATGCAAGTGCACATACGTAAATGTTTTGGTGCATGTTTTCTATATGGGAGCCAGCTGTAGTGGTGGCTGCATCATGGGGAGCAAACAGGAACATTCTTATGTTGATAGTGTATGCACTCTTTGACTGAATTCACATATGGTACAATCTTCTGTAAAGTGCTCTGTAGGAAGGCATTATCAAATATGCTAGTTGTTACACCTCAATTTGCATACAGGCTTACACTCACTAGTGAAGGCATAGCTGTACGCAACAGAGGTAGCATGAAAACGCATCAGTTTTGAAACCACACCATTGATTTTATTTGTGATGTAGGTTAAAATAAAATATGACGTATGCGCCGTCTGCATCTAAGAACTAACGATCCCTTCTCGTGGTCTTTTGGTAGGTGTCCGTCGAAGTGGGCAGATGTGTGTAGGAGAGCTTCTGACAAAGTGTTTGACGTCTACGGTTTTACTGATGACTGCCTGCCACTGTGTGCCAGGGATGGATGGCAATTAATACGGAAGTATTATATATTATTACTGTCAATATTCTGATGAATATTTGTCTATAAGTTATTCGCGAATCATTGGAGAACAAGCTGAATACATTCGAGAACAAATGTCTTAGAAAACTCATGAACATCAGTTGGAAAGAATTCAAGACTAATCGACAAATAAGAGAAGACTCTAGGCAGAAATATGTCTCCGACTATATAAGGAAAAGACGATGGTCATATATCGGTCATGTCCTACGAATGCAAAACAACAGAATACCACTACAGGCGCTCACTTGGGTTCCTGAGGGTAAGAGGAAAAAATTGGAAGACCAAAAGAAACACTCAGAAGAACAATAATAAGAGAAGGAAGAACGTTGGGCCTAAATAATGTGCAAGAGCTAAGAGGAGTGGCGTCACAACGAACAACCTGGAGAGCACTGGTTTCTGCCTTATGCGCCGTGTTTGGTGCTTAAAGAATTTATTATTATTATTATTATTCGCGAACAGTTAGACTGTACTGTACGGCTCATTTGCCTAAGTATGCATGTCTTCTGACGTACATAGTATCATGTATGATGGATGCTCAGTTTTGCCTGTGGAATGCCTTATTTGTGGAGCGTCCAATTAAATATTATTTAACTACACCACGGACTGAGGTCAATTATTTCAAGTTGCTGTTCCAGTCAGTGTTCGAGTTGCATTTGACATGAAATAATACTACACTGCAAAAAGTAACACTAGTGCTGATAATGTTTAATGACTGTTTTGTGCACATGCAGCACTATCAGCTTATATTTCTTTTCTTCGGCTTCACCTCTCTTTACAATAATGTTCCCGACTTCTTTCTGCTTGTGTGTCTCAGAAATTCTCTTTGTTGTTACAGTATGATCTTAATTAGACCATCATGATATTTCTGCAGTTTGGATAAGATTCTGCTGTTAATTTTCTCCTGGTTGCTTAATGCTGTCATTTAAAGAACTTGGTTGTTTACAGAATGTCAATAATTCACTTCTATTTGACAAGATTGGCTCCATGTAACACCAACACTCCCTTGGTCGCTTACTGAATGTCCTAATTCACTTCTACACAACTAGACTGGCTCTATGTAACACAAAAATACTCCTTTTCTTGTTCTAGTGACAAAACATTTGTTGCAAAGAATTTTTGTTTCCATTTTCTGCAATGCTTTTTTTTTGCTCAAGCTTTTCTGTTCTTTCTTAGATACAACAGAAATAAACAATCTGATGATTTAACTATAATACAGTAGTGTTCCCATGCTGCAATCAATGTTACCTTTTCAGTAAAAAGTATTCATGGTGCAGAATGGCCTCACTGTCAACATCTTCAACTAAGATCCAGAAGGCCTGTGAACAAAATTAATGGAGATAATTTGTTACTATTATTGTTATGAAAGTTATTGATGCATACTGAATTAAATACTGGCTGGCTGTTAACAGCAATGCAGTAGGAAGTTATTTAAAATTTGTACAGAAAATGGAAATCTAGGCGAATGAGACATAAAATGAGAAAACAAGCCTCAAACTGCCTGCGCAGAGATTAAACCAGAGGGAGAAGAAAACAAGGAAAAAGAGACACTGTGACTAAAATTAAAGGTGGGGGAATATAACTAGACAGAGATGAACATAATGGCAGTGAGGAAAGATAAATGTAATAAATTAAGATAATAATTCATCTCTCACCTAAGATGCTTTGTTTAACCTTTTCCTATTCCATTAAACATTGTCTTGTGTTCCAGAATCTCACCTTTCTACAGCTTCAATTGGTCGAATTTTTTTTTTTTTTGCACTGCTGTTTTTCTTTGCCAAATCCTAAGTTGCTTGCTGCTGTGTGTAATTTGTAACAAACACTGATCTTATCTAGCATGACAAGAGACAATAAAAAAATGTAGACATATGGCTAGGCAAATGGACACTAGAAACAATCCACTGTAGTTCCAGATTCTTCTTCTTCTTCTCTGATCCATAACCGCCACCCGTCAAAGCAGTCAGCGGCCATCACGCCTGGTGGCGTCTTGTAGGGCAGCAACAAATTGATTCCACTTTGCTCGGTCGGCGGCCATCCTTCGTACAGTGCCCCAACTGTGGTTCATTCTTTGCATCTCAGCTTCTACAGTTCTCCGCCAAGTTGTTTTTGGTCGGCCTCTCTTTCGCTTTCCCTCGGGGGTCCATAGCATAGAGTTCCAGATTACATATAGATAATTGTAGGCCTATGCTTGAGTGTTGACAGCAGTAACACTGTTTTCTTGTTTTGCAATTGTTAGGAAGATTCAGCTGCTCTGAAAATGGCAATTTGTTTGTTAGGAGTATATGTTATGTCTTCTTCTTGTAGTTTTTCTAGGCAAGATATTTATCACAGTGGTCAGTGTTGGGTCAACTTTCAACATAAATCTGCATGTTTCTGTAGCTGTCAGTATTACAGTTCCATCTCCTTGTCTTCACAATCGGACTCCTCTTCAGTACTTTCCTGCTGGCACAAATGCCTCTTCCTCATCAATATTTTTACTGCAACCATAATGAAATTTTAATCATTATCCTCTAAATATTTCAAACATTTTGAAAATCTAAATCTATGAACCATTTGTCATTCGTAACCCAGTCTGAAAGCTATAACATGAACTGAAAGCCTCAAAGATGAGAATATATAGTGCTGCCTTCCCTATCATCACACTAAATTGAACAGTTTGAACTAAAAATGCCATTTGAATCCAGATTAGATGAGCAGCACAATTTAAAAATAGCCAAAGTAGCTAAGGTGTAATACAATATGATCTGGTCACAACACTTGAGATATGAAAGTGGTTTACATGCAGCAAAAGTAAAAAGTGGGAAAAAGAAAACCAACTGGAGGGTGATACTAGGGAGTCAGATCCAAAGAGAAACTTCTCTTCACTTGCTGTAACTCAAAGTAATCAATCAGATCCAAGTATATAATTTACCTCAGAAATTCCATGTAATTTCTCTTCCCACTGGAAGTCAGGTGTGATAGTCAACTCAACTTTCAGGGTGGACCTGGTGATGGGTTGAATATGCACAGAGAGCTCCAGTCGTGGGAACTGACGAATGTATTTGTGAATTGGCTGAAAAGTGCACAAGATTATGAGTTATTAAATAACCTAGGAAAAAGTTAGCAAAATCAACTGAAAAAAAAATACAGCCTACCTGTTCACAACAGAACTTGCAAAACATTTATTTTGTTATTTGACATACAAACTGTCTTTAATTACTCAGTTACAACTATTTACTGGCGTTATTTGGGAATTTAAAGTAGAGTATGTGAAAGCTTCACCTTTCCCATTTTAGGCAGTCGCAGTAACTCCCCAATTTCATTATGGTTCAGGTCGTAGAGCCGCTCAAATGGGAGGTTCTTCTTCTCAATCTTTTTGATGACTTGCTCTGGAATTTTTCTGAACTGTCTTAAAGGTGTCATCGACTGCCACCTGAACATGGGAGTAATGGTAAACATTCATATTTAATTCAGTTGTAAGAAAGTTGCTCAAATAGCAAAACAGCTGTAATATAATTAGTATTATTAATTCATAAACTGTACACTTAAAAATTGGCAAAAAGAACATATACTGCCATCCCGCCTCCCCAACATAAATTGCCAGTTACCCACTCTGAATAGAACACTGTGATTCTGAAAGTGAAAATCAATTAGGGTGAAGTTTCTAACTGGGGTATAACTGCAGGTTATGAAGCAATAGTATACAATTTCCATTGCTCTTATGTAACAGGACTTCAATCTTAAATTTCTTTTTCCTTTTTACACATGAAAATTGATCCCAATGCAAGGTTTTCAACGATATTGTAGCATCTAACTTAAGAATGAGCAGGTGCTGGGAGGAGAATACAGAAAATGACCAACATTTATAACAGTGGAATGCAGTAGTAGAGATTCTGAGAAGACAAACAGACAGTCAATGTATACTATAAAGGGAGTGTAGTCTGTGAAGACTTAGGGGTTAATATGTTAGGTTACGCTCTGTGTAGTTCCCAGGGGTCTCCTGAGGGATTGGTTTGGTTTTAAGGACTATCTTCATTGCACACAGACAACTCCATCAGTGCTCCGATCTCCTCCCTTAGATCACATGAGGAGGATCTCAGCACAGTGCACAAACTCTGTAGCACTGGCGAGAATCCCAATGCGTGTATTTAGGAATCTCACATTCTATAAATATATTTGGTGGGTAGGTTTCTAATTTAAAATTTTGCCAGGGCAGCGGCCTTACGGCCTTCTCTTTACGATTTCCAACTGCCGAAAGATTTTTAATGTGCGCAACTTGCACACAGTACCTCCTATTTTTTGCCCTTATCCGAGAAGGCTAGGCATCCGATCTCACTACCCATGAGATCAGGGGGGAGTATGTCATCATTAGGACCACAGTTCTGAAAAAAATTTCCATAAATTATATTCCCTCTACTAGAAATCGAACCCGGTACCTCTGGAATTCGAGGCGTACGCCAAACCTCTTAGCCACTCTGACCCCTTCTGAGGGAACAAAGAAAGAATGGGTCTACTGCTCTGCCAGTCATGTCATAGGAGGTACATAAAACTGGCAACCTCATGTGAAATGCCGTGTAACAGAAACCACCACTGCAAGAGCACATGAATGTTTTGGGTGCAGGCTTCCAGCAAAAGGACTAGTTGTAGTAGTGGCCCCTTGTTCCATAAGGTGTGAAAAGATAAATAATATGATAATGGTGGTAGGTTTTAGATATAACATCATGGAAGATCTCTTCTCAGCATAATTATTTCATAATAACTATATTCTTATATATATACTTGGATTTATTACAAAATTCAGGCACAACTTACATTCGTTTGTTTACCATCTTGCACAGTGCAAGGGCCTTGTCAACCAACTGAGCCCAGCCATGATGTAAGCAAATCTCAAAAATTGCTCTCATCAGTCTGCCTGCAGACTGGGTTATATACACCATGTCAACCATCAGAGCAAAACCTTCCAGCTTCAACTGTGAAATGTAGGCCTGCAGCAGCACATTCACCTGGGAATGATCCAGCACAACCATCATTCAGTATTTCAATAAAGAAAAAAAATTAAATAAACAGAAAGCAATAGTAAAATTTGCTAAGATAGAAATGTGCTGTAATTTACTTTAAAAAGCAAGCTGACACAATTTCAACCTACACACGTTGTACTATTCCATTACAAACATTGGATAAAATGTCCCATCATGAAATTAGAAACATACCATAAATGTGTTTTTATCTTAAGCAGGAAGTTAATTTTTGTCAGCATAGTGTATGTAAAATGTTAGGGGCCAATTACATGCATGAAATACATTAAATACAATACATTCCCCCTGTGGTGAAACTTGTTGAGAACCCAGCATTGCACACTCAGCTTGGAGGAGTCATTTGAGCCCCAGACGTAACTCTGATCGGATGCACACAGGAGGATCTCACTGTGGACCCATGATAGGCAGGGGGAGCTGAGAAGTGGCTCTGTGCAGGACGTGACAACTGCTTGAGAGAGCCCAGAACCATAGCACATTATTTTAGCTCTGCATATGTGGAGAGCCCTCTTGGATGGCGGGGAATGCACAGCATACCATGCACTTTTTCCTCCGAGCTTGGGACCAGATGTGATGAATCTTTAAATGCAAGCCAGGCTGGAGAAACTGGAGCTCATGACTTCAACTCATCACGTTTCGGAATGGCAAAAAAGTCACAGGAAAAGCCAATATCAACAGTGTAGATAATGCCAGGGAGTCTACAACTTGGTATTTGCTGCAAAAGAGCAAGAAGCTCAGCAGCCCTAGTTCAACAACAAATAGAATAAATGTGTATGTAAAAACTAAAACTACAAGAAGTGTATTCTTTAGAAGAAAGTCATCAATTTGTAGACAAAGTCATAGGATGATCTTCTTCTTCTTTGATCCATAACCGCCAACCATCAAAGCAGTCAGCGGCCATCACGCCTGGTGGCATCTTGTAGGGCAGCAACAAATTGATTCCACTTTGCTCGGTCGGCGGCCATCCTTCGTACAGTGCCCCAACTGTGGTTCATTCTTTGCATCTCAGCTTCCACAGTTCTCCGCCAAGTTGTTTTTGGTCGGCCTCTCTTTCGCTTTCCCTCGGGGGTCCACATAGCATAGCTGTTCTTGCGATGGTATCAGGGTCCCTTCTGAGGACATGGCCAACCCAACTCCAGCGTCTGCCAGCTATGATGGTGTGCATGTCCTCCTGGTTACTCCGAATAAGTAGTTCTTGGTTGCTGATGGTGTTTGGCCAAAAGATTCGGAGAATTTTCCTTAGGCAGATTGTGTGGAAGGAGGACAGTTTCGACATTTCCTTCTCTGTTACTCTCCAACATTCCGCACCATAGAGAAGCACAGAAAGTACACAGCTCTCGTACAGTCTTAATTTGGTGTTTGTGCTGTACTGGGAAGACTTCCAAATGTTGTTGAGAACAGCAAAGGCTGTTCTCGCTTTATTCATTCTGTTGTTAATGTCCTTGCTTGTTCCGCCATCAGGTGTTATTATGCTTCCTAGGTAAGTAAATGTGTCTGTCTGTTCTAACTTCTGGTTCCTTACTGTTATTGGCTCAGGATTGCCCACATTTAGTGTCATGACCTCTGTCTTCTTCAAATTGATGTTCAGGCCAACCTGCTGGCCATACTTATTCAGTCTATCGGTTTTGTCTTGAATGTGTTGGTGTGAATGCGCGAGTAGTGCAATGTCATCTGCATATTCCAAATCTTCCAGTGTAGAAAACGTTGTCCATCTAATTCCTCTTGGACTGCCCTCTGTTGTCTGGCGCATCACCCAATCTATGACTGTCAAAAATAATGTTGTTGATAAGGGGCATCCCTGTCGTACTCCTGTTTTCACTTCGAAAGTTACATTACTCGATCCAACACTGCACGTAAAGTTAGAATAGAGGCTTTTTATAATGGAAACAATGCGGCTGGGAATTCCATAAGCCCTCAGAATTTTCCATAGGCTGTCCCTGTGTATGCTGTCGAAAGCCTTTTCAAAATCAACAAAGTTAATGTACAGCTGTCTCTGCCATTCTGAGCGCTGCTCTATAATGTTCCTGAGGGCAAATATATGATCTGCACATCTTCTGTTCTTTCTGAAGCCTTCTTCTTCTTTCCTCAGTTTATGGTCAACTGCTTTTGAAATTCTCTGGATGATTATCCTGCCTAGTATTTTGCTGGGAACTGAGAGGAGGGCAATTCCTCTCCAGTTGTTGCAGTCTGCAAGGTCACCCTTCTTGGGCAATTTGACAATTATTCCTTTACTCCACTCTGTTGGTGTTGTCTCAGTTTCCCAGACTTGTGCAAATAGTGGTTCTAATAGTTCTGCTGCTAGTTCAGGGTCTGTCTTGAATAGCTCAGCATTCAAATTGTCGTGACCAGGCGCTTTTCCATTTTTTAGCCCTTTGATAGCTGTGATAATTTCTTCTTTTCGTGGAATGTCTGTATTTACGTCTAAGTTACTTTCAGCCTCAGGAACATTCAGCTGAGTCTCTGGTTCATAGGATGATGAGACCATTTAATATGCCAACACTAAATAACAGAATCACTGCTGAAATGCGATTGAAAAGAAGCAGCTTTATCCACCAGGCCAATTGATTTCGTAGACAAACCTCAGACCTGCCTGAAGTTAACAGCCCCCTAAAGTCTGTGCCAGAACAAACCCCTTGGAGAGAGGAGCCTGGACTACCAGTACACATCCGGACAAAAGTGAAAGGAATATTCAACAGGGATAACAGAACAGCGTGCAACGTAGGACAGTCACTCTCAGTTTCCTGGATGATGAATTCCACAGGACCTCTGGGTCCGAGTATACACGGATGGGTCAGCACAGAATGCAGTAAAGAATGGAGGAGCAGGAATGTACACAGAATACCCAAACAACACTAGGGATACGGTCAGAGTACCAACGGGGAAATTCTGTAACAACTATGATGCAGAAATCCAGGCAATCAAGGTGGCAACTGAGAAACTGTTGAACACCAATCTCGGTCCACAGCCTGTAGTATTCCTGACAGATGCAAGATCAGCACTCCAAGCACTTTAGTCCAGAATATTGCCAGGTATACAAACCCTACTTTCTGAACTGTGCGTTCAGCGCAGGGTCGCCATGCAGTGGATACCGTCTCATTGTGGAATACCAGGAAACGAGAGAGCGGACGGACTGGCTAAAGAAGGTGCTGCAGACGAGCAACCGGATGTACCAGTTACGTACCATCAGAAGAAAAAGATGATCAAATCAATCAGAAAGCCACCTACACAGGATGACTACCAAGCTATGAACAGATATGAACAAATTGTCATTCTGCGCCTCAGAACAGGACACAACCGACTCCGCAGCCACATGTATAAAAAATTCAAGATTGGCAATTCAGCCATATGTACCTGTGGACAGGCACCCCAGACTGCGGAGCATGTACTTCAAGATTGCCCCGAATATGATATATTGAGGCAAACCCACTGGCCCAGAGAAACAACACTGGAAGCAAAACTATACGGACCTCTGTATGAACTACAAAAGACAGTGAAGTTTATACAAGAAACAACATTGCAGATATAGACAATATATTTCAAGCGAACGAAAGAAGAAGAACTGCTGAAATGTTTTCAAATGAATTACCTTAGCACTTGGTTCCTCAATGCTCTCCTTAATTGGAATAGGGACTCTCTCTAACAGCTTCATCAGCTCTAGTTTTTCTTCCTTTTAAACGACAGAAATAATTAGCATTAAGAAAAACAGCAAAGGGAAATGAGCTTGAGATATTCAATGTAAAACTAAACAAGAGAAGCATGATGCACAAACTTTTAAACAATGCTTTTTAAAAAAATTCAACAGAATTTCTACAGAAAACCATAATTAAATTTATGATATCTAATCTTCAGGACAAAAAAAAAAACAAGCAAACAAATGAACTAAATAAAACAAAATCTAAAACACAGTGATCTATTAGGTTTTCAGTCTCTTCATAAATTACATATCTTTCATAGTAATGAAGATTTACCTCTCTCACTGTAAGGTATTTGAACTCTGCAGACAGGGAAAATACTCTGAATAGCTCAATCTCACTCAGAGTTGGTTTCAGTAGCTGGTTGTATGTTGCCATGCTTTCATTTGTAATGTAATAGTGACTGGCAATACGGCCAAGTTCTGAACTCTGGTGAAGAAAGCAATCACAGTTCTCTGATTACAGAGATACTACAAATGATGACCTTACAGGCAGGGAAGAATACAATACCTAAAAGAACTCAAGCTTATTACTCTAATTAAATTCACAAGAGGTTGCATATGAACCATCAAATGTACAGCACTTGCTCAACTTTTGTCACCACTGCTTGTCTAATTATATCTCATAATGTACATCATAATTTCTAATCTTTACTTTAAGCCGCCTGTGTATTACTGCGGCTTGAAAGAAAAAAAAAAGGTGGGGGGGGGGGGGGGGGGGGGGGGGGGGGATAAGTAATACTGTACTTAACCATAAGTCGCACAATACGATTTATGAGGTGTATACTACTTATTTTCAAAGCGTCACTTAAGTCTGGTACTGAGCATCAATCAATTTACCAGTGCAAGAAAATAAGCTGATAGATTCTGTAGCTTTAAGCTTCTGTGCTGTCTTATTCCAGATTCAATACTGGAATCAAAATTGCTTTCTTTCAATGCCTATGGCACTATACCTACATTCCAGCTTATATTTATGACTTTATGAGAGGAGCAGATTGACAGTATGGCCTTCACCAACCAATCTGAGAGAGAAACTGTATGGAGATGAGAGAAGCCTAAGGCAGCTGAAAACTTGTATGAGAAATGCATGTGATTATTTCACCGTGTATGATGACAGAAGATAGCATTTCATCAAAGCAGACACTGACACCTCTAAAGAGATATTGTACAGATTGCTTGGTGAAGTCTGGGAAACAGAGGAAATACCAGCAGACTGGAGTTAGGGATTTTCGGTTAAGCTGCACAACAGGTAATGCCTCTTGAAACCATTTCCCTTCTCACTAGCTATAAAGTGGACTACTAAAACAAAAACATAAGCTAACAGAAGAGGAATTAAGTGAACTCTGACAAAACAACTTGACTATCCAAATTCTGTCAATGACCAGGCTCTTCAACCCACTAACTGAACCAGATGTAAGATTAAATGAAAATACTTAATGAGAGATCACACTGTCTGAAAATGTAAGGAAAAGACAAAGATTATGAGAATAAATGCAGCAAATGATCATCAGCATGTGCTAAAAGAATCATCCCTGCAAGATGTGACCTCATATGTATGTCTTGGCAGCAAGACAAAGTTGGAGGGGCAAGACAAAGTTAGAAGAACAGGGACATCAAAATAAAGTCATTAATTACCCTTCTACTGTATAGCATAGGCCTTCAACAAACTCATGCCAAGTCCTCCTTTCCTGTGCCATCTGCTTAAGATCCTTCCATATCTTTCCTGTCCTTTTCATGTCTATCCCCAATTTCCTTCATATATTTCTAGGTCTTCCTCTGTTTCTCTAATGCTGTGGATTCCAGAATATGGCGAGCTCATGCTATCAGCCGGTTTTCTTAATCTATGTTCTATTCAGTGTCACTGGTATTTGTCTGATTTTTTCCATCAGTTCCACATAGGTGATCACCTTGTTTCAGAACCATACAGTGTAGGACTATCTTGACATCTAAGTTGAAGATTTTTATTGTTGTGTTTCCATATATCTTAATGCAGTGAAGAATCCTCATTTGTATTCTTAGTTTGATATCCCTGCCTGTTCCTTCACATTTTTGTCCACCTATTTTCAAACCAAATTCAGGTTGTTTTTTTCTCTGACCCATATAATTTTATGTTTCATTAAGAAGTTCCTTCAGCTACAATCTGAGGGAGAAACTGTATGGAGACGAGAGAAGCCTAAGGCAGCTGAAAACTTGTATGAGAAATGCATGTAATTATTTCACCGTGTATGATGACAGAAGATGGCATTTCATCAAAGCTGACACTGACACCTCTAAAGAGAGGTTACATAACCCAGACTTCTTTGGTTACACATCTGTATTATATCATTTATCTTGTACATCAAAGTGGAAAAAAAATATACCAGGAAGCTTCCAGTTTTTCTGTCATACTTCAGAAGTCCATTTTTGTCAAGCAGACACGCTGCAGTGTGAACAAGATCTTTTCTTCTCTGCTGAAGCAGAGTGTCCTCTTTCAATGCATCATGAGAGACACCATAGAGGGTAGGGTTACGAAGCATTCGAATATACAGGTAGGTATAGCCTGGTGAAGAAAGTCAATAAATATGCTTGTTGAAGAATACAAAATTAAATGAACTGAAAAGTGACTAAAATAAAGACAGCTAATACACAAAGAATGACAAAACTCTAGAAGATAAATAACAAATTTAGGATATTAACAATGAAGCTGTGAGAAAATTCTTCGTATTATGAATTGATAATAGCGATCTTGAAGGCTTAATTTAAGAAAATGCTCCTTAAAAGTAAATGTCCCTACCTAGCCAGTCCACAGCTTCTTTGACATTGTGAACTGTTCCCAAAACCACTTCAGCATTCAGGTTGTCTGCCAGCTTAGAGATAAACTGGCTCTCAATAGGCAGCTGCAGATAATAATAAAGTATTTATATACATATATATATACATATATATACACACACATATATATATATATATATAAACGAGGAAGTCATAATGATTATTATTAGTTTTATAAACTGCATGTTTATTTGGAAACTTGTAAGTAAACATAGTCAGTACACACAATAAAAGATTAGGAAAATAAACCTATGATATGGTCCTAATCTTAATTACATATGTATGCCACAGAAGTCCATCTGTTCTCTTTACCTGCTGGTTCATCAAAGACAGATAGTACTGCAGCTCACTGTGATTAGTGATCATGAGACCTTCTCCCTTGGTATCATACTGTGGACGACCTGCTCTACCAAGCATCTGGAAATATTATATATAAGTGAACATGCGAGACAACAAAATGAGCTCATATAAATCACTCTTTAAGTTTCTTCAAGCAACTGCACAAAAAAAAAGAAAAACAGTTGGATAGCTCTGTTTAACAATGGTTAGAACTCTAGACCTCCTTTCCTGAAACAGAATTTCTGCTACCAAAATTTCTCCAATCAATAAAAACCTAACTAATCACAACAGCTATATAACCCATTAAAAAAATGTATACAATTCTCGTGCTGTGCTATACTGGTATCTGTCTACCTTTACCACAGTCAACAAAATACCCCATATTTTGCTTTTATTATATGAAAGAAGTTAAAAATTCATCCTGTACCTGTAAAACATCTAGGGCACTTAGCTCAACCCAGCGGCCCTTCTCTGGGCTGTAGATCTGTGTTCCCTTGATGATGACAGTGTGTGCAGGAAGGTTCACACCCCAGGCAAGGGTAGACGTGGACACAAGGACTTGAATATGACGATCACTGAACAAGTCTTCCACAAGTTTACGATCAACCCTAAATGAATGAATGACCATATACAGTTCTAATATGCGGAGCACTACTTCATCTTCATACTAAAAATATTCTTTTACCTTCCCAACATTCACCTCCTTTCTTTACAATGTCATTCCTCCTAAATACTTACTTGTTCATCCCTGCATGGTGAATGGCAAAACCATATGGCAGTAAATCTTTGAGTTCAGAACTCTGAAAAGAAAAAAAAAACCTTCGCATTTAACTACCACACAGATAATGTAGAAGAACATAATCCATAACAATGTTTTGACATGGGCTGTGTATCCCAATTAACAATGAAAAAATAGAAAGAACATCAGACTATTATTTGAATATTATATAGCAGGGAATGGCAGTTAATTATATGTATGCTCAATTTATATGGTTTTTTTTTTTTTAAATAACTAGAGAAAAGCTTTACCCATCTACAACTGATTACAAGCACATAAATCATAATAGCATTGCATTAAGACTCTGAGATAGTTGGTATGCAAACCTTGACTTGCTCTGCTTCTTGTCTGAGAACAACAGTAGAGGCAGATCCCTCTTTCATGAAAAGACCAAGAGTGTCTTTTTCTAGGCACATGTCTCTAATGGTACGTGCTGTCTTCCCAGTTTCTTTTCTTGAGTGAACAAAAATCAGGACCTGCGTGTAGAAGTAAAAGTAACAGAAAAATAATTGCATGAAACAGTGACATAATAGTTTCTTTCAAATAGAGTTCTCAATTTAGGGAATTTGGTTCAGGAGTCAAAATTAGGTTTGGGAAAAAAGATTTTGCAGTAATATCTACAAACAAATACAATACAAGACAAACAGCTCAGTGTAGTTTAGCGGAGATCTCTGGAGAGACAGTGAAGGAATAGGCATATTGCTCCCTTAGGCATGTCGTAAAAGTTGACTAATATGAGGTTGTGCATAAGCTGGCAACCTAACATATTAAATACATTTACAAACAGGCACACAGAAACCACCGCTGCAGGAGTTTGTGCTTTGGTGTAGAGGGTATCTTCTGTAGTGGTAGCCCCATGCTAAATAAGGAGTGAAAAAAAGATGATTATGACAAATAAGACAGACAGAAATATTTAAAGACAAAAGATACAGACTATTTTTTAATGCTGACCACATTTGAAGAGAATGCTGTCATATCAAATATTTAAATCAAAGATACCTGATTCTTGCCAGCATGCTCTATGACTTTCTCATATACAATATCATTCATGAGCTGAAAACGCTTGATAGCCTTCTTTTCTGTGATACCAATGAACTGCTGCTCAAGCGGGACTGGGCGGAAACTGTTGTCGAAGTAGAAGAGACCTTCTCTTGGGTCCACACGCAAGAAAACAGCCACATCTTCATAGTTTGGTAATGTAGCACTAAGCCCAACCAGTCTGATGTCCTCTTGTGTTGTCTCAATGGTACGAATTGTTCTACACAGAAAAAAACATATAAATAAATATTCACTTAAGAAATACTAATGTAGTTAACTTCTAAGCTGCTTAAATAAATTTTTAGTGGTTCCAAACCATTAACAAAAAAGTTAATGATTAACATTCAGAACAAACAATTTTGTAAAAAAACATGATCGCATTTTATACTTGAAGATCTTGTACACAACTATGTACAGATGACTGCATAGCTGCGATTTACTTACTGACTTAGTCGTTCCCCTTCTACCGTGAGGTGTAGAGGTTTGGAAGAGAGAGTGCCAGACTATCCTATTGGCTGTCTTCCTCCTGGTCTGGTTCCATTCTAGTCCTCTGTCCTTCAAAGATTGTTTAATGTTGTCCTCCCAGCGGACTCTGGGTCGTTCTGGGGGTCTGGATCCCTGGCTCTTTGTTTCCCATGCTTGTCGTGGTAGCCGATCTTCTCCCATTCTGCAGACATGGCCAAACCATCTTAGTTGGGACTGTTCTACTTGGGTCTGCAGGGGGTGGGATTTTAGGCCTTGACGTATCGTCTGGTTGCGGACCATGTCTTTTCTTGTTACTTCAATCACCTTCCTCAGATACCTCATTTCTGAGGTTTGGATCTGGCTTTTGTGGGTTGTAGTCATTGCCCATGACTCGCATCCATATGTCAAGACTGGGAAATAGGTGGAGCGGTATACAGCCATCTTTGTTTTCTTACTAACCTCTCTCTTGCTGAGGAATCCTCGATTTATGGCCTGAAAATGTCTCCCAACTCTTCTTTGATGCCTCCCTTTCGGTCTATAATAGCTCAGATATTTAAAGTGGTCGACCTGCTCCAGGACCTGTTCTCCCAGCTTAATCTGATGTCTTCTTTCTAGTCGTGATATCACCGTGGATTTTGTTTTAGAGCTGCTTATGACCATCCCTCTCTTCTCCAGCTCTTCCTTCCGGACTTGCAGGTTGGATTGGAGATGTGCCTCTGATTTAGCAATCAGGGCAACATCATCAGCAAATGCCGGCTCTGAAATACATACCTGTCTCATCTTCCAGTACCCCACTGAATACTTTCTTGTTCTCTTCTTACATGCCTTGATAACATCGTCCACGAGGAGTATGAAAAGATAAGGTGACAGGATATCACCTTGTCTTACACCAGTGGTGGTCCTGAACTCTTCTGGCTTATGGTTTGCTGTCCTCACATAATTTCTGCAAGACTTGTAGAAGCTCTGTATAGCATGAATCAGAGGTGCTGGAATGTTCTTTCTTGCCAAACAGTCCCAAAGTTTGCTCCAGGGGACCCTGTCAAACGCCTTTTCCAGATCTATGAAACAAAGATGGATCTCACTCTTATACTCAAGGGCCTTTTCACTCAGCTGTCTGAGTGTGAAGATTAGGTCTTGAGTACTTCGGTTTGCTTGGAATCCGCACTGGACCTCATCCAATTGTGGCTCAGCTAGGCGTTGGAGTCTCTGCTCTAGGATTCTAGAGTAGATTTTACCAGGGACACTGAGAAGGGATATGCCTCTATGGTTTCCACATTGTCGATTGTCACCCTTGCTGCGATTTATGCAGCCTAATTATGTGATCTCTTGATAAAATGCATTCTAAAAATTTTATGAAACAGTAGTAAATCATATTATATGGGTAAAATTAAAATATTTAGGCTATTAGGCCACATAGGGACAACTGCCTTAATTTGCGCAAATTGTGTTTATGCAATGGCTGCATGAATATAACTGATATAAATCATGACCATGCTGTTATTCTAAAGTCTCACCTTGCCACAAGAGCCTCCAGGACAGGTCCCCGGTCATCATGAAGGAGATGGATCTCATCCTACAGGAAAATAAAATTCTGCATTCAGTCTGGTCTTTACTGCAATAACAGCTAGAAGAATAGTTTTATTTTAAATTTACAAATAGCTTTCACATAATTACTTGTAAGAACCAAAATATACTTCATTAGTTCTCAACTCCAAAAGCCAAAATGTTCAACATTATGTAACTTTCAGTCACAATATTTTTCCAACCAGTTTTTCAGAATAAAATTAAAGCTAAAAAAATATCACAACAGATAAAATATCTAATTACTTTAAACAAAATTTTTTTTTTTTTTTTTTTTGGGTTAAACTTACAAAAATTATCAGTTTTACAAACTGGGTGTAAGTCTTCTCTCCACCTTTCCTGGTAATGATGTCCCATTTTTCAGGGGTGCATACAATAACTTGTGTTGCAGCAATCTGTTCTCTGGTCAGTTGGTGGTCACCTGTCAATTCCTGCACTTTGATATTGTATGAAGATAAGCGCTGTTGGGGGGAAATAAATAATGCAGAACTGTCAGAGCATTACATTACAACAAATAAGTCAAACAATTGTACAGGATAATCTTTCAGTTCTTGTTTATCTTTCTTTTCTGTTCCAATAAAACTATGGAATTTCATTCCCTTTAGAACAGGTTTGATGTTTACCTTTCATTTTTATGTGGACTTTAAAGGCACTTTGAAGGTACAGTGAATATAAATAATAAATTTTTATACAAAAAAATTTTGAATTCAAAAGAATCAAGGTGCAAACATAAATTCAAACTGCAATAGATTCACCACTATGGATTTTTTTGTGTCTAGATACTTTCAATACCACAATAAGTAGCAGATTCATCCTGTGGATTTGATTAAACTTACAAATAAACTGTTAGATCTACAAAATTACATGAAATTTTTACAGTAATTGGAATTTTTTTCACTAATAGTCAACTTTTGTTGCACATTGTGTGGAAAGAGGACAATTTTGATATTTCCTTCACTGTTACTCTCCAGCATTCCACACCATAGAAAAACACAGAAAGTACACAGCTTACACATAATCTTAATTGTGTGTTTGTGCTGTACTATAACCAAAATTGGATTCTGGAAAGTCAAATGAAACCAAAATTGGATTCTGGAATGTCAGGTTTCACAATAGAAAATTAAAAAAAAAAAGATCAGCTGAATAAAATATGACAATTAACACATTTCATAGCATCTGAAGCATTCAGAGTCCAGAATGATGATCTGCACAGCACAATAGCACCACATACTTCACTGCTGACCAATACATTTTATCGCTCACACTACTTACACTAATGCTGAACTGTGTTTTTCTGCCTTGAGAAATTAAAAGATACAAAACATTTCAAAGCCAATGATATAACTTCTGTCTTACTTAGAAAGCGTGCCTTACCTCTGTGAAGTTGCCAACCATCTCCTGAGCTAAAGACTTCATAGGAGCAATGTAGATAATTTTGAATTCATCTGCATTGATGGTCCCATCAGGATTGACATGTTTTCCAATCTCTCTCATTATTGCTAGCAGAGCAACATTTGTTTTACCAGCACCCTATTACAGAAAGTGTCAAATGTTGATGAAACATGGGGGCATACGCAAGATGACAACCCAAGTTATACAAAATTGTCTCTCAGTCTTTATATGACATGAAGGTTAGCTCTACAAAGACAATTAAAAAAATGAGTAAAAATAACAATAAAATGTCTTTGTCCTAATAAAATATACATGAAAATGATGAGAAAAGAAAACAAGTGAGAAAGAAATTAACAAAAGCAACCACCAAATAACAGTAATAATAAAATTAATGTAGTTTTCATATGCACCATGTGCTGATGAAGATAAATTTGTAATGCATTTGAATGCTGTTACTGCCCCTGTGAATAAAACATACCCTGATGTGACATTTCAGCTACGTTCTACTGCTTTACAACAGCGACATATTACATTTTAGTAATAACAAAGAACTCTATAAGCCATTTCCCTGACAACAAAGTTTATATGTAGGTTATTCTCATGATGACAGCACAATCAGAGAAGCAACCCCATCAGGAAGGTGTTTAGGCCCTTTATTGCAGCAAATATTTATATCACAACAAATAATATTAACAAATGGAGATATTTAATCATAGCAGTACATGTTAATTATAACATACTTTATAGAGGCATATGATGTGGCTTAATTAAGCAATAAGGATAATTCATAATCAAAGATATTAAGACATTTTTATTTTTTTATTTTTGCGTTCGCCCGCTAATACTCGAGGCGAAATCTCAGGTTATTATTTTTTATGTCTAACCTGACATTGATTTTACGTGAGTATCCCTTTATTTCTTGTACAGAGACAGGTGTCCCTCGCCATTCATGCAAATACTTGCCGATTTCGGAGGTACCCATTGCAGCTGGGTCGGCTCAGGAGCCGCCAGTCCCTGGTCGACGACACTCCTTCAAATGTTCTCGCCAGGTCTCGAGTTAATCCAGTCCAAATCCCGGTCGACGAAAAATCCTCAAATGCCGTCGCCCGGGTTTGATCCTGTATCACCCGGTCGCCAGAGTGGTGTTGTAACCACTACGCTAGCGCGGCTCCCTATTAAGAAATAAAACTCCTACAAAACATGATGGCTTGCGTTTTTCACACATTACACACAAGATAATCTAGTGTAGTTCACAGGGGCCTCTGAGGACATAAAGAAAACAACCATTGCTCTTTCAAGCATGCTATTCAATGAAAACTAAAGAGAGACTGTGCATGAGGCTGGCAATCTCTTGACAAAACAAATTCTTACACCTCTACAAAATCACCTCTGCAAAGTCTTAGTTTTTTTTTTGCAAGTGGAGTCAAAAGCAGTAGTTGCCTCATACTTGTTAGAGAACAAAGAAGAAAGAGAAGACATACGAGGGCTATTCCAAAATCAACCTTCGATTGGCTAGTAAAAATAAACTGCTTGCAATAGCGACACGGCGCATTGCCTGCAGCAATCAGTATTGAGTTATCTCGCTCCACGCAAACCCACAGTCCCAATTGTTCAGTTGTTCACAAGTAGCGACCGAGTAAACATGGACCCTGTCATTACCACTCCCGCCAGCTGTGAGGTCCGTGGTGTGATTTGTTTTCTGCAAGCAGAAGGACACAGCACCGCCGAGATTCATCGTCGATTGTGTTGTGCGATAACGTTATGAGTGACAGTTCTGTGAGGGTCCCCAGTCACGATTCTGTCGAGAAATTCGTCCCCTTCTTCCCGGTAGCGCAGGGGTCGAGACATGGGTTCAGTTCGTGAATGCAGAGATGAAGGAACAGTCCAAACAGTGAATGCACACTCATTCTCCAAACAAGCCTAAGAAATTCAAACAAACATTTTCGCACTGAAAAATGATGGCTACAGTGTTCTGGGGCCGCAAGGGAATTTTGTTGATGGAATTCATGGCACCAGGGACCACAATAACGTTAGAAGTTTATTGTGAAATGCTGTAGAAGCTTCGGAGGTCGATCCAAAACAAAAGGCATGGAATGCTCACCAAGGGCGTCGTTCTCCTGCACGACAACGCACAGCCCACACTGCGGCTTGCACAAAGGCTTTACTCGAGCAGTTCAACTGGGAGATTTTCAACCAAGTAATGCAGTTATGTATGTAAGTTTTGTATGTAATAAGATTTTTTTCTCTATTTTTGATTATTTTTACCAGCCAATTGGAAGTTGATTTTGGAATAGCCCTCATATATAAGATGTATTTACTGTGTGAATATCTGCTGCCCCTTTAATTTAATACACATGCAATGATGTACTTACAGTTGGGGCACAAAGAAGTAGGTTTTGATCTGTCTCAATGGCAGCATGAAACAAACGACTCTGAATACGATTTAAGCTCTTGAACCCACTGAAAGCAGGCTGGGCATATTTGGGCAGCCGATCAATTGAAACAAGAGTCTGTAGTAAGAAAATGTAATAAGTTGTAATCAAACAGAAGTTCTTTATATAAGTAGCTTGTGTGTACAATATATTTGTGCAGGTACAATACAGCATTAGTAATATGAACTTGAGACCAAATATAGTTCAAACATTGAATTGTTCAGATAACTGAACTACGTTCATAAATTATAATTAAAAGAAAATATTATTTTCTGACATTTCCATGTCAACAAATCTAACAGAAAGTGGTGAATTCAATTTCAAGCTCTGTTCTACAATTATGTGCAGTGTGGCTGTCTGATCCTTACAGGATCTGTTTTGCAAAAAACCTGTCTAAATTGTTTTGTCTGTGGCCTTTATCAATCTCTCAAGGAAGATCCTGTTTAATATTTTACGAGTCACTAACAGGAACATTATTCTTCTGTAATCTGTGCACTTCTGAAAATCTCCCTTATTTAGTGACTTGACTGATATACTACCATACAGTCCACTGGCACTTCTATCTATCAGATCATACCAAGTAATCTGAATAATATCTTTGCAGGGGTGTCTACATCCGCTTTAATGGCCTCTGTTGCAATGAAACAAGAAGTCCAGTCTCCTTTTGGCTTTCTCTGAAGTCATTACCCTCCATGATAAGAGGGCCCTCCATCCACTTTGGACAGCCGAGTTGGATTACTTTAGACACCCGCTCACGGCACTGAAATTTTGTGCAGCTTTTAGTTTTTAAAAATGGGTAGCCGGCCTCACATCAACCCTTCCTAATCGCTTCTGACAACATGTCAGGTAAGTTACAGTGTTACTGTTCTGTATTCTTCCTTCATGCCTCAGTAACACCTGGTTATCTGCACCAGTCTGAAAATCAAAAGGGCTCCAGAGATTGTCCAATTTTAGCACCTTTACACAGAATAAAAGTTCAAATATTGGTTCCTCTAAACTTTAGTCTTTCCATGAATCCTAAAAAAGTAATGGAACTATTTTGCCTCAAGGTGTTTGGCAAAGCAGCCATTTGTGTGCAGGTGTGGATGATTTGTTATTTTGTATTACTGTATGAATGAATGAATTGTTTAAAATGTAGTCTACAAAAGCCACATATTCATTTATCCACACACATACCATACTTATACATATAACTCCATATAAATGCATAATTTTATGCCATATCACTAGTTAAAAAAAACTAGTCGGACTTCTTAAATTTCCGGAGTCAGTCAGAAAATTTGTTGGCTGACTCCACAACCCTGCTGAAAACTAAGCAAGACAAATAAGAATATGATCTATATTTTCTTGACTACACTAAGGCATATGACATAGCGAACCATGAGTAAATTATCAAAATGTTAGAAAGCATAAACATTTATGGTAAGAACATCAGAATAATAAAGAACATGGATTGGCAACAAACAGAAGCTATAAGAATCAGCAAAAAAGTAGGAACATTTCAATAGATAAAAAGGTTTTAGAAAGGGATATGTGCTGTCACATGATCTGTTCACTTTGCACAGTGAAAGTGAAGATCCATAGAAGATATGCCAGCAAAGCAGTGGGTGGATATTGTCAATACAAGGGCAAGACACTCTGGAATTGCCATGTAAACTAGTGTCTTTATCATAAATTATGAATCACGCATCAGAAATTCTGTTATAACTATATAAGATTACTGCCCCGAACGGAAAAAATCTGTTTGGGATTTGAACAGCAAATACAAATACATGTAGTTATGGCAGTAGGAAATCATTATCTTTAGTAATTGACAAGGAAATCATGATTTTGTCAGAAATATTGCACAACAGCATTGAAATTCCACGAGTTACACGCAGAAATGTGAACTCAGGCGAGAAGGAAAGGGTTAGATTTAGATTGGGTATATAAGCCTGTTCAGATTCAATTCTGGACTTTCAAAATTTCACAGCTGAAGACGTCCAAGGGACTTACAAAAGCTTGTTGAAGCCACTTAGCCACAGCCCACAGCTGAAAAAAGCAACGCTGATCTGCTTGTGGGCAGACTTGCATAGGTGTTTAGCTCAGATCAGTAATACTGTGTCTGAAGGGAGTTTATTGAGAGTCAAAAGCTTCTGATAAGAAGCATAAAAGACTGCAGTGTGTGATTCAAGGACCACCTCTACAATTCGCTGGATAGTAGCATTGTGGTTACCTGTCTAGGTGATTTAAGTATTGTGTTGTGTGGAAATTAAGAGAATTATCAACACCTGATGTATGATGAGAATTGTCCACAGTGGAAAGGACCTGAATTAGATAAGTACTCATTACTTTGAAGAAACAAGATCCAGAAGTCATAAATTGCCCGAAATGATGAACAAAGACACTGACACCCTAATTTTCCAACTTGTGATTTGTGTAAATACATATCTGCAATCTTTACTAAACTTATATTTCAATTAATAAATGTACAGATATATTTTATAATTTTACAGTTGATTGATTTTGTTAAAATTCCAGTTTCTGTTTGAAATTGTGTTATTGTGTGGAAATTAAGAGAATTATTTAATATTTAACATGTTAGGGATAATTAACAAGCTGCATTTCACCCAACTACAGGTCCATTTCCCAGCCAGAATCCGAAATGCTCGGGGACGTTTCGGATTTCGCCCAAAATAGCACCAATTTAAATTATGTACAGCTGTAGTACAATTTATTTTTGCTATCGATAACGACAAATGCTTCCTTTTCTTATTCCCACTGTTATCCACAGGAGTATATGCAGTTCTTTTCGACATTTTCATAATGAAATTAAACTCTAAATCACAAAATTAGTGAACAAATATCCAACTCAAAATCACAAGTAAGCTCAGAAATATTCACACACGTGGCTGGTAGCAGTACGGAACGCAATTGACCATGCTTTGTTTGAACATTCGTATCACGCAGTAGTGATTACGTCAGCATATACTGTACTGAGCCTGCGCATCATGGGCCGGAAACGAGATGAACTGAACGTAGCGCGTGGTCAGTTCCTCGCATACCTGTAAAAATATCAATCGACACGTAGCCTGGAAGCAGTGACGAGAGAGAACTAACCACACTTTAAAAATTTGTATCACGCAGTAGCGCTTACATCAGCCTATATTGCACCTCATGGCTGGAGACGTGATAAACTGAAGAGTGCGTGTTTTTTGATTTCTTGCAAACCAGTTAAAAAAAAAAAAAAAATTTAAGGCGCTGTTACGATCAATCTGAAAGAACATCAATGTCACATGAATGGGCCTTGATTGAAAGAATGGGGTCACTGCGTGACCTCTCCTTCTAAGGAAGTTAGTGTAAAACGATGGAAAATTTTGAATGCTAAATCACGCAGAGGTATATGAAATAAAGGTTTCGAATTTGCCATAATCCGGGACACTAAGAAATTCCCTTTTCGGCGATACCAAATACTTTGCGATGCGCTCAGCGTAACTAAGGTATTATTGAGAGAGAAATCGTGCATTTTCAGCACAAATTTGCAAATCATAGCTTGGTGGCAGTGCCGAAAATATGCTTTTTGACACATCAAATGCATTTTTTTGTGTCATAAAACCTTGCTCAATCGATTCCTCTATGATTATTTAATAAAATAAGCTCAAAAGTAAAGAATTTTGTACATAAAATCCAGTTCTCACTACCGTGCATGCCCTTAAGAACACCTTGCTTTTCAGACATACAGTTTTACATTGCATGTTCTAGGGCCACTTCGCCTAATAATATGTTTTTATTGGCACCATCAGGCAAGACATCAAATATTGTGTACAAGGAAGTTTTAACCAAAACTTTAAAAGTGACATTGGCTTTTAGCACATTTAAAGAATAACTAATATTTTGACATCATGTTTTAGTTATCCCACTTTCCGTGCTACATCACACAGTTTAAAAATACACCGATTAATATTTAAAATGAATTTAATTGAGTTTTATTTTTTTTTTTAAAAACAGCTGTTATTTTATAGATTCCCAGAGTGAAGAACAGGTAAGGCCTCTAGTAATATTAGAAAGTATGAAACTCACTGAGAACAAAATTCACACATCTCACCTATTTCAAAACCAACTATGTCGGAGTTTAGTTTAAAACCACTGCAAGCCACCTGTACTGTATCAATGCTTATCCATTATCTTTGTTCATAAATGACTGAGATGCAATCCCATAAAGGTAACTCAGTGTCACAACTTATTCTCACATGATTACACTTTTTCACAAGTGTTTTTTATTGGGCAATAAAAAGCTGAAATAAATGGTATTCGACTTTTAAAAAAAAATCTGACCTTCCAGATAATCAATGTTTTATTGTATTCAAATTTAATAAATATGATAAAAACTGTCACTATTTCAAATGATGGAGAGTGAAAGGAGTGTAGAAAATTTGTTCTCAGTTCTGAAGAAGGCTATCATGTCTTACCTCGTTGTTGTCAAAAGGCTTTGGCTTCAAAGCTGGAACATGCACCTCTTCATATCCTGCATCAAGGAATAAACAAGGACTGAATAATTTGATGAATATTTTAATCATCTATTAATCAAAGTAGGCTGACTACTACAGAATGCCTTCTGTCCTGGGTGATTATGTTTACTTATTTTAAGTTGTTGTTGAGCTAGGGCTGCTGAACTTTTTCCTCTTTTGTAGCCAATACCAAGTTGAAGAGTCCTTGGTATTATCTACACTGCAGATATAGGCTTTTCCTGTGGCTTTTCTGCCATTCCGAAATGTGCTGAGTTTTAGTCATGAGCTCCAGTTTCTCCAGCTTGGCTTGCATGCAAAGGATCATCACATCTGGTTCCAAGCTCGGAGGAAGAAGCTCATGGTATACTGTGCATTCCCCGCCATCCAAGAGGGCTCTCCAAATATGCAGAGCTAACATAAAGTGCTTTGGTTGTGGGATCTCCCAATGAATTGTCACATCCTAAACAGAGCCACTTCTCAGCTCCCCCTGTCTATCTTGGGGTCCATAGTGAGATCACTGCATGCAACCAACCAGGTAAAAGCTAGAGCTGCGTCTGGGGCTCAAGTGACTCATCCAAGCTTTGTGTGCAATGCAGGGTTTTCAACATTCACATCTATACACTATAGCACTGTGCTTAGCTGGTGGTAATATAAGGGGACTCCAGATATGCCCCCATGCATACTTATTTTAATATTTTCTTTACTTTCTTATTCTTCTAAAATATATCACTTACCCTTTCTCTGTTTCCTGTATGATCCATCAGGCAGCTGGCACCTCTTGTTGGCCATCAAATGACTGCCTTGTGAAAACACCAAATCGTCTAGATACAGAGTTTGGACTGGCCCAACTTCCTAATAAAACAAGTAAAACTTGTAAACATCCACCACAACACATTTAAGACATCAAATTCTTTTATATTTTATTTCTAAAGGAACAAACACTCTTACGGTGTCTAAAATAGAAATTGTAGCCGATTCAAATTACATCACTGTAAAAAGCACATTTTAACATCTCTAAACTTGAGATGTGCCTCAGAATAAATAGTGTCTTACAGTCAATGTAAAGAAAGTTGATAGCAGGCATAGAAAGGTGGATGTGATGCAGGGTTCACCATCTACGTATGTGCAATCATTTCAGTTAACTCTCTGACTATGTTACAGCTATGAGTGTTGGTCAGATTTGATGCCCGTGCCAAACCAATGGTCAGAGCGTTGTTTTTAAGTTTGTCACGAATAAATTTTAAAAATCGTCTGTTTAATGCAGTTCATATTTTAAAACGCGTAAATTAACTTCAGCTACTATTTAAACAACTAATTTGAGTGTACGTATGCATGTTTTGATTTTATTATTACAATTTATTGTGATGATTCGCGTGTTTGCATTTTTTGTTGTTTTTGGTACAGAAATATGTCAAGCTTTATATTTACAACTTCTAAGCCTCGTAAGCGAATAATTCTGTCAAACTATGTAGAAACATTGCTGACATTGACTGTTTAGTTGTCACAGTTTGTTGTCAAATAATGGAATCGATGCAGAAAGGTTAGACACATTAAATTTAACTCATCAGCAGGTGTGGTCCTATTCTAGCCGATCAAAAAGCAACAGAACTAGACTTAAGTAACATCTAATCACTAGTCCCAGGTAGAAGATGAATCTAGGGAAACTATTAAAACCTTAAACAAGTGTAAAAAATGTTTATTTGATGTTGTTACTATTTATTTGTTTGAAAATTACGTAATGGAATATTGTATATTATTTTTGTATTCTTATAAGAGATTACAGTAAAAAATGGTGTGAATAACACTAAATGTGGCCATACTCAGTGTAAATGGATTACCTTAATGTTTGAAAACTAAAAAGAAAGTTTTATTGCCAGCAACAGTAAGTTGTCTTTGGTAAGCTCGTATTCTACTGTGAACTTTTAAAGTGTTTTTTCAATTTACATGTAACATGTTTTAAGTACACCGAACGTACTTGTATCAATATTACAAAAGACATTATATATTATAACCCTCTATCTATTTCACTACAGTTTGATATATCATATGTATATGTTCACAGAAAAGATTTACATAAAATTTAAACTAAAAGATAGTACAGTTAACTGTTTGGAATTCTTCAAAAAATAATTACGGCACAGGGTGGAAAATAATTACGGAAGCAAAGAATTAATGTATAGGGACTGGCAATGATACATGTTTTTAGTTTAATGAATATGTGAACTTCTAAATGCTGTATCACAAATGCATTTGATGAAACAGAGGACTATATTTTGTTGGAAAACACAAATGACAATGAATCCCAGTGATTACGAAGAACCTGATTTAGAAGAATCACATGCCAGCAGCGAACAGAAAAGCGACATGTAAAAAAAAAAAAACCATGCGTAAACAACATTTTAAAAAATATTTTACTCCTTTGCTAGCACAAACATCTAGGGTGTCTAACATTTGATGGCCTCTTAAATAGTAAATATGGTATTCCCATCAAAACCAGATACCAAACTAACTCGTCACCATGGCCACAAAGTTATCTATTAATATAAATTCAAAACAGCTAGCTATCTTACTGGTTAACAATATAACAACATACATCTTCATCATCAACATCCATGGCTTCAATATCAGCAGCAACACGAGACTGTCTTGCTTGTTGTCGCCTGGCTCGTTCTTCAGTTACAATGTCATCTTGGTCTGTTGCTTGTAGTAATTTTAAAATGAAGGAGAGTTCGGGGTCAGATGTCATTTTCTGTTCAATTTTCTTTTTTTCTGAAGCTGTCTGTGCTTGAGCCAGTAATGTGCAATACAGAACTGAAAAGACAATAAAAAGCACATATTTTCAATGAAATTAAGTTAATTATCTTAGAAGATACAGAAATACGTACAAGAAAGGAGAGTTCAGAAACTTTAATTATTTTTAACTCTCATTAATATTTTACAACTGCTCAATTATTTTGTGTTTTTATACTTTTGTGCTTGCAGTTTCTTGTTTTTTTTTTTTAATCGGACTTTACACAACAGAGCTAAGAGCGGTAGAGTGGTTAGAGTATTTGCTGCTGAGGCAGTTACTTACTTAGTTGTTCCTCTTCTACCCTGTGGTGTAGCGGTTTGCAAGAGAGAATACTAAACTATCTTATCGGCTGTCTTTCTCCTGGCCTGGTTCCAATCTAGTCCTCGGTCCTTCAGGGATTGTCTAATGTTGTCCTCCCATGAGATCTGGGATGTCCTGGAGGGTTGGATCCCTGGCTCTTAGTTTCCCATATTTGTTGTGGTAGCTGATCTTCTTTCGATCTGCAGACATGGTCAAACCATCGTTAATGGAACTGTTCCACTTGGGTCTGCAGGGGCTGGGTTTTGAGGCCTTGGCATATCGTTTGGTTGCAGACCATGTCTCTTCTTGTTATTTCAATCACCTCCCTCAGATACTTCATTTCTGAGGCTTGGAGCTGGCTTTTGTGGGTTGCAGTCACTGCACATAACTTGCTTCCCTATGTCAAGATTGGAACTTAGGTTTTGTGGTATAAAGCTATCTTCGTCTTCTTGTCAATTTCTCTTTTGCTGAGGAATCCTCGACTTATGGTATGAAAAAAGTCTCCCAGCTGCCACTCTTGTGATAACCAACTCTTCTTTGATGCCCCCCTTCAAGGTATTTAAAGTGGTTAACCTGCTCTAAGGTGCCGTGGTAGCGCAGTGGTTAGTGCACTGGCTTCCTAGCTCAACGGTCCATGGTTCGATCCCCAGTTGAGGTGGGATTTTTTAGACCGCAAACGGCTCTGGGGTCGATCCACCCTAAAAAATTGGGTACCACAGCAACTCTGGGAAGGTTACGGTGGCAGGCAAGATGCTGACTACATCCCCCCTAGTGTGCCAATGGTCAAGAAAATATGGGCCTAACACCATATTCCCAATATGCCTCAATGGGCGTGTAATGGGGTTCTTTACCTTTACCTTACCTTAACCTGCTCTAGGATCTGTTCTCCCAGAACAGTAAATGGGTACTTGACTCTGCTCTTGAGTTAGAGAAGACCAAAGAAGCAAAGTAGGGAACCGATAATTCTACCTCATAAAGCTGGGATCTATGCATAGAGGCATATCTGGAGTCATCCGTATATGACCACCAGCTAAGCACAATGCTATAGTATATGATGTGGAGGTGAACCTGTGTCTGAGAGGCTAATTACACCCTCACTGGCTTATGAAACCATCCACACACTTCCAGGGATTCCCCTTGTGGTAAATCATGTTGAGAACTCAGCATTGCACACTAAGCTTGGAGGAGTCACATGAGCACCAGATGCAACTCGGGCTTTTGCCTGGTTGCTGCATGCAGGAGGCTCTCACTGTGGACTCATGATAGGCAGGGGACGCTGAGAAGTAGCTCTGTACAAGACATGAGAATTCCTTTCGAGAGCCCAGAACCAGAGCACAGTATTTTAGCTCTCCATATTTGGATAGCCCCCTTGGATGGCGGAAAATGCACAGTATACCATGCGCTTCTTCCTCCTAGCTTGAGACCAGATGTGATGATTCTATAAAAGCATGCAAACCAGGCTGGAGAAACTGGAACTCATGACTTCAACTCAACATGTTTCAGAATGGCAGAGAAGTCACCGAAAAAAGCCTAGATCTACAGTGTAGCTAATACCAAGGAAATTTCAACTTGGTATTGGCAGCAAAAGTGCGAATAGCTCTGCATCCCTAGTTCAACAACAACAAAGCTGAGACCCAGTTTAAAGAAGTCTCTTAATATTTCACTCTCTTATGGTAGTATCAGACAGGATTACCTTTTGACATTATGTAATACTACTTGCTGAAGATGCTATAAAAAAAGTTAACCGGTGCAGCTTTCAATGAACCATGAAAAAACATTATAAAACGACAATTTATAACTTACTCATTTGTCTGTGCTGTCGCAATACTTTAATGAACTCAAAGTGTGATACATCTAACAGCATCACAAGTTTTGTTTCTGCCTCTCTATCATCTCCTGCAGTCTGAATATACACAACACAACTGTTACTCAAATGGCTAATAGTGAATACTACAATTCTGTTCCTAACAATATTTTAAACACATCAAACTAGCATGAAACAAACTATGAATTAATATGAAATAAGTTAAGTTAGTTGCTTATCCTGTTACAGGACGTGGCAATCAACCCCAGCTTTTATTGGCTGTTTGTGATTTTTCTAGGCAATTTTTTCATTCAGTAGTTTGCCATTGCTTTCTGAACGGTACGGCGCTTATACCATTGTTAAAAATCCACACAAAGCGATCTGCTACCAAACCGCCTGCAGCAGGTTTCGAACCTGGTATATCTGGATTATGAAACTGCGTTCATATCCATTAGGCCACAGAATATGAAATAAGGCAAGGCAAAACTAGTGAGGCTAAACAAACTGATGTCTTTAAAACAAACAACATATTGTCAGAAACACACTGTGTGAACTTACTTTTAAAATTTCAAGTACTTCATTGGCTTTGCTTTGTGCCATGTTGGGATCATCAGGATAAAACTTGCTTATCTTACGCTGAATCCAGAAAGCATCAATTTCTCTTGGATGAAGCCCACCCTCAGCCTTGTTCTTGTCTTCTTCAGACAGCTGCAGTATTAGAAACAAGAAACTATAATGCATACTAAATTAACATTGTAAAATGTCCTACCAAATATACCTTCTCCTCTTTAGTGTCTCATACAGGGACAACACTGTTAAAAATGTCATTCTCATCCTAATCAACTCAAATCTTCTTAACATATTCTATTTACTTTCTTCTTAATTGCTCTCTTCAATCTATATTCCTAAAGCAAATGTCACTTACCTACACAATATCATACTTTAGCATTTCTGTATCTGTAGTTATATGCACGAATGTCCCTTTTTAACTGTATCACGTTTACATGGGGAGGGGAGAGGGGGGGGGGGGCGGCGCGCCTTGTGTGCATGTGCGTGTTAGGGGAGAGAGAGAGAAAAAAGGGAGAAGGCGCCAAAAAAAAAACCACACACATACACACAGCTTTGCAATGAATGAGACAATGAGAAATCAGAGGCACATCTCCAATCCAACCTGCAAGTCTGGAAGGAAGAGCTGGAGAAGAGAGGGATGGTCATAAGCAGCTCTAAAACAAAATCCATGGTGATATCACGAGAAGAAAGAAAACATCAGATTAAGTTGGGAGAACAGGTCCTGGAGCAGGTCGACCACTTTAAATATCTCGGAGCTATTATAGACCGAAAGGGAGGCATCAAAGAAGAGTTGGCCACTCGAAAAGCAGCGGCTGGGAGACTTTTTCAGGCCATAAATCGTGGATTCCTCAGCAAGAAAGAGGTTGGTAAGAAAACGAAGATGGCTGTATACCGCTCCACCTATGTCCCAGTTTTGACATATGGATGCGAGTCGTGGGCAATGACTACAACCCACAAAAGCCAGATCCAGACCTCAGAAATGAGGTATCTGAGGAAAGTGGTTGAAGTAACAAGAAGAGACATGGTCCGCAACCAGACGATACGTCAAGGCCTGAAATCCCATCCGCTGCAGACCCAAATAGAACAGTCCCAACTAAGATGGTTTGGCCATGTCTGCAGAATGGAGAAGATCGGCTACCACGACAAGCATGGGAAACAAAGAGCCAGGGATCCAGACCTCCAGGACGACCCAGAGTTCGCTGGGAGGACAACATTAGACAATCTTTGAAGGACTGAGGACTAGAATGGAACCAGGCCAGGAAGAAGACAGCTGATAGAATGGTCTGGCGCTCTCTCTTCCAAACCTCTACACTTCACGGTAGAAGGGGAACGACTAAGTAAGTAAGAGACAATGAGACACTGCTACACTCTGATGAATAATGTAACTAATACTACCAAAGAAATCATCTAGATAAGCTCCAGGGAGCAACAGACAAAGCATAAAGGCTGGACAATAATCTAGTAATGGGAGATAGAATGCTAATGTGATAGAAAACAACAGCAACTGTGAGCTATTATGGAAAAGAATGGTACAAAAAAGAAGCGAAAACTGGGACATTTTTGTCAGTGTCTGTGATGTCAATGAAATGGTCATCAGAGGAACTATCTATACACACAAGAATGTGCATAAGGCCACATGGAGCTTACTGATAGGAGACACTGAAAACCAAAGTGCCCATTTCACCATAAAGAAAAAGATCAATCAACTTTAAAAATCTTCATTTCTAGAAGACCTGTGTGTTTTATCACACAAACAAAAAGATATACAGGAAAAAACAAACATACAAACAGGAGAAGCAGCAAATACAAAAGTACACATCAATGCAAATAAAAGAAATGGAACGAGAATATATAATAAGCCAATAGATCTAATAAACATCGATCAATGGTCAAGTGACAGAACAAGTGTATAGCTTTACCTATTTGGGTTTGGGAAGTAACACTGATTACACTGACAAACAACATTTTTCTTTCTTATATAAGAATAAGTGTTCTTAGGTCAGTTTCTTGCGCTGATTTCAAATCTGAAATCCGTTTATCTCTATCACATCGGGTTCTTAAGATATTTGTGAATAAATATATTTTTGGGAAACCGTTATTTGCTCCGTTTCATGTTTACTATATAACTTATTAAAAATTAATAAAATGCAAAATAATTCTACTTTTTATACTGCTAAAAGATGCAAGACATATGTTACGCTATTTTTCTAATAGTTACTGTATTTTGAAATAATTCTGAGCGAAATATGGCTTCTAGAAGTTGCAGAAATTCGGCTGATCTGTTCTGTTACGTGTGCGGATATTTTACCGATCGTGTTCACCAGAAAAACTTTACACCATTACTAAAGAAAGCATATGAACTTTATTTCGATTCGAAAGTTGATGATGCAAATAAATCTTGGAAGCCAAATGCAGTTTGTTCGACTTGTGCAAATACATTGGCAGGTTGGTTACGAAAATCGTCGAAGCATAAGTCGATGCCTTTTGGAGCGCCAGTAATATGGCGCGAACCGACAAATCACGCTACTGATTGTTACTTCTGCTTGACAAATATCCATGGTTTCACTTTTAAAACTAGAAAGTCTGTGGTTTATCCAAATATTGAATCGGTTTCGAAACCAGTGCCTCATGATCCAATCACGTGTCCGATCCCAGTTCCACCAGAACAATATCCGTTGGACGTGAATGAACTATCAGAAAGTGATAGTTTACCTGCTTTTGAAACTATTTCTGACTTGGATTATATACCGGTGAATGATGGTGTTCACTTAATTAACCATTCAGAACTTTCAGATCTAATACGTGATCTGGCTCTTATCAATGGGAATTACTTGGTTCGCGACTCAAAGAATGGAATCTTTTAGCGCCCAATACTCCGATATCTAAATTTCGTCATAGACACAGAGAACTTGTTCAATACTTTGAGATGGATGATGACATTTGCTATTGCAAAGATGTAAACGCTCTAATGGTGCAGCTTGGTATTGAGCACATAGTCAACGAATGGCGACTTTTCATCGACTCTTCCAAGACTAGTCTAAAAGCCATGTTATTGCATAACGGAAATTTATTTTCATCAATTCCAGTCGCCTACTCTGTTCATATGAAAGAAACTTATAACAATATGGCTATAGTTTTGGCAAAAACAAAGTACAATGACTACCAGTGGCGGATTTGTGGAGACCTAAAGGTCACTGCAATTCTCACGGGCATGCAGACTGGGTATACTAAATTTTGTTGCTTCCTATGTGAATGGGACAGCCGCAACAGACAGGAACATTATGCAAGAAAGGTGTGGCCTATCAGGGATCATATTCAGCTCGGGCATAAAAATGTAATACACGAGCCACTAGTTAACAAAGACAGCATCATTTTACCACCGTTACATATAAAGTTGGGGCTCGTGAAGAATTTCGTAAAAGCGTTAGATAAAATGAGCAAAGCTTTCACTTATCTTCGAGAAAAGTTTCCGCCCCCCCCCCCCCCCCCCCCCCCCCCCCCCCCCCCCCCCCCCCCCCCCCCCCCCCCCCCCCCCCCCCCCCCCCCCCCCCCCCCCCCCCCCCCCCCCCCCCCCCCCCCCCCCCCCCCCCCCCCCCCGAAGTTAGCGATGCAAAGACAAAGGAAGGTATCTTTGTAGGACCTCAGATTAGGAAAATTATTGCAGACAAACAATTCGAGAACTTGTTACATGGTAGTGAACTTCGCGCATGGATGGCATTCAAATCGATCGTCGATAACTTTCTGGGAAATCACAAATCTGTCGACTATGTGCATACTGTTAAGCAGTGCATAGATGCATACAGAATTATGGGCTGTAACATGTCCCTCAAAATCCATTTGCTCGATTCGCATCTTGACTTTTTTCCTGACAACCTTGGCGAAGTCAGCGATGAACATGGAGAACGATTCCTTCAAGATATCGCCGTAATGGAGTCACGTTATCAAGGACGGTGAAGTGTGACCATGCTTGCCGATTATTGTTGGATGCTTCATCGCGATGTACCACATGCCATTCACCGACGAAAGTCGACTGCAGAGAAATTCAAGCCTACATAACTGTTATACTTCTTGTACGAATGATGTTGTAATACTGTATGCGTTGTTAAAAAACTTCAATTGCGTGTTTCTAGAGATCCCGACCTGATAGAGAAAAACGGTTTGCAGATTTAAAAACAGCGCATTAAAATTGACCAGAAAAACATAGAAATGTTAGAGAAAGAAAAAAAAAATTTCTTTTTGTTAGCCAGTGTTATAGGAAGGAACAAACCAGAATGTTTTTTGTCAGGACCAATACAGTCAATTTGACTTCTGACTTTCTTTTTCTGGGAAAACCAGCTCAACAGAAGAGAACAACTGGTAATCTTCAGACACAACAGATTGAGATTCAAATCGCCTCAAACTTACTACTGCTTTCTTTGAAAGCATTCAAGTGGACATCTGAGAGTGTACAAAGAAAAAGAAATGCTCACACATAATAATAAATAATAGGTTTCATTTTTCTAAAACAAGATCCACCAACTTGTTTAATGCTTTTTTCCCCACTTCATGCCAATTTTTCTTTTTGTTAACTACACTGACCATATTTCTATATTGATTCATAAAATACTATTCTCCTCCTTCAGTGTTCACGTTTTGATAACTATTTGCATATTAAATTGGGAGGTAAAATAAACAAAACAAACAAACTCACTGTCTAGAAGTCGGTAAAAGATACTTTGAGTAGTTATTTACGTCTGGATGCCTAGCAACAAGCAACAAATTTAGTCGTTGGATAGAAATATTCCATATAGACAATATCATCTGTTGAATCTGACACGTAGACTTAGGCATATACCTAAAGGTTGTAACGTATTTGTCTTCTCAGAGGTCCGTGCTAGTAATAGGCACATAAATAAAAAACAACACACATCACTCTACGAGCTGACAGTCTGTTCGAGAGCTGAACTGCATCAAAGCCTTGACATACAAGGACGAAAAGAAACTATTTTTAGACAGATATTTTTTTCAGCAACGTAGTTGTGAGCCTGAGGGTTAAATCTGGAAGTGGATCCATCTTTCCTGGCTTAAGCATTGAGTCTCAAGAACCAGGAGTCAACATCTTAATAATGTGGACCACACTGCTACCTGGCCTCCACATTATGCTGGATTTCAACTGTGTATCTCAGTGGACTATGACTGCTAGCTGGTCTTAGCATTGCTGCTTCAAGGACCAGGAACAACTCATAAGTTAAGTGCTAGAAACCAAAGATACCACAACAAACGAACTACCTAAAAGTGTCTAGTAATGAAAATAGACAAAAGGACTAGATACTTTTTTGTGTGTGTAAATAGTTTTATTGTGCCAGATATATCTTCAAAACTGTAACTGATTAATAAATCATATATAACTATTTTTTTTTTACAATAATCAAGTAAGCATTAAAATAACTGATTTCTTTACATCTAAAGTTATTGAATTATTTTCAATATTTCTTGTGTTAATGTAATTGTAATTTGAAGGGATATCTTAGAGGGATATCTTTATATTCTCTCTAGAAGCATAGGACAGGTCCAGCGAGAGGGCAACAGCCACCTGTTCATTACTTCTATAACATCTGGACTGTGAGTTTAACAGCCCGACTTCATCCTGTGCCATCCCTACACCAGTTCTCTTTTCCGAGTCTGGGATACTATTCTTTATATCAAGCACTACTTGATACTAGCATCTCTCATCTAAAATTACCATCTTACCACACCCACACATATACACATAGAGATGAGAGAGAAACAGGGATCAAAGGAATAAATGAGAAACATACAATAGTTTGAAATACTCACATTAGCATGTAGAGTAGCATCAAATGTTGCTTCTTCGCCCTCATTGTCATCATCTGCATCTCCTTCCTCCTGGACTTCACCATATACATCTGCTGTATCCTGGAATCAGAAAAGTAGAATATTAAAATGGAAACTCATTGTGAGCGTTTTTGTCAGTGGCAGTGATTGATCAACTGCAGCTGCAACAATAAATCAAAAAATGCTCCTTCTGAGCTCGTTTTTGGTATAAAAAACCTAAGCAAAAATATCACATAATACAGTTTGATGAACTGAAACCTTTTCCTTAATATAACTTGAAGTTTCATATTAATGCTCATGAATTTTAGCACAAAACATCTGTTATTATTACAGATATGTTTCTTATCATTCATAACCCAGTTCCCCATGGAGCAGAAGAACTCATGCATTGAACTTCATCTCTGTGACAGTTATTTATAATATTTTTTTTTTTAAAGTGAGTGACACTGTGACAAACCTCATCATCTGATTCCTCAAATTGTACATTGACACCATATGTTTCATCAAAATCAATTGTCTCACCTGAAAAGCAAAAGAAGCAGCAATTTATGTACCATAGTTACTCAAATACTTAATGCATCAACACTTTCTCCCTAATCTTTCAGCATTTTTTTTTAATGTTAAGAGTTAGTTCACTGAACAAATTAAAAATAATAAATATGTGTACCAATACATGCATTACAATTTTCATGCAAATAAAGCACATGAACATGATAAACAGAAATAAATGTGTGGTAATTAAAAACCCACACACAAACATTATCAAATTATTATTTAACAGTGTTAATAATCCCAGTCAACGCTATTATTTTAATACATAAAGTAAAGAACCAGTTATGGAGGATTCTAACTGTATATGGGCTGGAAAGGAAGATTCTATGTCAAATTACATGTTATTCTGCTTCCAGTGATTATTATTGTAAGAAATAACTGACTATTGGGAGGAAATAAAGGGTATTTCTAAAACGGTGCAAATAAGCTCCCATCGAGGCCAGCTCCTTGATGTGGAGATGGGGCTCAAGTACAGCCATCAGCGGCCGAAAAACCAAGACTGGCCAGGCCCTCCTACACTCGAGCAAGACCACAGTCTGCCCTAGCAAGTCAAGGTGCTGAAGACGGAGGCAACCAGCTACGAGGTGCACCACAGCAATCAGGATGCGACGCACACGTGCAATGGAAATATGCTTATATCTACAAACCGTTATTTCACTCGCCCTGTGACGGACACCCAGGCAGGCGCAGTGCCTGGCCCTCTGCCTCAAAAGGGCCCAACCCCTACTACTGGGGGTCCTTCTCAATTGCCCCGTGGAGCCAGGAGGCATGAGAATAGAGCTACTGGCCAAGCAAAGCAAAGACCACTTAAAATTTTGCACTGGAATGCTGAAGGCGTCAACAGTAAAAAAAAGACGGCTACAGCAAAAAATTAGAGCTCGAAAATATCTTGAATGAAGAGCAAGTAAATGTATGCTGCATGCAAGAAACCCACCTCAACAAGGACATAGCCTTCAAAATCAGAGGCTACCAGTGCTACCGATCCAACTGAGTAGACAGGCGAAAGGGTGGAATACTGACACTTGTGAGGAATAACATCAGTGCATGTCAGCTTGAAACATATATGGAGGGGGCGGAATACCAAATGCTTCATCTCAGGACAGAAAGTACAGAATTCCACCTGCTCAACTACTACTGTCCGAGCGACAGCCCACTAGCACTAGCCACAATCCCAGCAAAAGAAAGACTGATTGTATGTGGAGACTTCAACAGCCACTCACAGAGCTGGGGCTATGATCACATGGACAGGAGAGGTGAGGAGCTTGAAAACTGGCAGGATGACAATGGGCGTGTCCTGATTAACCAGCCAATCGACCCACCATATTTCTACTCGAGATCATGGCACACCACCTCTACACCAGACCTGGCATTCCACTCACCAGGCCTGGAGTGGAACACCACACGTTTTGTAGGGAAACAACTTGGAGGCAGCGACCACCGGCCAGTCTTCCTAATTGTGGAAAATGAACTTGTCAAGGAGAGCAGCACTCTCTCTAGGTGGAACTACAAGAAGGCAGTCTGGACAATGTACCAGCATCGTACCAGTAAACTGGCTAGAGATCTGACTGTAGACAAAGACATCAATAAGTTAGTCGATGAATTCAGCAGATGCATATTACAGGCTGCCCGTGAAACAATACCTAGAGGGGCTCGTAAGCACTACAAACCATATTGGAATAGTGAACTAGAGCAACTGCACAACGACGTGGAAACATCTCAAAAGCAGGCAGAGACTAGTCCATGCCAAGATCATCACAATAACTACCAGCAAGCTAAGGCCAAATTTCAAAGGGCCAAGTTGCAGGCCAGGCGGAGAAGATAGAAGGAGAAAACAGAGTCCTTGAACTTCAAAAGAGATACAAGGAAACTGTGGAAGCTGGTAAAACAACTTAACAATGAGGGTACAGGGAGAAACTCAAAGATTGCACTGTACAAAGATGGAAACATCCTCATGGGAAAACAGGCAGCTGATCACTTTACAGACTCCTTTGCTAAAGACAACAACATCGAAGTTAGCCCAGAGAAGCAACAGGAGACTCGTGAGAAACAACAATATGCAGGACGATATGGAACCATACCTGAAGTTATGGAGGCACTAATCACATTCAGAGAACTGGAGCTTGCAATATCCAAATTGAAAATGAGAAAGTCGTCAGGAGTTGATGGAGTGTCCAATGAAATGATTAAGAACTTGGAAACCGCAGCAAATACAAAGCTGCTGCAGATCTTCAATATCTGTTGGAACTCAGGCAGAGTTCCACAGACCTGGAGGGAAGCAATCATGATACCACTCCTAAAACCAGGAAAAGACAGTTCCATGGCCTCTAGCTACAGACCAATCAGCCTTACCAGCTGTCTCTGCAAAACAATGGAACATATCATCGACCTCAGGCTACAATGGTACCTTGAAAGTGAAAACCTTCTTGTACCACAGCAGGCGGGCTTTAGGCAGTGTTACTCTACCGAAGATCAGGCAACTTACCTTTCCCAAGAGATTGAAGATGTGTTCCAAGATAAGAAACTGGTACTAGCAGCATGGATAGATCTAAGGAAAGCATTTGACAAGGTTTGGAAAGAAGAGGTTCTGAAGAAACTGAGAAACTGTAGAGTGAATGGTAGGATGTACAAATAGGTGAAAGCATACTTGCATAACAGAAGAGCCCGAGTACAACGCTGGCCTCAAGAGTAAGAAAATTCTACTGCGTCATGGCGCCCCTCAGGGAGGGGTTCTGTCCCCCACACTTTTCCTAGTCTACATCAACGTCCAGGTTGCTGAACTACCACATGGAATGAAAGTGGCTATGTACGCTGATGACCTGGTAACATGGTGCACAGATGAGCATGCAACAGTGGCCACCAAACTGCTACAAAGAGCTATAGATGCCTTAACATCATGGGCAAATATATAGTGTGTCAGCATCAACACAGACAAGTGCAGCACTACGCTCTTCACCCTCTCTCCCAAACAAAAAGCTGGTGTCATCAAGATAAATGAAGAGCTCCTGAGAGAAGATAAACAACCCACCTATCTCAGAGTTACATTCGATGATGGAAGCAGCACATCAACAAAGGCCAGGAGGAAGTTAGCCATCCTGAGAAAACTAAGTGGAACCACATGGGGAGCCAGCGGGAAAATACTTAGTAAAGTTTACCAGCAGGGCATACGACCACACCTGGAATATGGGTCAGCTGCGTGGTGTCCAGCATCAAACACCTTAGGGTCATCATGCGGGCAATGAAATCAACGCCTATAGTGGAGATGGAGAAAATGGGGAGGATACAAGCACTGAGAGAACGCAGAGACACGAAAGTGCTAACACAGGCAGAAAAGTTCCTCTGTATGCCGAGCCATCCAATGAAGGACAGATTCCAAAACCTAGCAATAGGGCGATTGAAAAGAAGCAGCTTTATCCACCAGGCCAAACGATTTTGTAGACAAACCTCAAACCTGCCTGAAGTTAACAGCCCCCTAAAGTCTGTGCCAGAACAAACAAAAGAGAGGAGCGTGGACTACCAGTACACATCCAGACAAAAGTGAAAGGAATATTCGACAGGGATGAACAGAACAGAGTGCAACGTAGGACAGTCACTCTCAGTTTCCTGGATGATGAATACCCACAGGACCTCAGGGTCCGAGTATACACGGATGGGTCAGCACAGAATGAAGTAAAGAATGGAGGAGCAGGAGTGTACATAGAATACCCAAACAATACTATGGATACGGTCAGAGTACCAACAGGGAAATTCTGTAACAACTATGATGCAGAAATCCAGGCAATCAAGGTGGCAACTGAGAAACTGTTGAACACCAATCTCGGTCCACAGCCTTAGTATTCCTGACAGATGCAAGATCAGCACTCCAAGCACTTCAGTCCAGAAAATTGCCAGGTATACAAGCCCTACTTTCTGAACTGTGCAACCAGCACAGGGTCGCCATGCAGTGGATACCGTCTCATTGTGGAATACCAGGAAACGAAAGAGCGGACCGACTGGCTAAAGGTGCTGCTGCAGACAAGCAACCGGATGTACCAGTTACGTACCATCAGAAGAAAAAGATGATCAAATCAATCAGAAAGCCAACAACACCTACACAGGATGACTACCAAGCTATGAACAGATCAGAACAAATTGTCATTCTGCGCCTCAGAACAGGACACAACCGACTCCGCAGCCACATGTATACAAAATTCAAGATTGGCAATTCAGCCTTGTCTACATGTGGATAGGCACACCAGACTGTGGAGCATGTACTTCAAGATTGCCCCGAATATGATATATTGAGGCAAACCCACTGGCCCTGAGAAACAACACTGGAAGCAAAACTATACGGACCTCTGTATGAACTACAAAAGACAGTGAAGTTTATTCAAGAAACAACATTGCAGATATAGATAATATATTTCAAGCGAACAAAAGAAGAAGAAGCTAATAAGCAATCAAATGGCCTTACCAAGGACAAGAAATGTAAATTATTTAAAAACAAAAGTTCTGGATGCACTGCTCATACTTATTAATTTTTACTCTCTGTGGCTCAAGTTTGTGCAGGATCTGCCCTATTGACTATCCTTATTAATCACCTTCTACTACATCCCTGCTAGGTTACAGTGTTACTATTCTTTACTCAACTTTCAGGGTGAGAAATACAAGAACAAAACAAAAAACACAGAGAAGGGATGTAGACACTGACAAAGGTGACAGAGAAGGCATGGAAAGACCTAGAACAGACAGCACAAGACAGAAAGGCATGGTGTGTATTTGTTGAAGGTCAGTCTCCTTGGGGAGCTAAGAGTTATGAATAAAACAGCAGAAGAAAAGACAGATAACACACCCTTCTTTTAAATCTGAGAGTTACTGCATTTAATGAGATCGATATATTAAATATCTTGACATTAATTATGTCCTACTGCCAAGAATAATTCTTCTCAATCATAGTTTTTCTCGAGCATACAAACAATATATCAATATGTACAATTTTAAAAATATATTAATAATGTAAATTCGACTTTTCTTAATGGGTGTTTTAAACAATTATACAATTTAAATTTGAATCATGTAAACTATTTGTTTAAATGACACTGAAAACAATATTTAATATTAAGATTTACAAACAATTTGTTTTTAAATGAATCAAAACTGATTTAAAAACTAAATTTAACAAAAGAAACTGTTCCACCAATGTGTGTCCCCAGTTGCCACTACCTAGAGTGATGTAACCTAAATAATTATCTTTGTCAAAATATGGTAGCAAATAACAACATATTGAAAAGAAATTTAATCTTTCTTTCAGCAATTTCTTAACTTTTAAATTTTTTAATGAAATAAAAATCAGTTTTTGACTTTCAAAAACAATGCATTACATGGCATATGGTGCATTTTGCAAAGTATGATCAGATTAAATTTACACACTTGTCTGTGTCTTCTCTTCCTGACTCCAGTCTGTAATTTTTTTGCCCAGGTTAACCAGCAGTGCAAATCTCTCGTCAGCAAGATCCCCAAGGAGACCTTCTACTTCTTTCTTCTTTTCCTTATCTTTCATGCGATCATTTTTCAGCACAATCAATACTTCATCTGCTGCACCACACAAAACATCACGAGGCTGCAAGTATAAACAGTCAAATTACAAATGCTGTAATTAAATTAAATACCCCTTGTCCATTCATTATTAGAAAAGAAAAGGTTTATTAATTGTTTTTAAAATTTTACTGGGAAAAGAATGTAATTAAAACTGTGTAAACATACTAAATTAACTGGATATTACAAGAACCTTATCAAAAGTAATGACTACCATCAGAATGGAAAACATTCCTAATTATACATCATTGCAATTCACTTCAGAATACAAAGATAAATTGCAATTACTTGATCTCCAAGAGCTGCCTGGATGAAATTAAGCAGAACTTCATATGTCTGACGTGTCTCAGTTGTCTTTGGTCTGTACAAGATTCCAACCATTTCATCAATGCCTTCTGAAAGTAGTGTTGTTCCTTTCATTTTCACCATGTCATGCTGTGCCTCGTCACGTTTTCTTCGCCTAAATAATGAACGAGAATAGTATGTACATTAGTTGAGAAAGCTTTCACTCAGAAATGTTATGATGAGTGATTAAATATCTGTATTATTCATGGATTATGAAGATGTGGTTTTCTCAGAAAAGTGTAGGTGAAATACTTTCATATAAAACTTTAAAAAAATAGACTAGAATAAAGGACCAAATTCAAATTTTATTCAACCAAGAATAACGTATTTAAAAGGCGATCCAGCAATAAATAATGAGAAACTGACCATAAGAACAAGACAAAGGCCAGTGGAACAAGAGCTAAGAAGAAGATGCTGGTGTTGTATAGGACATTCATCTATCCACTACTCTTCAGCTCTCAAAGGAGCATAGTGTCACGAAGTGGATTTAAGTTTTAGAGTTTGTCTGAGTGTATAGACATGACACTAGTATGAGAAAGTCTGAGAAGATAGATTTAGATGAGACTATTGGCTTCGAGGGTGAGAACCGAGATTGACTCTTTCTCGCCACTTCTGATGTATTTAATAGCTATAGACTCACCACCTCTGACTACCAATAAAGGAGATAAGGTTTACCTAATAGTTCCACAGACACAACTATACAGACAAGCATATACACGTACAGTATAGTTGTAGAGAAACTGATCCAGCGTACAGCTTATAATTTATTATACAACAAAATAAAATAACACAGTAAAATAAATAACGTGCGAGGTCACACTAAAATGGAAAATAAACAGAACAATTAAAATGACATATACTATAACCCACCACCTTCGCCCTTTCTTTCAATCTGCATGGAAAGAAAATTAAGGATTACCAAACAACAAAAAACTACTAAGTGGGGGTCTCTAACTTAAGAGCCACCACTCCTAACTACTCTAGTATTAATTATTAAATCTAACACCACTGTCTGGCGGCAGACGTAACTAACCGTCTCCACAACCTGAATGAACTATCTAATGTCTTACACAACAAAACCCAAGCACTGGTCCACTACCGGACTTCTTCAGTGCAAACTCAGAGGCTGTCCTAACCCCACTTTCTAACTGCCTCTATAACTTCTGCCTCTCCTCTGGTTCTGCTCAGTGTCTCTCTTGACACTCCTGTCTCCCGCTGAGTGGCGTCTCCGTTACGCCCTCCTCTTGCTTGCATTCGGAAAAGGAATGTTGACCCTTTCTCCTGTTCCTGACTAATGCAACTGATGACTTTGGTATCAAGCACGGGTTACTTGATTCAGAATGTAGGAGCTTCACTGCTGCTGAACAACTTTTTTAACCTGCCCGTTAACCTCTTCGGGCTTTGGAGCAAATGACTTTATTATGGTCGTGAAAAAAAAACCACAAACACCAGGCAACGCGCCTATATGGGTTGTGATAAGAGCTAAGGGCTCTGGATTTTAAGGAAAACACCGTTCCCGCTGCAGAATGGCTTCACTGCATGAGAACGTATTATTTTTACTGGGGCAGACCGGGCTTTCCGCGTCACCAGTTTTCTTCCCCTACTGGCGAAGTCTTGAACCTTCTACTCCTGAGAAGGCCAAGTATCTTGGCAAGTTGTAAGGCCGTTACAACTCTCCCTGTGTGCCGTGAAAATGCTGTAAACGAAACAAATCAACAACATCTTGTACAACATGTCAAAACATTTTCATCTTTAACACTTAACGCCCTAAATAAATACATCTCCCGTCTTCCCCCTACACAAATCAAAGCACAAGCGAATAAACAAAAATTCCTACCCATGGGTCACTAAATTACAATCCCACCTCTCTCTTTCCCGCTCCCCCTTAATATCTGTCTGTTATGTGAACTCCCAGACACCGGCTGACCTAAATCTCTTATGCTAGACTAGCCTCCAGCGTCAAAACAATTTCATTCACTGAAGGAAATCCCTTGTACGAAATAATTCCTAGGCCTACTTTTTACGACTGACCAGGGAAGGTTATCAAATTTACACAGTATAAACACACTGTTCTAGGAAATATTAAATCCCAATTCAGTAATATTAATTACATCCCTGACTCCTGACCACACAATAAATAATTAAATACACCATTAACCTTTTGAACCCGAGGTCCCGAAATTTCGGTCCGTGTGTAAATAATCCATTCCCCGAGTGACCGCAATCTCGGTCTGGGCACACCTAGCTTAGCAATAAGGGGCCGGAATGGAAATGTGTGAAAAATAATGAAGTCACGAAGTACACATGTCTTGTGGAATGTTACTCTAAAATGGCGGCGCCCACGAAGTGATAATATTTTGCAATTTTTTAATTGTTTTCATAATTAAATGGCGTGTTGAAAATCCAGGAAATAGCCATTCTAAAAGGCTAACAACGGAACAAGCTGTTGAACTTGTGCTCAATGATTCGGAGGATGATGAATATAGATTTAGATGGTGATTATTCTGAAAGTGGCATCGAAATTGAATTGAGTGTCGGAACTTGTGAATCAGATTATGATCAAGCTAGTTCTAACCCTGTTCCTGGCCCCTAAGGGGATCAGGCTATGGTGCACGGGCGTATCCCACATAATGTATCAAGTAAATTTGATACAGGTTGGTCTCACAAACGCATCGGCATTATCGCTGGCCTCGACGGCTCATAGGGAAATTTTTTGCTCAGGAGCCCAGGGGAATAGGGTTTTACGGGCTGGGTGGCCAGGGTTCAAAGGGTTAAATGAAGTACCCAATTTTGCTAGTGCATTTACACTGCAACTTATCATAATCACATTGCGATTTTACACAACTACTACGACATACTACAGAGCGCCCGTGTATCTAAGAGATTTCCTCATACAGTTAATATCTCAAAAGCCGTTACACAAATCGAAGATACTACTAGCTTATCATAGAAAAAATTATATGCACACCTTACTTTTATATTATTTCTATAAGATAGCAATTGATGGCACTTCAAATCCCTCAAACTTAAATTACTCCCAGAAGAAAAACTTACTTTATCGTACTAAGATTTTATCTACTAAGTTAATTAAGTTATGGACATACCCAATTACTGAGTTTCTCCCGCTTGGAGCAGACGATACATGACTTAGATTCACGGCTGATATTCTGGAAACAAAGAGACCGCTAATCGACTCTGTTATTTATTACAGAAAACCGACGCTAAAACCGACGCCATACGTCATCGCGTGGCGTCCCTCTGGGGCCGCTCTTAAACCAATAATCTTTCTGCAGTTTAATAAAAGTTTGACCTCAGCCAATAATATCGCAACAAATTCATGACTCATGTTTATTCTGATCGCGCGTATCTTTATTGCGTCATGTTAGATAAAGTTACTACCGTTCGCGTGAGCTGAATCAACTTTGATTGGTTATAGCGTAGAACCTGGGTTGTGCTTTTCACACCCACCCCCGTTTAAACCGGGTCGGTGCTCCTAACATCTGTAAATTTACCCAGCCTAAAATTACTACGCGCTCAACTGCCTACTAATAAAATGAACGCATTTATTTTATAAAGAAAAGAAGACTGGTGCGGATATTAATATTAAAACCTACAGTAATCCCTCATGAAAAAAAATGCAAATAATTACCTAGAGAAAAAGACTGGGGCGAGTTGAAAATAAAACTACAGTTAAGCATCACACATTGGCCTCCAACAAATTCAAGTCCTGTCTTGTTCTGTCTGCTCAATGTCTTTCCATGTCTTCTTTATCCTCTTTAGTTCTGTCTCTAGTTCTCTTCAAGTGTTTTTCAGTCTTCCTGTACCTCTCTTACCCTGGTCATTACAAAACAAGAACTGCCATGAACTGCCATCAACAGGTTTTCTCTGTGAGTGTCCTATCCATCGTCAGCATTTTTTTATCATCTCTTGTTCCACTGGCACTTGTCTAGCTCTTGTCATCAGTTCCACATTGTTGATCTTGTCGTACAATTATAGACGCATTATAGTTTCTAGCTGCATCTGTTTTAAGATGCAGACACATCATGAATCCAAAACATCCAGAATGGTGGTCAGATTGCAATACTTATTTACATAGTTTCACCCTTATTTCAAAGTCAAAATAAGTAAAAACCTGGTATTTTCTTTTGCTCAGAATTCTTTGTTAACATGTATTCTCAATACAAAACGTCTGAAGTCGCAACTGAAAACATATTGCAGTTTTTGAACCATTAAAGACATATTACCAAAAGGAATTAAATTTTGTATGGCCCATTAGAAAGGTATTAACCCCTTCGCCACCGCGGGTTTTTCATTCCAAATGACAACACCATTTTCAGCTTAGTTCGTTCCCCTGAACGACAGGATAATTGTAATTTTAGGGGTCATATTTTTAATTTGACTGTAAACAGTTTATCGTAAAAGGAAACCCATTAAAAGTATATATATTATGAAACAGCATAAAACAAAGTTTCAGAATATGCTAATCAAGGCCAACATAAGTCTAGGTCAAGGTCACAGGGTCTCATCTCATCTCATAATCGCACCCTCTTCTACCCCGTGAAACGAAGTGTAGAGGGGACCCAAGTGCACAAGGCCCATGGGCAGGACATGTAATCAAAGTGACTTGGCAAACAGGTGATTAGCCCATTGTGCCCGGACTTGCCCTCAAGTGTACTCATATACGCTATAAAACCTCCGAACTATCGAGACGTCATTCCAGCCAAAATGGACAGAGCCTCATATACCCGAAGGTTTCGAGGGATGTCCTTCCTCATCTGCACAAAGGCATTTATAGAGGAACTCTCAGGACCCTTAGGTCTGAGGAAAGGAGCAAATCTGAAGACAGGCACAGCAGTCTTTGGTACTGGGAGGTCTCCACTCAGAGTGGTGTACCACACACAGTCAGTAAAGACATAGGTCGCCTGCGGCGCAAGGTCACAGGGTACGTACATAAATGAAAATTGAGAGAAAAATAAACAAAAATTATTTGTATGAGCCACAAAAGCTTTGTAGTTTTCATTTTATTATGATAAAAGAACGTGGAAACACTGTTGGCACTTGTTTTCTTGAGTTTGCTTACATTTTTACAGTTACAGGTTGGGCTGAGTGTGGTAAGTTTCAAAGCATTCCCCAAGGCGCAAACCCGGCTTGCTGTTTGTCTCATTCACTATTAGTACCTAAAAGTTTTCATTCAGAAACTCATTCATGAAATCATGGCATTCACAATCAGTATGATCAAAGAGTAGACCAGACTGTGCTATAAACTCAGGCTGGGCAGCATGGTTCTCTTGTCTCCTTCATGACTTACGTTTGCATCTACATTATTTTCTTCCCCTGCCTCTGGTTACCAGGGTCTTTTAGGTGACGTTCTTCCTCATCAATTTTATTTTCATTTTTTTATTCCAAGGTCTAGATCTTGACATTTTCTTTCCTTGTTTAGGTGCAGATCTTGTTTTCACTGCCTTTCCTTTCACTGATGAATTATTTTGATCTAAACTGAGTGAACTAGATCTAGATCGAATGTTACTACTAACACTATCAATCACTTTCCTCGTTTTAGCAAGCCTTTCACTGTCATTCACTTTCCTCGTTTTAGCAAGCCGTTCACTATCACTTTGCTCCAAATCTAAATCTACATCAGTCTGATTCTGAACTAGACTACACATACTCTGAATCTGGGTAATCTTTACCTTTAGTGCCGTCGAGTATGTATAATATGTGTATTGAGTTAGGATTAGGTTTAGTGTAAACCTAACTCTAAATGGTACGAAAATACACATATTATACGAGGTCTGGTCAAAAAGTATCCGACCTTTGGCCAGGTAAAATACAATCATTCACCTGGAAGTCTGAAACCCTAATCCTCTTCAAAGTACTCTCCTTGGGATTGCACACACTTCTCCCAGCGGTCGCGCCATGCTTGGAAGACTTTCAGGTAGGCCTCTTTGGGAATGGAGTATAGCTCAGCCGTCGAATTTATCATAACGTCTTCTCGTGACTCAAATCGGGTCCCTTTCAGCGGTATTTTCAGCTTGGGGAACAGCCAGAACTCTCAAGGAGCCATGTCAGGAGAGTATGGAGCCTGACGAATCAGAGGAGTCTTGTGTTTGGCCAAGAAAGTCTGAATCAGAAGCGAAGAATGTGCGGGTGCACTGTCGTGATGCTTCTGGTCCATCGTTAACAGCTTCGGCACGAATTTAGCGCACTCTCTCCGCAAGTTCAAATCCTCCGTCAATATGGATTGTACTGAACTGTGGCTTATCCCCACCTTGTGTGTAGGTTCTTGGATGGTGATACGACAGTTTTGCATGACCAAAGTCCGCACTTCATGAATGACCACGTCGTTTCGGCTTGTTGATGGTCTACCGGAACGTGGCTCGCTATCCAGCGATGTGCGGCCATCTTTGAAACGGTTGTATCACTCCTTAATTTGTGTAATGCTCATGGCTTCATCGCCAAAAGCTTGTTGAATCTTTTCGAATTGTTTCTACGTGGGTATCACCGAGCTTTTGGCAAAATTTAATGCAATACGTCTGTTCAAAACGTTTCGTCATTTCGTGACAAATAAAAATCCGACGGCTTGTTACTACCACAGCTCGCGCGTACACTAATTGCAGACGACTGACACTGTCTTTGGGAGGGAAAAAATTCACGCATGCGCAGGAAGGTCTTCTCCACTGTATCCACCAGAGAAACCTCCTGTATATCATTTTTTTTCCCCGAAAAAAAAAAAGGTCGGATACTTTTTGACCAGACCTCGTACATACTCGACGGCACTAAAGGTAAAAATTACCAGAATCTCACTAAAAAGAATCGTCAGAATCATTCAAGTTGAATAAATTCAACTCAAACAAGAATTTTCGTGCTCTTTTTACACCAGATGTTTATGGTTCGGCAGCGTCCATGTTTGTGAACTTTCGCTTTTGTAAAATCGCTATTATCAGTTCTACTGTAAACGCCAGCAGTAAAATATTTTGTTCATTTCAAGCTTAGTGGCCAGATTTTTCAATGCTGAATCCGATTATGCCCAGCAATTGCCAATACGTTTGTAAACAGAAGAGTTCTGGTGCTTTTAAAATATGACGTACGGCGTACGTCATATATGTAAATTGGAACGAGAAATCGCGCTACTTCTGTGACGTACGGCGTACAGCATAGCGACAAATATTGTAAAGATTTATGCCGTACGGCATACTTCATACTGGTGCTGAAAGGGTTAATAAAGCACTTAAATATATGATGGAATACACTAACCACATAAATACCTAAAGCAATAGTATACTATAGAAATGCAATAATTACTTATTCTTTCGTTCCTCCATCATTGGGGGTTTGTTTTTTAATGCCTTGTCTCCCATTCTAGTGCCAATTAACTTTCCAACAAGGGACATAACCTCTCCTGTGGCTTCATCTCGACCTCTTCTATCAATCAAAGTTCTGTCTACACTCAACACAAGGTTGGAGTTCTGAAATACATCAAACATCATTCCATTTTATAAAAGCTCTACAAATATTGCGCATAAATAACTTTATAAACGATGGCAATACTGAACATAAAGGATTAGATCAGTGGGTTGGTGCTTCACTAATAAAGTTTGAGTTGAGCTTTATTTTTCACTATCTCAGAAGTTCCACATTAACCGTACTTTGCCTGTTAGCTATATGTCCTTCGTGCACAATCATGATTCCAAATCTTCCTGTCCCAAGTCATCATTACAATTTTCCTTTCCATTCCCCATGGTGCATGGAGCCTCTACTGCAGCTGCCTCCTTTACAGGAAACCCGCATTAAAGCATTCATGTGCTCATGCACAGTTGGGTTCTGTACCAACTTATTTTACATGATGAAGCTGCCAGGTCTATGCACAACATCATATTAAGGTAGTAGGCTACCCACAAAAGATTAAAAAAAATAAAAATCCAACAATTTTCATTTTCATGCTTTAAATCATTGTCAACATGTTCTTGTACTAAAAATAATTCATAGAAGCTTAGAGATACTCTGGTATGATAGGAATCAGTGTTTTTCTACACACACCCCCTTGAGTGATTTGCATAGCAACCAATGTTTATAGTTGGTTACCATGTGAATAATGACCCAACATGAAGGTGCGTAATTGTAAAACTGCGAAATTATAATTATACTGAGGCAACAGGAAAAAGATATTTATAACTTTTCCAAGGGGAATCACTCAATGATTTCTTATGAATTTTTCAAAAGTGTGTATTTAGAAAGCTTTGATCGTAAATTTCAGCATTTGTTACATGCATTGTGCATTTTCCCCCACATCAACTCTATTTATTGCTAGTTTTATACTGATTCTGTATAATAGTAGTTAGCAGAGCTTCTTTTGTTCACAATGGGAAATAAGACAAAGTAAGTTCCTTGGAAATCGGTACACCAACAAACCGTTGCCTGAAAATGAGACACCTATTGTCGATAGTGATGCTATAAAGCCTCTGTGCTCCTCAGCAAAGAAAATAAAGGTCCAAGAAAGTGAAGGACAAGCTAAAAATGACAACAGAGGAAATGTGTTTATCCTTATGGATGTAAAACTGCTGTTTGGGTTTTTATGCGCTAACTTTAGATGTGACAAATGTTATCAGTACTCACTGACCTGTGAGATCGTCGAAGAGACTCGGGACGGCTTTTGTCATGAAATCAGTATCAAGTGCACAAACTGTGTCGAATGGAATGCCAATTTCAATACTTCTGATGTTTCATCTCCAGCTACTCAAAACACAAAGAAGTAATGTGCAAATGGTGGCATTTGTGCGTTCTATTGGGAAAGGCCACAGTGCATTGCAGAATTTTTTCAATATACATGAACACAAATCAACCCATGGCAAAGAAAGCATACAGGAGAACGCTGCACAGGATCTATTCAGCAAGTAAGGACATTGCAATGGAAAGACCCTAAGAGCACTTGAAAGGGGATTCATAGACACTGCAGCTGCAGTAAAAAGGAGACCTTTTATTCAACAGGAGCTCATTAAACTTCATTTTGTGAGTTCTTTTTCTGTTTTTCTTTGATTTCTCGGAATTGTCTTTTCAACATAATTGGTGATCTTTGAAACAAGATATCTCTGGATCTGTACATTCAATTGACATGAAAATTAACACAGTTGGTTGTCATATAATCTTACAGATTCTGACCTAAAATGGATACAATTGAATTCAAAGTTTTAGTTTTATGACCATCATGCATATATAATGAGGCACAAATATCAAACATTCCAGAAATATAAATTTTGAAAATTCATTAAAAATTAACCTTTCTGTCAATCTCTGTCATTTTAGGTCATGACCTCACGCTATATATAATGATTCAATTTGCCAAGTTTCAGTCAGATCCTTGTACAAATAACATAGTTATGATGTTTTGAAAAAGGTGTATAATTTGTTCACTACGGCGGCCATATTGGATAGCTAATTTGCATAATTAATTAGGTCATTATGTGGACAAAAATTTTAAGTCCATACTAACACTATACCCATGGTTGTTTGATTCTGAAAGGACAATTTGAGTTTTTTACCCAATCAAGGTAGCCTACTACCTTAATCACTCCTTACAACAGAGTAGTAGTCCTTCTCTTTGTTATCTGTGAGGTCCCCAAGAACCACAGGACCTTGTGTTGGACTACCTATTGCTGCCTATCAATTCCGTTGAATTTTCCTCCCATATTAAATTGTCCAGGATTGTTGCTGATGTGTGCGAGAAGCTTCCCGAGTCTCTCAAAATTAGTCTTTTCAGCTGTCCATGCTATTTTCCCAGGATCTTTTTTCAGATTTACTGATTATCCAGAATTTACTTCCATATGACCGGTTCAGCCCTATACAACACTAATATATTCACATCTATGTAAGTGTATGCTATTCAGTCCAAAATTGTGAATCTGGTAGTTATGGTGAACAGACATGATAAGCACGAAAACTAGGAAATATTCAAAGGAAGCATCTGTAATTACAAATTCTCATAAACGTTTCACTATACACACTGAAGAAGTTTGATGAAAGGACACATTCTTGTCTTTTACTTCATTTTACACTTCTGTACTGGACAGTTTCATTTTCAACCTGATCATGGTATCATTTCGCCTTTCCAATTGGTGTAAGCTGAGTAAATTAAAAGTAATCCAATTTTATGGATGTGCGTGTGTGTGTGTGCTTTCCTCTGTCCCAAAGTCTCTCATGTTGTTAAAAAGTCTAGAGTGCCTGGGATGACACTCAATTCACTATTTATTTGTCATTATCAACATGTACTGCAAGAACATCATCAGACCTAAACTTTCCCGCCATACCCTCAGTAAACCTTATATATTAAATTTTGTTCTTGTTAAATACTAGACTGGGATAAGTCTATTCTCAACACCTCTTCTACAGTTAGGAGTGAATTCATGCCTGTAAATAATTTAATACTGGTATTCTTTGCTGTTCATACTTCATATATTTTTTAGGAAATGCTCTAAATTATTTCCTTGTAGATATTTTGCACAGAAGCTTCTACTTTAAAATAACCATTCCCAGTTGTAGTCTTATGTAGTTTCTTATTGCTGGGGGGAATTTTTTAGTTCCCAAGAAGCTTGAAATATTCTTGTTGCAGCCTTAAACTGCATCTTGCCGTGAGTGGATGCACAGTGAAACTATAATTTTCCAGACATTACACAAAGATTCTTGGCTTTTCTTAACAGCTATGTGTGGACTATAAATATTGTGAACATCCTAATGTGAGTGAGCCCTGTCACACTTACTATTCAGCTGGGCTGAGCCGTGGCGGTGTGGGTTAGACCAAGACTTTATCAACAGTTGCTGTCTTGGCAATGTCTGCCGCATGGAAGATGGTTGCATCCCTAAAGATATCTTCTAAGGACAACTGGCAGAAGGCAAAAGAACAATCAGGCAACCGCAGCTGAGGTTCAAAGACGTGTACAACAGAGATATAAGAGCACTGGACATAAATCCAGTAACCTGGGAGGATGAAGCTGCCGATCGCACCAAATGGCGATGCTCTCTAGGGCGCCACCTCAAACTGGGCGAAAAGCTCTCAAGGCAAGCAGAAGAGAGGAGAACATGTCGAAAAGAACACGAGGAAAAAAAGCAGCTGAGGGCTGTCACCTCAGGGGTGCATTCCCATAGTCAGTTATGACATTCATAATTTTCTGCTTACGTGCTGGTCACAATCGGTTGAGGTACCATCTATATCACAAGTACAGAATTGGTTCTACAGATCTCTGCTCCTGTGGCACCACCCCCATGACAGCTGAAAATCTGCTCCAATCCTGCCCAACTTACAGCAGTGAACAGAGTGGCATATTGTAACAACCAACTTCTCTCAATGAAAAACTGGTTGGAGATATCAGGAACCTTGAGCTGACTACTGCCTTTATTACAGTCATTAATGTAGAAGTCTGAGGGCGAATGAAGAAGTTATGACTGAAGGGGTTACTACTTTTCAGTAACTCTGTATTGGTCTTAATTCATAAATAAAGCTGTCACTGTGAAATTATTGTTCATGCAGTTTATTCAAGTTGCAATTAAGTACAATGAACTCTATAGGCCTATCTCGCCAGTCATAGTCTAAACAATTTAATAGCCTACACTTTTGGTCCCTAAATTTCTCTCATGATTCTTATCTGTAAAATAAAGTTTAAAATAGTAAGATTGATAATAAAATTACCTTTGGTTAAAATAAGACACAGACAAGTCTCTCTCTCTCTATATATACAGTATATATATATATATGCCTATATATATATATATATATATATATATATATATATATATATATAGAGAGAGAGAGAGAGAGAGAGAGAGAGAGAGAGAGTTTTGTCAAAGTATGGATTTCTAATAGGCCTAGTTAGTCTTGTTTAGTAAATAGGCACAATACCGTAAATCGAAAACAGGTTATTTCGCATTTATAATACTCACCGCTTTATATTCATACTGCAGTGAACGTGCAGTGGCATCCGCCATGTCGGGATCTGTACTGTACGAATGGTGGTCTGTTTTGAAATATTTTTTGTTTACTGCTGGTCAAATGTACCGATTCGAACATAAACGTTAACAAACTTTGTTCTAGAGATAACAGATTTGCCAATGAACCCAAATAAATTAGACGATGATTACACAATCTTTTAGTTTTAGCACAAATAAGCTTCACAATTATATAAAAATGATTTTATTAACACCCCAATATATGAACTCTTGAAAATATTTTAACAGTAACATACTTGCAGTAGTTACATTAACAAAATGTTCCTCAAATCAAATATAAAATGTTAATTGTAACTTGTTACTGTTGAAAATTGTCACTTGTCAGCGACTCGGCATCTATGTCGACAACTTCTCCTTCGTCAATATCAAATGCATGAATTGACAACGTGGAATCTTGATTGTGAAGTTCCAAAATCTTTGCATATCTCTGCCGACAATGTCCTTCACGCATATCTTCCAACCACGCTTTTACTAGGATTAAATTTATTACAAATTTAAATCCTTCAGTTCGCTGTCTGTTAGCCATTCCTCACAAAAAGCCTGCTGGCACCATGGCTTCACCTTTTTTACGCGGTGGTGTGTGTGTCGTCATGCTGCTACGACTACCTAGCGTACCTTCAGCATCGCTCATGTTATAATCTTATAATAACAACAAAACAATTTGCTGTTTATCTGCTTGAGTCTAAAATTTAAAAAGAATACTTTAAAACACATCGCAAAAATGACTGAGTATTGTAGATGACAGCCATTAACAGAATAACAGGAAATAGATATTTGATATAAACGAGTCAAAAAACAACGTCCATGTGGTTAAAAACAAGAATTAAATTTAAGTCGAATAAAAAAGTGAGAGGCAGTCACTTCCTCTTTTTGAGGATGGCCTGGATCCTATTTGGTTCCTCCACTCCACTTCAGCTCACGTATGGCTCCTCGAGTCTGCTTGTGTACGGCAGCGCCACCCCCTGGGCAACGGCTTTGACTGGCCGGCAGAACTACGTGAGTAAATTGAAAAAGGGAGGTCCCCCTTAAATAGTACACACAACTGCTGGTCGAACGGGCGAATGATCAATAATACATTGACAACGGCTTCTAGGGCAGGAGTTGGAAAGGCCTGGTATCGGGCTGAGGGCGCACCATGGACTGTAATGGTAAGCGGCCAGAACCATCCAGAAAGCAATGGCAAACTACTGGATGTACAATGCCAAGAAATCCATAATGGCTAATCTGAATATGGCTGAAATTGTCTTTGGCTGATGCAGGTCGACTTGCCCAGAATCTTGATGCGTTCAGAGCAGCTGAAATGGAGACAACGTTCTGGAAAGAATACGTCACATGATGATGGAATAAAAAATATATAGCACATAATCTTTTACATTTAATTATAATATAAATGTCATGTATAATGCCCAGTGCACAGAATATACATACATTGTAAATGCCAATTGTCAAATATACACAGATTCGCGCAGATTTGGAATAACAATACCCAGATACCCAGACGGAAACCAAAAAACCTAGATCTAGTAAAAAAAATACCCAGCTGTGGCAACACTGGTTAGCAAGCAAAAGTAGCATTCCTACAAAAGTTTAACAGCCTAGCACACAATCAATCAAAATGTATGAACATCAGATCTCGTTTACAGTAATTATTATTAACGGATCAATAAATGCTAAAGTATTCTTACAATAAAAGATTTTTGTTATACAATACAAATTAAGACAAAAAAGCGCAAGAAACCTACTTTTTAAAGAATAACTGTTAGTATTATTTCGTGCAATGTCACTATCGGATATACTTTTAATGTCTCTTGTTTCTTCTTCTTCTTCTTCGTACACTCTCAGACGTCCACTTGAATGTTCTCAAAGAAAGCAGTAGTCAGTTTGAGGCTTTTGAATCCCCGTAAAGCTTTTCCACGAAAGGAGCTGGCGTCGGCCATATGCACTTTCTCTGTACCACATATAAGGGGCAACTTTGAAGCAGATGTTCAGCAGTCATTTTATCAGTGCCACAGTTACACTGATCGGTAGTTCCTATCTTTAGCTTGTTGAATAAATGTTATCTTAATCTGTTGTGGCCAGTGCGGAGTCTGAAGATTACCACTTGTTCTCTTCTGTGGAGCTGGTAGTAAGCATCATTCTGTGTGTGCCCTGGATGTTCTACATTCCATTTGTTTCTGTAACTGATTCTGATAAAACTCTTTGCCTCCTCAAAAGTTATGCTTGCATCAGGCTGAGGTAGATGTGAACCTTCTTCTGCCATTCTTTCAGCCTCTTCATTGCCGGCGATATTACAATGAGATTGGATCACAACACTTTTGAATCGTTGACAAAGTTTGTGGAGCACTACTCTGAGATCATCCAGGTCTGTATTATTTTGGCTTTTCAACGTTGCAATTACTGACTGTGCATCAGTAAAGAAAGCAACTTTTCTTTTCCGTTTCTTCTGTCAATATAACCTCTGCTGCAGTTTTCAAGGCCTCTGAAGTTGCTGGAGAATCGTCCTGTCGCCACTGACAGCCTTTTTTCTGCACCAGTACTTAAGGTCAGAAAGACCCCCCACCTCGTTATTGTTTCTCTTCTGCGGCGGTTTTTGAGGTGGGATTAGTTATTTTAATATTTTTTCAGGCAATGTGTAAACGCTTAATTTACGCATATCTAGATACAGTGTTAGCTTAATAAGGGTTTTAAAAAAATTCCGCTTCAGAAATATCTTTTTTCGCCCACAACCGAGAACACTTCGTTTGATTGTACCGAACTACGTGATTATGTCCGACTCGGTTGAATTGAAGAACGTGTTCTTCGATGTCATCCAGGTAAGTCGCTAAAGTCGTTAGGGCTAGGATTAGAGTTTGGTTTCAGAAGTTTTAAACCTAACCGTTACACCTTATTATTGTGTCTCTGAACTCTTTAAGTCCGTATCGAACAGACGGCCCACTTCTCTTCATTTCAACCGTCAATTCAGTGTAGGCCTATGCAGGAGTGACCGAAATCACACACCCAGAATTGGATAAGTTCACTGATGTACTGATAAATAGGACCTACTGTAATTCAGAAGAAGCCGTTCCTTCTTGAGCACTGGCCTACATTTGCAGAATTTTACACACCTTGGTTGAGTCAGATGTGTAGCCTACAAGAAATAGATTTGAAGCATTAGGCCTATATCCTACTATGCTTCATGTCTTGGATGAGAATACACAACGAAAAAAAAAACGTGAACCATTCAGTAGCATTCTGTTAGGGAAATTTAGAGTGCTGAGCGCATTTTACCTATTCCAGAATCTCAGCTTGAATAAAAGGGTCACAGGATACAAAGGTAGTACAAACAATATTCTTCTTTGGTCCTTGGCCACTGACTGACAGAGCAATCAGTGACCACCGCACCTAGTGGCGTCTTGTGGGACAGCAGCAAACTGTCCCCACTTTGTTCGGTCGACAGCCATCCTTCGTGTTGTTTCCCAGCTCTGGATCATGCTCAGCATCTCTGCCTCCACAGTTCTCCGCCAGGTGGCTTTTGGCTGTCCTTGCTTTCACTTTCTTTCTGGAGTCCATAGCTGGCAGTTCTGGTGATGGAGACAGGGTATCTTCTGAGAATGAGGTCTACTCAATTCCTGCGTCGACCTTCTGTGATGGTGCGCATGTATTCATGGTGGCTAACAGAAACCAAGCAAAGAGCATGTAATAGTCCTCGGTTTATGTTATTGAGCAGTGGGATTTATGGTGAACATAGTTATATATTTCAGTTTTGTGAACCTAAAGTTGATAAAAGCAGCAGGCAAGATGTTAAGATTTTTCAGACCCAACTACAGCCTTTAAGTTTAGGTCACCCTTTGTTTGCCGGCAGATTTTACACTATAAGAGGTTACTTATTAGAGAAGAAACCATATGACACCGTCACTGTCAATATTATTTGAAGAAAATGTTTTCACTGAAACTGTGCCTCAGCTATCTTGAATATAGGTGGTACATGACACAAACAAGTAAACCGATGTGTGCAGCATTTGGACTTTAAAAAAACAAGTAAATCAGATTGCCTAATGTCTTCTCATGCCAAAGTGGAGATTAACACCATTTGGAAGCCACTGTAAAACCAAAATTCAATGTCGATTACAACAATGCAATTAATGAATGTGACATCCGGGTATCTGAGGAAAGTGGTTGAAGTAACAAGAAGAGACATGGTCCGCAACCAGACGATCCGTCAAGGCCTAAAATCCCATCCGCTGCAGACCCAAATAGAACAGTCCCCAACACCATGTCTGCAGAATGGGAGAAGATCGGCTACCATGTAAAAAAGAGCCAGGGATCCAACCTTCAAGAGTCCGCTGGGAGGACAACATTAGATTTTGAAGGACAACAATGCAATTAGAATGAAACCTGTGTAAGTAAGACATCCGGGACCTGTTGGCTTCTTCAAATAGGACAAATGCATACTTGTATCTTTTATTGTTTTTATCACAGTGAAAAGGAATCCTTGTGGCAGTTCAAGAGACATCAGCTTCACCAGCTTACTGAAGCTTCTGCTGTTTCAAGCACACAGTCTCCAAGAACATACAGTTACTGATGTTGTTAGATTTCAAGCAGTCTCATCTTTGAGCGCATTTGTGAAATACAGCATCCTGTAATGCAGAAAAGGATATGAACTGTGTCCCCTGCAGTTCACCTGCTTGTATATCAGTATTATCAGCATTCACATTATTATTATTAGACAGCAACAAAACTAGCCACATCTATACCCACTTTTAAAGCTGTGATATCTGCAATTTCGGTCGACACATCCGACTTCTGCACGGCATAAACTGGGTTTGTATTTCGAAGCAGCACTGCTGCAGACTGTTTCCAGGACCACCACGTGGAGGTGGAGCGCGGTCTTGACCAGCTCTGGTTCGCTGGTCCTGACGCAGGCAGTCAAGCTATGAGTCGCTGACTGCATTCACTATTGCTGCATCTTGAGGTCCCATAAAAGTATCTGAACAGTTGCAACAGTTTTATGGAAAAAGACAGAAAGAATGGGACTGCTGCACCCTCCGGCACATCATTCAAACAAATTGCCACAGAATGAGCATGTGAATGCTTGGTGCAAGCTTGCTGCAAGAGGACCAGCTACAAGAGTGGCTGCATGCTTCGGAAAGAGTTCAAAGGAAAATTATGATGAATGATGGTTTATTATCTCCACACAAAGTGAGTCTGCTATATTATTCTATTTATTTTATTTCATCACTCACTAGCTTCTTACTGTAGCCATGTTTGGTGTAATATTTGACAATTTAGTAACTGTGCACTGAAAATTAATTTTGCGTAAGATCTTCATCATTTTTAAATCTTTCTGCAGAAATTAAGATGTGTACATTATATCGCTGATTTACTATATTATTTTATTTGTCAAATCTTTAGTTCAGCTGTGCGTAATTTAATATTTTACAGTTTATGAACTCTCCAGTTAGTTTGCTGTAACATTATACCATTTATTTGCTTTCCTCAGAAGGTGAGTAGGGTATATTAAATTGTTAACTAAGCACATCATATAATTTATTAGCTTTTCACTACAGCTGTTTGGTTTAATTTATTAACTATCCACTGAAATAGTTAGTGCACTGGCTTCTTAGCTAAGCGGCCCATGGTTCGATCTCCAGTTGAGGTGGGATTTTTTTAGACCACTTCGAGGTCGACCCAACATCATGAATTAGGTACAGAAGCAACTCTGGGAAGGTTAAAGTCTGACCACATCACCCCTAATGTGCCATATGGTCAAGAAAATATGGATCTAACACCATATTCTCAATATACCTGAATGGGTATGTAACGAGATCCTTTACCTTACTGAAGATGAATTTTTTTTAATATTATGCAGTTTATTACTTCTAGCTGAGGCTGTGTTGTTAAACTTTAAGCAGCAATTTGAGGCTCAGCATTTATCAAGTGTTATTTAATCTGAGCCATATAGGCAGAGCATTTAACATTAGATGTTAATTTTTATAGGTGATATTAATTTTGCTTGAAGCTTATTAGTTCTGAATTGATGGTTAATAAAGCAGAAAAACTTTGCTAAGCAACAAGAAAAGAGAAACACAGGTTGCATTTTTTTGTGTGGAGGCTTTGTAAGGCACTTTTGTACAGTATATTTTGCAGTTCCACGGCTTTTCAGCAGCTGTTTTTAATAAACTAGCATATTTTCTGAGTATCTTAAATTTATAGGTTTATTTTTGAGGAAAGAAGAAAAACTAGTGAGCCTAGTCTTTAATCTCATATGTGGGAGCCGTGCTGGTATAATGGTTACCACATTGCGCTGGCGATCAGGGTGTTCAAGGTTCAAGCCCGGGTGTAGCTTTTGAAGGAGTGTCATCGACCGGGATTTTGACTGAATAACCTGAACGGCTCCTGAGAGAAACCCTCTGTGGATGGGAAGGAGCGAAGCTCCTGACTGGGTTGGAAGGAAAGTCCACAGGCGCCCCAGCCTCACAATGACAGGTCATTGGGCCGAAGGGCTGAAAGCCCAAGTGCCGCTGGTTAAGGGAAAAAAAAAATAATAAATCTCATGTGTACTTTACTGTTCCATGTGCACTCTCTTAATTTGATAATCTTAAATTCATAAGATTGTTGTTTTTCCCCCTTTTAAATCTCGAATTAAATTGAAGGCAGCAGTGAACACCAGTATAGTGACTTTTTGTAATGAACATAAATATAAATGTAAGAATTTTCACATTATTGTCATGCAAGATCCTTTAGATATTCTATAAAGCTTTACATTTTTGTTTGCCAGGATTTTTATTTCCTCTATTCTGTGATAGTCTCGGTAAATGTGAAATGTTGTTTAGAAAAATGTTTTGATATATCATCTCATCATCTCAGTTTCGATTCTCCAGTAGCAGACGTGTTTTTGTGGAGTCCTACATTTGGATTTTTAAACTGCATATCTAGCAATATTTCTGAAGGATTTTTATATCACTGTGTACATAATGTTAGTTGCTTTATCGTGAAATACATATTATTGTGTTCATATGAATAGGAAATGTGATTTTTAGGAAAAAATGAAGACAAGCATATCTTCTATTATGAGTATAGTAAGTCGCTTTTGTGTTGGAATTACTAAACGTTCCATATGGTCAGCACTGATAATTGGCGTAGCCGACAGAAATGGATGTTTTATTACATCCTACGGAATGTCAGAGAACTGTGGCTTTAGAAATTGGTCACGGTAAATATGTGTGTCGACCAAGTCAAGCTGTCAACTAGAGCGGAGTGAACGACTATAATTGACCACTTTCCACACCCATTAAATACGCCTGGTCATTTACAGTTCTCATTCACAATGCTACACGTGAATTCGGTCGGTACAACCCGACCGAACACAAAAGGTGCCAAACAGAAGGACTACATTTTGAATGTTACTAAAGCGGTTAAAAAGAAAACTCGAAGTTTGAAGACCAGCACGCTATACACGCCATGCGTAACATTATCTTATAAGAACAATAACCAGTGTGCGATTCTTACGTTTTCTACCTTAATCGAATATGAAGCATTACGTAGCCTGTCTAAGGCATACTATGAATCTAGTGCAACTGTTGAAGTAAGGACTGACGCTAATGGTTCATATGTAGAAGATGTTATTTCCACAGGAGAGGTTGTCCTACATTTCTATAACACAACAAATAAAGTAATGATACAGGGTGCAGAGTGCGCTATTAAAGATTGGGTTAGTACGGACCTGAACAATTTATGGAAATCAGCAAATACTGCTGAAGTCAGCCGAGAGGCCATCATATCAAATGTACCAGTTCAAAGTATTCCTGCAAAAACTTCTAAATCTAAGAAGTTAGCAATCACACATTCCACTGTTTCCGCTGATATCATAACAAACATAACTCCCAATAAAGAGTGCAAAAAGATGTCACAGACAAAACCAAAGTCACCAGCGTTAGCTGATACAAGTGACATCACAAAGACAGAACACCTATCAAGCACCTTTGACAGTAGTCCAACAACATCCCCTCTTACATTACCTATGCACTCGTCACAAGATCAATTTTTAATAATATTGTCTGAGATGGAGATACTAAAAGCAGAGCTGAGCAGCCTCAAAAAAGCTTACGAGCAGCTCCATGCTGACCACATGTCCCTCAAAAATAGCTGTGAGAGAAACGAGTCTGAACAACAGAAAGACAGCACACAGCAGAAGAATAAATACAGACAGTGTAACACAAACACAAGCTCAGAGGGAAATTCCGACGGTAGTGAAGTACAACATACGACACACGAATGTAACCAGCTACTCCTCTAATGCAGTTTACGACCTTGAGTTTCCGCCAATACCCACAACTTCAAGCACCAGCCAGACAACAATGTCACACAATCAGGAGTATCAAGACAGACCCCTTATTAGAACTACAGATGTGCAAGAAACAGCCAATAATATCGGCCTTCAGCAACATTCTACGACCGACGACCCACCTCAACAACAACCTGAGACACTCCATTCTCAAAGATCTGTAAAAGATTCAATTCAACCAACTCAGGGTCCACCTACTGAAATCTCACCACGTCCGCTGTCGCACCAGACACCAATGAGAGATCACCCATCATCGTTGTCATCACAGGTTTTCCCATATCAACCCGCACACCCAACCTTTCATAACTTTCTACATCAGCAAAGCCTCTTGAACTACGCACCTTACACTTGGAGGTCCTACTGGCCGGAATATCCCATTCATCCAACAACAGTACCTCAACATCCCGCGAACACCTACTACCAAATGAATCATCTTTTACGGCCAAATCCATCTCGCTTTTATTGTCCACAACCCTCTCCTCAACATTATCAGTGACTGTTCACTTCACAAGTCGACGTCTCTGTAGGACCAGCAACTGTCGGATAATGCTTTATTTATTTATTCTCAGTATCTTTGTTTGTCTGCCCGTCTATTCTCTTGGTGCAGCTTAACTTTGTTGTTAACCTTCACAGTGTGGATGGGTGTGCTTGTTGTGTGACAGTTTTCTTACAAATTTTAACTAGTACAGTTATCTGAATTGTTTGTAATTTGTTGTATTAAGGTGTGCATTTATGTACTATTACTTTTAATCTCACATATATAGCAACCTCGTGATGTTTATTTAGTTATTTATTTTCTATTTGAGCGTAAAACTTCTTTCACATAAAAATGTCAGGTAATTATGAACAATTACTAAATACAATTGGTTTACGGCTTGGCCACTTGAACGTAAACCATCTTTTAGGTAAAATTCCAGAACTCACACAAATTCTTAACCAAAATTTCCAGGTTTTTGGTTTTTCCGAAAGTCGTCTGAATGAGAAAATAACCGACGATGACATTGCGCTCAGAGGTTTTAAAACTATTCGGCGAGATTCTAGTAGACAATTAGAGACGGGTCTAGCAGTTTATATTTCTACTTCTCTCAGTTATCGCCGCAGAAACGATCTTGAGACTATAGATATAGAATGCATATGGTTAGAGATAAAGCCCCAAAAGCAAAGATCTATTTTAATCGGATATCTTTATCGTAATCCCAGTGTAGGAACAACATGGTTTGAAGATTTTACCAACATGATGGATAAAGTTATTACTACAGTTAACGAAATTATTCTTCTTGGTGATTTTAATATCGACATGCACAAGCCAAACAATATATGGACCAACATCATAGCATCGTATAACATGAAACAAATAGTCAACAAACCTACCAGAGTAACAACAACGTCATCCACACTGATCGATCACATCTATGTAACGTGTCCAGAAAATATTATAGAATGCTCCATCCCTATTATTGCTATGAGTGACCATTATCCCATATGTTGCACTTGGGCAAAAAATGGGTACAAATCTCCAAAAAATAAACACATTAGTTTTCAATATAGAAGTCTTAAAAATTTCAACCGTGAATTATTTTTGAATGATTTGTGAACTGCGCCTCTCGCCAACGTTTTTCAAATTCCTGATCCTGATGACGCCATCGCATATTGGACAATGATATTTTATAGTATTTTTAATAAGCATGCGCCAACTAAAGAAATTCGCGTGAAAAGGCAAATTAAATCTCCATGGATCACACAAGAAGTTCTTGACGCTATGAGGCAAAGAGATAGAGCGCATAAAAATAAGGATATCACTACATATCGGACAATAAGAAATAAAGTACAATACTTAATTCGCAGAGAAAAGAAAAACTATTTTAGAAATTTAGTTCAGAGTAAAACAAACAGTAAAGAGATATGGAAGGCAATCAACACTTTAGTGAACAAACGAAATTTTCCAGACCCACATACTCCCAATACGCCACTTACTTGTACTGACTTCAGCAATCATTTTCAGGCAGACATCAACAATATAAAATCCACCATTCCGTCTCCCCCTTGTGACTTAAGCAAATTATCAACGTTCTGCGAGAACAAATGTACTAACACAATTCCACCCGACATCCCTTTTATAACAGTTAACGAAGTTTACAACTATATTACTGGCCTTAAAGATAATAACTCATCGGGACTTGATGGAATCAGTAATCGAATACTGCGTTTTGCCGCACCTGCTATTAGTGATTCACTGACATACATATATAATCAATGTATCGCAAGGAGTTACTTTCCATCCGCTTTTAAAAGCGCTAAAGTATACCCACTTCTCAAACCAGGTTCATCTGATAGTAGTAATCTTAGTAACTATAGGCCCATTTCTCTTATATCGTCGCTGTCCAAACCACTGGAAAAACACATCCACAAAACAACACTACAACACCTAGTAGATAACGACCTGCTAATCGACAGTCAGTCGGGGTTTAGACCAAAGCATTCATGCCACACAGCCTTAACAAAGATGATAGACAATTGGCACCTAAACATCAATAACGATAATATATGTGGAGCAATATTTGTAGACTTCAAAAAAGCATTTGATATGATAGATCACTTTATTTTAATCAGAAAATTAGAAACAATGAAAGTAAATATTAAGCTGGTAAAGTTAATTAAATCGTTCTTGTCAGACAGACAACAAATAGTCTCTTATAATAATTCCTTGTCGAACCCAACCGTTGTCCATACAGGTGTTCCTCAGGGCTCTATTCTCGGCCCTCTTCTATTTACCGTATTGATGCGTGATGCCATATGATGATGGATGGTATCCGCATGTCTGGTTTTGTGTAGTGTGCAGATGTGTTCAGTCAACCAATGTTCATACAAAAATAACAGGGCAATCCACATAGGACGTCAGTAAACTCACGACGTATAAAGTCAATGATTCTTGTAACAGCCGTTGACGTTTTTCTTCATTATTTATTGTGGACGCCACAGTGACAAAATGGTTACGCGAATATGTAGGCACATCAAACAGTCATTATCACAGCAACATTCAATACAGCCAGCAGGCTGATCACCTGCTTGTCAGTCACTCAGATTACGGAAACAACAATTAATTTTTTGTTGTACCAATAAACGCCACTAGGCGTAACGGAACAACAGTTAATTTCTTGTTGCCCTAAGGCGCCATTAGGCGTATTGGCCACGGACTGCTTTGTCGGTCAGTGGCTAAGGACGGAAGAAGAGAACAAGATTCAATACAGCAATAGACGGTAGACAGCATTACAATGATGAGTCAGATGCATGTTATATTTCATAGTGCTGTAAATGTAGTCAGGTGAAAAACTCCATCCTTTTCTATAACAGCCAGGAGATAACCAGATGTATGAGATCAGTTCACTCTCCTTAGTCTGACTTCAGCAAGACAGACACGTCTGCCGAAGTATAAATAATGTCCTCAAAAATATCCTCTAGATAATAAAGGTTTTCCAAACCTAGTTCATTTAACAAAGTAGCAAGTAATGGTCCTTGGAACATGCATCAACCGATGCAGTACAATACAGCGACATGTGAGCTGGGAAAACATCTCGTGACGACGACTTTCGAAGACAGGCTATGAATCGAAATCGCTCACGACCCAAAATCGATAGAGTTAATGAAAAGTCAATTTACCTTGCTTTCAGGAAATACACAGAAATATCACGCCTCCCGACATGTGGGAAACACTAGAGGTATTATCTCGAATAAACGAAATATCCATTAAGAGGACTACACATCCCTGACAGAACAAAAAATAGTGGAGATCCCCTCTTCAACGAGGCATCTCTTTCGCCATTCAAATCGCTCCCTCCACTAGTGGTGGGCGGAAACCGATCGACCAAAAAACAAGACCAGTCATGCGCAGTCCAGCGCAAAAAGACCACAGCTCAAAACTTAACTGCATTCAATACCAACGCGGGAAGACAAATGCTTACCGAGAAAAGTGACTATAAATTTCAAGCAGTTGTTGCCCTTGCGTTATAAAATAGATATTGTAATAAAACGATGTTGCGAGAATTTATCACGCAACATATCACCACCTCCTCCCGATAAAAAAAAAAAATGTGGAACATATTTTTTTTTTTTTTAAATATCAAAGAGCATGCGATAAGCGGCTCAAAACGCACGAATTATGCGCTGATAATTAATTAAATTGCCTAACATGAGGCTAAATATAGAGTGTCTGGTGAGGATATACCTCAACAGAAAAATAAATATGTCTCAAAAAATATTCACATCGGGGAGGTGTCACCAACACACATCACGTTAGCATGTAAACACAATATACGTATGCAAGTTACCATAATCATCATTAAACAGCATACTCTAATATTGTCTTTAAAAATGGATGTACAAATCTGATAGGAAAATTTAAATAGTACATTATTTGACATGTAATGACATAAGTACATAGTAAAGTTAAACTACATGACGATCCAGGACATATGCTCTGGTATTCCGAGGGTAAGTACACAATCTAGAACTCGTCATGCTTGATACTAGTAAGGTAAGTCCTCAGCTCAACAATGACATTCTGAGAAAGTACAAGCAATATAATGCTAATTAATAACTAATATGCTTCATAAGGTACAATACATTATTAATAATTGTGGCTGTTTAGTAAACTAACGGCCCTTATATTAACTACTCAGCCCTCCTCTATCATCTTAAAAAACGAACAGAAGAAGATGACAACAAAGCACGATAGTGTGTACATATAAAGTAAGTACAGATGTGCTAATCTATTGTAGAAATATAGGTGTGTTATGACTCTGTAATATATGGAAATATAGGACAGAAGTATTAGTTGGAGTCATGTGGGCATCTAGACAAAATGTCAGCCATCACATTATCCGCACCACGGATAGCTCGTACCGTGAAGTGAAAAGGTTGAAGAGCTATAGCATATCGAGTGGATCTCGAACTCTTCAAATTCTTAGTCTGAATAGCTGTAAGAGCTTTCTGATCAGTCTCTAGAATGAAATGTGCGCCCAGGAGGAATCTTTGTAGCTTTAGAATTGACCAAACCATCGCTAACAACTCACGGTCTAAAACCGAGTAGTTCCTCTCTGCCGCATTTAGTTTTCTAGAAATGTACATAACAGGATGCAGAGTATTTGCATATTCTTGCATCAGTGCTGCTCCAATCCCAGTGGATGAAGCATCACTCCGAAGAACAAAAGTCCTATCAAGAGTAGGTAATCTTAAGATGGGAGGAGAAGAAAATATATTCTTGATTTGGTCTAGTGAAGATTGGCATTCTTCAGACCAACGGACCAGATTAGGCGAACCTTTCTTCAACAATGTTGAGAGAGGTGCCATGATCGAAGATAAATTTGGAATAAATCTCCCATAAAATTGAATTAAACCTAAGAGACTCCTAACTTATTTCTTCGTTTTAGGAACAGAGATGTTCAGTATTTTGGAAGTATTGTGGTCTTCTGTCTTCAAGAGACCATGACCAACACGATGACCCAGGAAAGAGATTTCACCAAAACCAACAAAAGCTTTAGAAGGTTTCGCTGTCAAATTATTCTCACGTAGAGTGGACAGTAAGTCATATAACCCTAAATAGTGATCTTCCCAGGTATCACTGAAGAGACAGATGTCATCTAAGTATGCGATGACATCCGAACGATGTGACAGAATTCGACGCATCATGCGAACGAAAGTGGCAGGGGCGTTCATGAGACCAAAAGGCATAACATTCCATTGAAATAGACCCCTAGGTGTAGAAAAAGCAGTAAGAGGTTTGGCATGCTCTGCTAAAGGCACTTGCCAATAACCTTTAGACAAGTCAAGTTTAGTGAAGAATCTAGAATTAGAAAGTCTAATCAGTAGATCTTCTAACAAAGGCATCGGTTCAGCATCGAACTTTGTGACCTGATTCAATTTGCGATAATCAACGCAAATTCGTATGTTCTTATCCTTCTTCCGGACAATAACCATGGAAGAAGAATATGGTGAAGTCGATGGTTCAATTATATTTAATTGAATCATTTCATCCAATTCCTTTTCCACTTGCGACTGAAAGTGTATAGGAATAGGATAAGGCCTAACCCTAATTGGATTATTGTCGGTAAGAATTATGTCATGTTCTATGACATCTGTGTGTCCAGGAATGTCAGTGAGAACATCCTGAAATGTTTGTAACATCGACGAGACTTGTCGATGTTCGTCACCAGAAAGATTAGGAGAAACAGAAACGTTTTTCCAAGATTCCGTAGAATGTAATGGAACCACTGGAAGGGGAAGATTAACATCAGAGAAGGTAGATTCCTCATCCTGTATGACAGACAGGGATGAATAATGACCGTGAGGTGCAGGAGCATCATCCGTTGCCTGGAAAATAGGCAGCAAATAGTCCGGACGTTCGTGAAATTCCGAAAGCATGTTTATGTGGAAAGTTTTATGCTTGCCATCAATATCGACCACATAGTCAACATCGGAAATCCGAGAGACTATTGCATACGGACCTTTCCATGCAATAAGAAGTCTATTTTCCCTACTGGGGAGTAGGACGAATGCTTTGTCACCTGGACAAAGTTGTCGTAGACATCTATTCTTGTTAGCAAACTGTCTTGCCTTCTCTTTAGCAATTTCTGATGAAGCAGTTGCTAGCTTACATGCCTCAATGATCTTTTGTCTAAGAGCAATGACATACTCATATGAGGATTGAGTTTCATCGCTAATATCATCGGCAGTGATGAGATCGTGTAATAAAGACATAGGGCCGCGTGGACGCGCGCCAAAGACAAGTTCGAAGGGAGAAAATCCTGTGTGTTCATTAGGGACTTCTCTATAGGCAAAGAGAGCCGCGGGTAAAACCCTGTCCCAATCTTGAGGATGATCTTCAGTTATCTTACCAAGCAAAGTCTTGAGCGTTCTATTCAGACGCTCAACTAACCCATTAGACATAGGATGGTAGATACTACTGAGAGATCGTTCAATATGTAAGGTAGACATTACCTGTGACATAGTGTCAGATATGAGTTGAGTGCCATGGTCTGACAATATTTCTCTGGGGAACCCCAAGCGAGAAAATATCAACCAAAGAGCATCTGCGATATCTGTAGTAGATATGCTCTTAAGAGGAATAGCCTCTGGCCAACGTGTGCACATATCGACACATGTAAGGATAAACTGATGTCCTCTGGCCGACTTGACCTTAAAAGGGCCAATAATATCTATGGCCATTTTCTGAAACGGCCGAATAGGAATGTCAGCAGCCTGGATAGGCGCAGCATGTCGTGGTCCTCTAGATTTGACCTCCTGACATACCTTGCATGATCGGCAGTAAATACGAATGTCCTTATTGACAAAAGGCCAAAAGAAAGCCGCAAGGACTCTCGACTTCGTACGGGAAAAACCCATATGTCCAGCACATTGCGAGTCATGAGCATGTTGTAATATTTGCACTCTCATGCTCTTGGGAACAAGAATTTGCGAATGTGCCGACGTAGTCGAATCTTGTACCATACGTACAAGTACGCCGTTTCTCATTGCAATCCAAGATTTTCTATTTGTATCCTGATTCGGATCACCTTTCTTCGCAAGAACGAAGAATTTTTTTAAAGAAGGATCTTCTTCTTGCAATTTTATGAAAGAGTCACGAGTGATTACTAAGTGACTATCTTGGCTATCAACTTCATTATCACTATTCAGTGAAGTTTCGGGTGTTTGTAGAGCTTGTGCTCTTGTAACTACTGCATTTGTAGCTTGCATGTTATTATCTTCCCAAGCAGCAATCTGCTGTGGGGTACACTCCCTAACTCCGTGAATACGACCAATAATAAGGTCCGCAATAGGATTAGGTAAGAGACAAGCATGCACATCTCCAGTAAAGAAAGGAGTGGCAATGCGAATTACAGCAGTAGGATATTTTTCTAGAGTGCCGCCAAATGTGACACATTTAATAACCCTTCCTGTAGCACAAGATGGATCTACAAGCGATTGTCTAACACCAATAGTGGTGCATCCGGAATCGAAAAGTAGTGAGACCGGAGTATCATTAACAAGACCCTTATGTAGAATTAAAGAACCCCTCCCGTCATGCGCAACAGCAGCAGGAAGAGCGGGAAGTGGGTGACCACAACTCAAAGTAGTTATGGTACCCGGTTCGAATAAAGTACTGCATTGGGGGCATTTGTTTGCTCTCTCAAAGTCAAAAGCAGAACTAGTGACAGCGTCAAAGTTTTTACTATCAACAACATGATTACAGGCTCCCTCAGTTTCCTGTTGTACAGCATTAGCCTGCTGATATCTCTTTTTTTTGTGTTGAGATCTACCCCGACTATTATTACCTCTGAAGTTATCAGAGTTATTATTATCTCTGCAGTTATTATTGTCTCTATTGTAATTGTTATCCTGGTTCGAATTCCAGTTTCCACGATTACTATCATGTTCACATTGATGCGAACATCTATTTGTTTGGTTCTGAGGTCTTCGGCAGGAATAACCTCTATTACCATATCCTCTTTTGAAATGCTTATAATTATTAGGGTGATAGTAACGAGTACTATCAGGTTGTCTCCAATTCTTCGAAGAAGAATCACCATGAAATTGATTTTTATGATTTTGACAGAAATTACCGCTAGTCTTTCTATCAAAATTTTGTTGGAATCTACGAGCAAAGTTTTGGCCATACGGAGCTGCCGAAGCAACTGGTAAACCTTCTTTCACCTTAGAGTTACCCATGGTTATGTGTGGGTGCGCAGTTACGTATTGGCAACAGAAATCTTCCATTTCTTTTATTGTTTTAGGTTTACGTTCATGAAGGAAAGCAAGGAAAGACTCATTGACAGACGACATGACTTTGTCTCTAAGTATTAAGTCCATAAGTCCTTCATAAGTTTTTTCCGTCTTAGATAGTTCAACCCATCGTGAGAAAGTAATGCGTATTCTTGCAATAAACTCGGAGAATTCAACTCCATTTTCAGGTAACATGTTTTTAAATTGTAGACGATAGCCGTCTTCGTTAAGCTGATATTTCTTTAACAAAGCGGCCCTGACAACCTCATAATTGTTCTTGTCAGGTTCATCCACCATATTTAATATACTTAGAGCTTTACCTGTCAGTATCCCTGATAACTGATAAACATATTTTGCTTTGTCTATGTTATGAGCTGTACATGCTTGTTCAAATCTGTCCAGATAGAACATTATGTCATCACTGGAAGGACTAAATGTTGGTAACTTAATCTTAAAAGTATCATTATTAGCCTTACCAGAAGATGAACCCTTGTTTGAATCATTACCATTACTCATGCTCGTCAATTTCAATTTTTCCAACTCTAAAGCTAAGACCTTTTCTTCATGTTCCATTTTTGCTTTCCTCTCATAATCAGACTCTCTCTGTAATCTTCTTTCCTCAGCCTGAGCCTCTTTTTGAAGTCTTTCATTTTCAGCTTCTTTTTCAAGTCTTTTATTTTCAGCCTCTTTTTCAAGTCTTTTATTTTCAGCCTCTTTTTCAAGTCTTTTATTTTCAGCTTCTAGCTGTAGCTGGAGTTTTCTCTCCTCAGCTTCTAATTCCCTTTTTTGTTTTTCCATTTCCATTTGGAATCTTTTTTCATCCACCTGCATCTGCAGTTTCTTTTGTTCAGCTTCCATTGCTTTATCATATCGAGCAGTTGCAAATTCTTCTAACTTATCACCAGTCTTCCCAAGCAATTTACCCTGCTCAATAAAGTGCTCAAATGTAGACATGTTGTCTAACATATGAGTCCAAAACCTGAAATAATTAACTAATTTATTTCAAACCTAAGTGTAACAAGTCTTAATTAAGCACTTGTATATTCACATCACATTATATTATCCCAGTCTCTGTGGGAAACAAGTCTCCAATCAAAGAACTTGTATATGAAATATCAGCACTCAATTCTTGATCATAAGTGCACTTCTCATTCAATAGTGCACGACACTATTCATCATTCATTTATCATCAGTGTAGTAGTAACAGTGCATTAGCATAGCCCATTAACTAATTACTATAACTGTAAACAATGACTATGTAAACACATGCAGAATGTAAACATTGAAAATGTAAACAATGCAAACAATGTAAACAATAACAATGTAAACAATAACAAAGATCAGCAACAATACAAAAACGTTCGCAGAAATCAACTAAAAATAAAGCAGAAATTAATGAAATATCACAAAAAATGTGACGATATCTGCGCTATAATTAAACAAAATACATGACACCACAGTGTATAAACAAAAATGTTGTATGAAACTAAATTATAGACAAGAGTAGGCTAACAAATACAAACAAATCAAAACAAAACTAAAGAATGCGAAATAATAACGAAAACAATATTAAAACATGTCATCACAGCTAACATAAATAGCAACAGAAGTCGCTTAGCAAATTCCAGTATCGGAAATTTGCAAACCCTACAGAAAACGCTCACAATAGACGACCTCTATGACGTGGCATAATCTAACGGAGACACCACCCAACCGAGAACCCGCTGAAATATAAACATATAAATATACAAATAACATATAGACATATAACATATAGAATGAGATGATACACAGAAGACTCAGCAGAAGTATAAGGGCACAGTTTACATACAAACAGGCCACTTAACTTATAGGCTTCCAATCGTAGAACAGCAGAAAACGGATGTCAATCAACGTCCTAAAGAGCGAAGCTCCAACGATGATGGCACATCTGAACTGCTTCCACTGCTAACACGATGGTACAAGAGCTTCTGAAATACTGTGTGTTGAGTTGTTTCGGCACTTGACCTTCTAATCCAAAAATAAGTTGATGGAAATCGGTACTTGGCCTTCTTCAGAAAACAACCCGTTTCAACCGGCACTTGACCTTCACAAAAACGACAGCACTGGAACCTTGACAGCAGCAACTGCTTGACTTGCGTAAAAGATAACAGCAGTCCGAGTTATCCGGCAACATGTAACAACGCCGGGTACTGTCAAATTCTTGTTTCCGTCAAAAAGTTGAAATTTTGACTTTTACCGGGCAACGCCGAGTACTTTGAAAATTTTGAAGATGTTGACTGTATTGAAGAATGTTAATTTCTTGAAGGATGCTGATGAATTCTTGTTGAAAATGAAGTGGGTAAGGGACCCCGTGTTTGCTGGTACCAGAATCAAACCAGCTTATGGCCACCAAATGATGCGTGATGCCATATGATGATGGATGGTATCCGCATGTCTGGTTTTGTGTAGTGTGCAGATGTGTTCAGTCAACCAATGTTCATACAAAAATAACAGGGCAATCCACATAGGACGTCAGTAAACTCACGACGTATAAAGTCAATGATTCTTGTAACAGCCGTTGACGTTTTTCTTCATTATTTATTGTGGACGCCACAGTGACAAAATGGTTACGCGAATATGTAGGCACATCAAACAGTCATTATCACAGCAACATTCAATACAGCAATAGACGGTAGACAGCATTACAATGATGAGTCAGATGCATGTTATATTTCATAGTGCTGTAAATGTAGTCAGGTGAAAAACTCCATCCTTTTCTATAACAGCCAGGAGATAACCAGATGTATGAGATCAGTTCACTCTCCTTAGTCTGACTTCAGCAAGACAGACACGTCTGCCGAAGTATAAATAATGTCCTCAAAAATATCCTCTAGATAATAAAGGTTTTCCAAACCTAGTTCATTTAACAAAATAGCAAGTAATAGTCCTTGGCTCTCCACATGTAAGCCTACCTTGCCGTGGTTGGAGAGCTTGAGCGCCTCAATGATCCCGGGAGCTATGCCGGCGGGAGTTTTACTCCTGGCAGGGTCACCCAAGCCGGACAGGTCCTGGGTGAGGGGCCAGACTAAATGGGCTGAGGAGTGGGTGGAACCCTATAGGTGTAGATGCAGAACCCACCGGCGAGTGGTACATGCTCTGGTCTGCACCAATCCACCCCCACTTCATGGGTTAAATGCTTTCTTGCCTCATTCTTCACTGTTTGTCGTCTATCACGCCCATGGCGACCGTTGCCTCAATTGGCTGTGTGTGGTGTACCCGGAAACGGGGCCTCCCAGTACTGAGGCAAAGTTAAGTCCCCGATGTCACTTATCGGTGCAGAATTGAGAGAGATGGCTGAGCATCACAATCCCTCCTGTGTTGCAGCATGATGAGAACCCAGCATTGCACACTGAGCTTGGGGGGATCACTTGGGCACCAGACTTAATACTGGCTCTTGACTGGATGGCCGCATGCAGGAGATTTCTACAATGGAGGGTTGGCAGGTGGTGGGTATCGGGAAGTGGCTCTGACTTAGAACCAGAAGTGGGGTCCTCTGTATGCGTGCCAGGCCAGGATAAAATGCCTGGGAAAGAGACTGGAGCTCAGAACTCCCTAACTCAAAGTTGCAGGATGGCAGAAAAGCCACGGGAAAGACAGGGCTATTTTGAAGATAACGCAACCATATTTTCACCATACGAGCTCGGACGCCGCCTCGGTAAACAAGGTCCGCGCAGAGCAGTGACACCCCAGGCTGCTTGCGAATAGTCTACTACTGGGAACATAAACAGATTAGGGATGAGCCCACTCTCCCGTTGAACAGGTGCTAAAGTCGTAGATACTGGGCCAGAAGGCGCACCGGAAACCACAGTATCATGCAACTCGCTTTTTTTTTTTTCTATGGAGAGTACACCGTCAAATAAATCTCGTTCTGGTGCTCGCCCTGTGGAGCTCCACCAGGCAGGTGCAGTGCCGGGCTCTGAGCCTCGACAGAGCCCACCCTCAGCTACTGGAGGACCCTCTAGACCGTCTTGTGGAGTCAACAGACGGCGGAGGAGAACTACTGACCAAAACAAAACAGAAAAAGAGAAACCCAGAGTGCCACTTGTCATGATGCACTGGAATGCAGAGGGAGTGAACAGCAAGCAGGCTGGATACAGCAAAAAGACAGAGCTGGAAAACATCTTGTATGAGAAGCAAGTCAGTGTTTGCTGTATCCAAGAGACTCACTTGAAAGCAGATCAAACCTTTAAAATAAGGGGATATCAATGCTTCAGATCCGACAGACAAGATAGACGAAAAGGAGGAGTACTTACTCTTGTAAGGAATAACATTCCTGCACACGAAAGGAAAACCTTCATGGATGGAGCAGAATATCAGCTGCTGCAGATAAAGGTAGACAAGATGGAAATAGAACTCCTGAACTATTACTGTCCGAACAACAAACCCCTGAGTCTCAGCTCTATACAGGTACCAGCCACCAACTTTATAGCAGTTGGAGACTTTAATAGCCACTCCCAGAGCTGGGGCTATAACCATCTGGATCACAGAGGTGAAGAGGTTGAAACTTGGCAAGATGATCACTCCCTAATCCTAGTCAATAATGCCACAGATACTCCTACCTTCTACTCCAGAGGATGGCACACAACCTCAACACCAGATCTTGCCTTCTCCACACCAGATATAGCTGGATCTATTAGTAGAGAAGTAGGAGACCAACTAGGGGGAAGCGACCATCGCCCAATCTTTCTTACTGTCCAGAGTGCAACTCTCAGTACAGGCCCAGCCATTACAAGATGGAACTACAAAAAAGCCAACTGGGGTTTATTCAGGCATCAGGTGAACACGCTGCTGTCTACCCTCAAGGTACAGAACAGAGACATTAATGAAGTGGTAAAAGACTTCAACAGATGCATACTACAAGCTGCAAAAGAAACCATTCCCAAAGGATGCCGGCGTAACTACATACCATACTGGTCCAGCACACTCCAAGAACGTCAGGAAGCTATGGACAAGGCTAGAAAGGACGCAGAGTCTCAGCCTTCACTTGAAACTCACAACAAATGGAAAAAGGCTGTAGCAGAGTTTCAGAGAACAAAGCTAGAAGAAAAGCGGAAAAGCTGGAGAACTAAAACGGCATCGCTGAACCTTGAGAAAGACGGCAGGAAACTTTGGAGATTAGTCAAGTCTCTAAATGAAGAGCATTCCTCACCAAGGCAGACTATCACATTGGATGAAGGTGGCAAACTTTTCAGAGGAAAACAAGCTGCAGACTTGTTTGCTAGAAGATACAGTTCAGAAAGCAACTTACCCATTAACATAGACCATCAGAGAGAGATAAGAAAAGAAATACTGGCAACCATGGGACAGACAGATACTCCTGCCCCAATGAGGGAACCCAATCACACTAGGAGAACTACAGAAGGCTATTTCCAAGCTTAAGTTTCAAAAGTCACCCGGCCCAGACAAAATCAGCAACGAAATGCTAGTAAATCTGAGCTCAGCAGCAAAGACAAAAACTGCTTGAGATATTCAACCACAGCTGGTTGAAAGGAACGGTACCCCAAGTATGGAGAGAAGCCATCACAATACCCATACTAAAGAAAGGGAAATGTAAGACCGAGGCTGCAAGTTACCGGCCAATCAGTCTCACAAGCTGTGTTGGGAAGACTATGGAGCGAATAGTCAACCACAGATTGAAATGGTATTTAGAGTCTGAGCAGATCCTGGTGCCGGAACAAGCTGGATTTAGAGAATGCTACAGTATAGAAGACCAAGTTACTTACTTGTCTCAAGCAATAGAAGATGCCTTCCAGGAGAAGAAAAAGGTCCTAACGATCTGGGTCGACTTCAAGCAGGCCTTTGACAAGGTGTGGAAAGATGGCCTCATTGCAAAACTTAGGAGAAGTGGAATCCAAGGCAACATGATGAAATGGATCCAGTCATACTTGCATAACAGGAGAACTAGAGTCACTCTTGACGGTCTGCAGAGCAGAAAAGTGTTGCTCCATCAGGGGGTACCTCAAGGAGGAATAATTTCCCCAACACTCTTCCTTGTTTACATCAATGACCTGGTGAAAGATCTCCCTGCAGGAGTTAAAGCTGCCTTATATGCAGATGACCTAGTACTCTGGTGCGCTGATGAAAATGTCACCACAGCAAATTATAGAATGCAGCGGGCAGCAGACATGCTAGTGTCATGGGCAGAGAAATGGCTTATCACAATAAAACACAGACAAAACCTCCACAACACTGTTCTCCCTCGCCCCCAAGGACAAAGCAGCTAACATACACCTAGGGACAACCGTGATCAAGGAAGAAAGCTACCCCACCTATCTTGGGGTGACATTTGACCAAAGGCTTACATGGAATAAGCATATTGAAAATGCAGAAGGAAAGGCCCGAAGACGACTAGGCATACTCAGAAAATTAGCAGGTACCAACTGGGGAGCAAATGAACGAAATCTAAAGAAGATTTATAATGGAGTAATAAGACCACACTTAGAGTTTAGCTCAGCAGCATGGTCATCAGCTGCTAACTCACATCTGCAGTCTTTGGACAAGGTGCAAAATCAAGCTCTCAGGCTCATTACAGGAGCCATGAAAACTACACCAATAACAGAGATGCAGAAGGTTGCTGGATTACAGACATTGTCCCATAGAAGAGACACAAAAACCATGATCCAGATGGAAAAGTACAACAGTATGCCAATGCACCCAATGAAGGCAAGACTAGATGATCTGGCATTGGGACGTCTAAAGCGTAGCAGCTTTGTGCATCGGGGGAAAAGACTTATAAGACAGCATCAAGAAGACCTATCCATGAAGACAACACCACTGAAGCCCACCCTATACCCTGTACCATGGGAGCAGGCCAGCAGTGCCCTCCAAATTAATACAACAGTCCAGTGGTCTCACAAGTGGATGTGAGTATAATGATCTGCAAAAACGAACTGCTACATTGAGTATGATCCAAGAAAGCTATCCCGATCAATCATGGATACATGCCTATACAGATGGATCAGCAACTAATGCTGTTAGGAATGGAGGTGCCGGTATCTTTATCTCATATCCTGACAACCACTATGAGACTAGGCACATTCCCACTGGTAAATTCTGTTCCAACTATACAGCTGAGGTTCAAGCTCTAGAGCAAGCTGCAAATATGATTTATAACACCAACTCTGACTGCCACCAGGTAGTCATCCTCACAGATGCACTGTCTGTCCTGCAAGCTCTCAAGGGTGGTAAACTCCCGCATCTGAGAAATGAACTAAACAAGGTAGCTGCCAAAAAGAGAACCATACTTCAGTGGGTACCATCTCATTGTGGTGTACCCGGAAATGAAAAGGCAGATAAACTTGCAAAAAAGGGAGGAGAATGTGAACAAGAAGATAATGAAGTCACATACTTTGAGAAAAAGAGAGCTATCCAGACTATCAGAAGAGAACAGAACCAACCCAAAGACGACTATCACACTCTCGACCGGCAGGGACAGACAACTATTTTTCGACTCAGGACAGGGCATAACAAACTGAATAAACACATGCACAAGCTACGATTGTCTGCTTCACCACTGTGCACATGTGGATTAAACGAACAAACTGCTGAGCATGTTCTACAGGACTGTCCTCTGTATGACCAGTTAAGAAAAGATATACTGGCCCAATGACTCAACACTAAACTCAAAGCTATATGGAGTTAAAGAGGAACTTCAAACAACAGTCGAATTCATCATGAGAACTCGTCTGACGGTGTAATCATCAAAGATGCGATCGCAAGAAGAAGAAGAAGAATGGTCCTTGGAACATGCATCAACCGATGCAGTACAATACAGCGACATGTGAGCTGGGAAAACATCTCGTGACGACGACTTTCGAAGACAGGCTATGAATCGAAATCGCTCACGACCCAAAATCGATAGAGTTAATGAAAAGTCAATTTACCTTGCTTTCAGGAAATACACAGAAATATCACGCCTCCCGACATGTGGGAAACACTAGAGGTATTATCTCGAATAAACGAAATATCCATTAAGAGGACTACACATCCCTGACAGAACAAAAAATAGCGGAGATCCCCTCTTCAACGAGGCATCTCTTTCGCCATTCAAATCGCTCCCTCCACTAGTGGTGGGCGGAAACCGATCGACCAAAAAACAGGACCAGTCATGCGCAGTCCAGCGCAAAAAGACCACAGCTCAAAACTTAACTGCATTCAATACCAACGCGGGAAGACAAATGCTTACCGAGAAAAGTGACTATAAATTTCAAGCAGTTGTTGCCCTTGCGTTATAAAATAGATATTGTAATAAAACGATGTTGCGAGAATTTATCACGCACCACGTATACATTAATTATCTTCTTCTATACTTCAAACACTCATCATGTGACCTTTTTGCCGATGACTATACTAGTGATAAATGTTGCACCACACTAGAACAATCTTTACAAAACGATACACATAATCTTATTACGTGGAGCAACGAGAATCGCATGCAAATAAATATTAGTAAAACAAAATGTATGTTAATATCAACCAGACAAAAACTACAAAACTTGCAGAAAACAACACTTCAGCTCTTCATTAGAACATCACTAATTGAAAACGTAAATGAACACAGAACTCTAGGTATCACTGTTGACCAACACCTAAGTTGGAACTCACATGTACATGCACTCACAAAGCTAACAGCACAAAAAAGTTTACCAATTAGCCAAAATTAAACATTTCCTGGATGAAGAGGCAAGGAAAATGTTCTACATATCTCATATACAAACGCATCTAGACTATTGTTCCACAATCTGGGATGGTTGTTCTGTCTCCAACACAAAAAGGCTCCACTCACTTCAAAAACGCGCAATGCGCCTTGTTGCTGATAAACACCAATCACATTGTATAGATTTATATAATTATCTTCAAATATTACCCCTCAGGAAGCGCTTCCTCTTTAACAAAGGGAAATTTATTCACAAAATCCTGTCACAGAATGCTCCAAAGTATCTTTGGAACAATCTTCCCAATGACCTGAAAAACACGCACAGTCCTTACTCATACAACCGTATACTGTTCAAATACTTTATGAGTGCTGATTATATGCCACCCTAACTGATTGTGTTGTACTTTTATCTAATATACTGTATGGAGGCTCTGATGATCTAGTTTTCATTACAATATACTTATTCTTAATATTATATTCTTAATAATTTATATTCTTAATTTTATGATCAGGTACTGTTAATGTATGTTGTTATACTTCCTTGTAATGTTGCACTGCCCTTAAATTAATACTTTCAGTACGCTGGAGAATGTTTGAGTAACAGTAATAAAAGATGAGCAAGAGGATGGAAGAATGCAAGAGGGGGCTGTGTCCGATTTTCAACCTTTGTCAAATTAATTGCTTTCATATATGTCTATCTAACTATCGATCTTGTCTGATTCTGGTCTTGAGTTTGGGACGCAAAGACAGCGAGGAAAGTAACTGTTTACCCACCTCATCTTGATGAACCTAAAAAAAAAAAAGTCCCTGAGTCATTCAGTTGAACACCGTATGAACATTTTACAAGTTCTCATAACATACCTCTGAATATGTCTCAAATCACTAATTTACAGTACGAAGAATTCGACTCTTATGTCTTGTTGTTATTGTTTTTTGTTGTTGTTTTTTTTTTATAATTTTATTTATTTATTTTTTTCAAATTTATTATTATTATTAATTTTTTTTTGGGTTTTTTTTTTTATTATTTTAATTTTATTTTAAAAACACTTTAATTATGATGATTATTGCAAATGTAATATTACTTTTGTAATGATAAATGCCTTAATAATGCTTAAAGTAAATGTGAGGATGAAAGGATATTAGTATACATGATGAGAGAGAGAGGAAGGGCAGAATGTCAGACGGGCCTGCGTGCCCAATTCTTAACCCTTTGAAAATAAAGTTCGTTCGTTCGTTCGTTCAACCCGTAACCCGTCATGGGTCGTAGGGGTGCCATGGTGGAAGCATCAGCAGACAGGGTCCTCCACTGCTCTCTGTCCTCAGCAATGCGTACGCAAAAAAACGTAGGTTGCAAAGAGGTCGGCCTCCAATCGATATGGTTGTTTTATAATCGTAGAGAGCCTCCTGCATAATATGTTCTAGATATATATTAAAGAGCACTGGGGACAGGATACATCCCTGGCGAACTCCTACAGTTGTTTTGAAAAATTCTCCAATGTCATTGCTTGCAAAAGCAGCACTGCTTGCGTCCTTGTATAGTGCTTCAATGATATCTATGATGTTTGTATCAAAGTTGAATTTTCTCATTATTTGCCATAAGCCTTCATGCCAGACTCGATCGAAGGCTTTTGTGAAATCGATGAAGTTATGGTATAAATCGTGTTGATGCTGGAGATGTTTTTCGATCAGTAATCTAATATTGAAGATTTGTTCTGAGGTACTTCTTTTTGGTCTAAAGCCAGCCTGTTCCTCGGACAAGATTTCTTCTGATTTCTGTTTTATTCTGTTCAAAAGTATCATTAACATCACTTTACTTGGATGGCTAATAAGGCTAATGGTTCTGTAATTCTTGCACATTTTTAGATTTCCTTTCTTTGGAAGCGGTATTACTAATGACTGCGTCCACTCTTTTGGCCATTTTTTGGTGCTCCATATCTTCTGGCAAATTGTTGTCATGATTTTTACTATATCTGGTCCTCCATATTTCAAGAGCTCTGCTGGGATATTATCCACACCCGGTGACTTCCCTCCTTTCAGCGAACATATAGCCTCTTCCACTTCTTCCCGTAATATTGCTACATTTCCGAGTTCCCTGTTTTCGCACTTAATGTTGTTTAATATGCCATAGTCAGTGTCGAGTTTACAGTTATATAATTCTTTACAATATTCTGTCCACCTTCTCATTACAGCTGTTTTTTCATTGAGCAGAGCCCCATTGCTATCTTCTATGACAGTTACCCTGGGCTGTTGGGGTTTTGATAGTCTTCTTAATGTGTCAAATGCTGCCTTGCTGTTACCTTTTATTAGCCCCGTATTAATGGACTCACACTGATCAGCTACCCATTTTTCTTTGGCCTGTTTCATTTTCTTTCTAATATTTTTATTCACCATACTGTATAGCCATGCTACTTCAGGAACCTCTTTCTTAACCTTTTTCATTTCCCGCCGTGTATCACATAACTTCAGAATGTCATCTGTAACCCATGGTTTGTTTATTTTCTTTCTTTTACCAAGTATTTCTGTTGCTGATTCAATGAGCACGTCTTTCATGTTCTCTGTGATTGAGTTGATATCATCCTCCAAAAAGTTGAGAGCTGCGAATTTTCCTCCAACAGTTGCCTCAAAGATTCCAGCGATTTCTGGATCTTTCAGTTTGTCTAAATTGAATCTTAACTGAGAACATCTGTTTTGATTATAGTTCTTTTTTAGTTTAAGCTTGAGCGTCATCAATACCATGTCGTGATCACTACCAATGTCGGCGCCAGGAAAAGTCCTAGTCTTGGCTTTATTAATACTGGACTTGAATCTTTTGGATACAAGAATAAAATCAATTTGGCCATGTATCTCAGTTTTCGGGGCATGCCACTTTGTTCTTCTTGATAACTTATGAGGAAATAGTGTATTTGCAAGGGTTAGTTTATAGTTGCTGGCAAATTCTAGTAGCCTTAGTCCTCGATCGTTGGTTTCTCCTGTCCCAAATTTCCCCACTGTGCCAGCCCACTGACCGTATGCATCTGGCCCTATTTTAGCATTCCAATCACCTAACACGATGAGAAGATCTTTCTTTGGAATTTTCTTAATTGTCTCATCCAGATTTTCATAAAATGTATCAATTGCCTCATCCTCATAGTCAGTAGTGGGGGCATATACCTGTATGATGGAGATGTTCTTTGGATGTGCTGCAATACGTATGGTGATAAGCCTGCTATTTATTGGGGTGCAGCTGATGACAGAGTTCAATCTGTCTTTATGTACAATAAAACCTACTCCATGCTGATATTTGGACTCATCTCCACTAAACCAAATAATTTGATATATCATCATCATCTCAGCCCGTAACCCGTCATGGGTCGTAGGGGTGCCATGGTGGAAGCATCAGCAGACAGGGTCCTCCACTGCTCTCTATCCTCAGCAATGCGTACAAGTGTGGAAAAACCGTGTCCTGCCCATTCTTTGATGTTATCAGCCCAGGATTTTCTCTGCCTTCCTCTTCTCCGTTTACCTTCGACTGTTCCCTGAAGGATCGTTTTCGAAAGGGAGTCATGACGAGTTACATGCCCAAACCAGGCAAGTTTTCGACGTTTCACTATTGACAAAAGTGGTTCTTGGTGGCCTGCATAGGTGTTTATCTTCTCTCTAACATAGACATTTGTTTTGTGCTCTTTATAGCAAATGCGCAAAATTCTTCTATAACATTTATGCTCGAAAGCCTGAATCCTTCGCTCCGTATCTGCAGTGAGTGTCCAGCCCTCACACCCATACAAGAGAATAGATAATACAAGTGATTTGTATAATTTGATCTTCACAGGAAAACTGATGTTACTTTTCCAGATCACATTCAACCTTGTCATGGCAGCTGAGGCCATCTCAAGTCTTGTCTTGATTTCTTTAATTGATCTTCCATCACTACATATAGTGGACCCGAGATATTTAAAGGTGTTAACTTCTTCTAACGTTTGCCCATTTAACGTAATGTTGGTCGGAACATGTTTCTTATGGCTATTCACCAATATCTTGCTTTTTTCTATATTAATTTCCATCCCATACGTTCTTGTTACTTTCTCCAGTCTAGAGGTAAGGTCTTGAAGTTCTGATTCTGATCCAGCTATCAGATCAATATCATCAGCAAAACGTAGGTTGCACAGAGGTCGGCCTCCAATCGATATGGTTGTTTTATAATCGTAGAGAGCCTCCTGCATAATATGTTCTAGATATATATTAAAGAGCACTGGTGACAGGATACATCCTTGGCGAACTCCTACAGTTGTTTTGAAAAATTCTCCAATGTCGTTGCTTACAAAAACAGCACTGCTTGCGTCCTTGTATAGTGCTTCAATGATATCTATGATGTTGGTATCAAAATTGAATTTTCTCATTACTTGCCATAAGCCTTCATGCCAGACTCGATCGAAGGCTTTTGTGAAATCGATGAAGTTATGGTATAAATCGTGTTGATGTTGGAGATGTTTTTCGATAAGTAATCTAATATTGAAGATTTGTTCTGAGGTACTTCTTTTTGGTCTAAAGCCAGCCTGTTCCTCTGACAAGATTTCTTCTGATTTCTGTTTTATTCTGTTCAAAAGTATCCTTAACATTACCTTACTTGGATGACTAATAAGGCTAATGGTTCTGTAGTTCTTGCACATTTTTAGATTTCCTTTCTTTGGAAGCGGTATTACTAATGACTGCGTCCATTCTTTTGGCCATTTTTTTTGTACTCCATATCTTCTGGCAAATTGTTGTCATGATTTTTACTATATCTGGTCCTCCATATTTCAAGAGCTCTGCTGGTATATTATCCACACCCGGTGATATATATTAATGTACAAATTAGAAGACAGTTTAGATTCATAACTTCATGCTGCACTTTGCACATATCAGAAATGTTTAACATTATGACATTTTTCAGCACCAAAGAAGTTGTTTTCATACATATATAAAGCAGTCTGTTGTATGAAGGTTTGAAGACTTAAATTTAATTCAGCAATCTCAGATAATACTACTTGATGTTTAAAACAATGTCATCTTATATTTGGTTGTTTTCATTATACATATTAGGGCAAAAGTGGGAAATTATTTTTTCATTTCAATGATGCTTATGATTTTGTTTGTTTAGCTGTTTTATTAAATATTTTTTCACGACATTGGGGTACATATCCCTCAAATGACAGTGTCTTCTGCGTTGGTCCTTTTTTTCTACAAGGACGAAGGGTTTGGTATGAAAAGATATGTAATGCTACATGGCATAAGTAGATAAAATAAGATATTTTATAACAACTACTGCTTTTAATCTGACTCCTTATATATAAAGTTACCTGTGCTGATAAGAAACTGATTCTGATAATGTATACAAAATTTAATCAAGTATGCTGTTTATTCAAGGGTCATCTAGATAACACTAACAAAAAGACACAGAGAACGCAAACATAATTTTTTTTCTTCATGACTTTACTGATTTATCACAGACAGTGAATCCACATCTGCAGATGCCATATAATTCTATGAGCTTAAGTCATACCAGCACTAAGCTGAAACTTATGAAAAGTGTCTTTGTGAATCCTTACAGAAAGTGGCTAAGTTATTCATATACTGCAGCAAACAAGTCAAAGCATTACTGCAAGAGCAGGTTTTTAACCATGCGTGTATTTAGAGACACCACCTGGGTTCACTGGCTATGCTGACATGAAAATGCTACCGTTTTCTGGCTACATAAAAAGAAATCAATGTTCACTTCAAGTTTAATTTGAAGTCACCAGAACATGATTTTCTACTAATAGGTAGGAACTCCTATATTAAAATTCTTACTGTATATTATAATGCTAATAATCATCCTACTGAGCAACTAACATAAAAATGAATGGATTCCAAATCTGGTAAATCGGTCTCTTGTGATGCCATTGTCTCTTCGTGCATGTTAAGAGTTACCAATTTTAAACTATGGAGGGAAAGAACACAGTATAATGCATCTGTAGGAATGCTGACAACTGAAACTTCATCTATATCTGTTTACCATCCAAGAAATCCCATAAAAATTTGTACCAGTAACTTCACAATGTATATATTAATTATTGAAAATATGAACTGATTCCTAGCAGAAGGCTGATCTCAAAAAGTTTTGGTCTAATTCTTTTTAAATGACCACTGAAAGTCATCATCATCAGCTGCCATCTCCACAACGAAGGTTGGCTGTAAAGGATCTCCAACGTCTTCTGTCTCTTGTCTTAGTGGTGCACTCTGAAAGACTCTTTCCTGTCCATCTCTTGATGTTATCTTCCCACTTATAGCGCTGTCTTCCCCTTGCACGTTTGCCTTCACCTCTCCCTTCTATTATGGTCTTCTGCAGGGTGTTATGCCTTTTTATGTGGCCAAAGTATTTTAGCTGCCGAACTTTGATCTCCCTCATTAGTTCTCTTTTCATACCTAGATTTTCTAGGACCTCATTTGTTTTCTTCTCTTTCCACGAGATACGCCCCATTCTTCTATATATCCACATTTCAAGAGCCAATTCTTTCTTCCAAATGCTTATACATCGTCCATGTTTCTGCACCATACAGAAATGCAGAATATATATAACACTTTATGATTCTCAGTTTTAATTTGTGAGATAACTGTTTAGATGTCAGTATATGTTTCATGTTGTTGAATGTAGCTTTGGCCATTCCTATTCTCTTCTTGATTTCTGTTTCACATCTGCCATCTTCTGTTATTATATGACCAAGATATACGTAGCTCTTGACTTGTTCCAGGATTTTCCCATTTACGCTTATCTTTAATGTGGGTTTATCGTCTGTTTTGCTAATTATCATAGTTTTAGTTTCTCAATATTAATGTCGAGTCCATATTCATGACTTATACTGTTCACTTGCTTCACTAGTTCTTGTAACTCCTGTTCGCTTTCAGCTAACAACACGGTATCATCTGCATATCTAAGGTTGTTTATTGATCTTCCACTGATGTTCAGTCCTGGTATTTCCTGTATCTGTTTGAAAATGTTTTCGGTGTATAGATTAAATAGGCAGGGGGACAGCACACAACCTTGTCTGACACCTCTTTTTATGTCTATGGTGAATAATTCCTTCCAGATCTTACTGTGGCAGTTTGCTCCCTGAAAGTGGAATACTGGTAACATCTAAAAGGCAACATCTTGCAAATTCAGTTGACTCAAAAGACCCTGTAATGTGACTTTTCTCATTTAATTCAAGATGAAACATAAATTACACCTTCATTTATAAGAATGCAACACTTATGTAACAAAGTTATTTGAGTTCACAAATTTCTTACTAAGTCATTATGCCAGAACTTTAGTGCATTATTTAAAAATAATGTACCCTTTCTGCTGAAACTTCACTTATTTCAATCAATTTAAGCCAACCATAGCATCCAGTTTGTCCCAAAGACACACTTCTGAAATTTAAATGTTACAGCACTTCTGTGCATGCCACCTTATACGAGGCGCGTTTTTTAAGTAATTCCCGTTTTAAAATAATAAAAAAAACCATCATATATAAAAATGATCTATTGCAGCCAAAAGTGGACCACACATTTACATTATTTCTCAACATAGTCACCATTGACTTCAACACATTTTTGGTATCGTGGCACCAGGTTCTTAATTCCAGTGTCAAGGAAGTCTGCCGCCAGATGGGTGCCGAAAATGTTAACCGATGAACACAAGCAGAAACGCCTGGCTTCGGCTCAAAAATTTTTGCAGCGCTATCGAAATGAAGGAGATGAATTTTTGGGCCACATTGTTACTGGAGATGAGACCTGGATTTCCTACACAAACGTCGAATCAAAGCAACAGTCGATGCAATGGCGACACTCATGGTCCCCGAAAGCACCTTCTGTCAAAAAGATCATGGCCACTGTTTTCTGGGACAAAGAAGGGGTCATGTTTATTGATTTTCTTGAACGTGGAAAGACAGTTAATGCCAATGCTTATTGTGACACTGATAAAACTTAGACGTGCCATCCATAACAAAAAACGTGGGTTGCTGTCCACTGGGATTGTGTTTTTGCACGATAATGCTCGACCTCACACCGCAGATCGAACTGTTCAATTGTTGCAAAAATTTCACTGGGAAATTTTTGACCACCCGCCCTACAGCCCCGATCTCGCGCCAAGTGATTACCACCTTTTCATGCACCTAAAGAAGTGGCTGGCATCCCAGCAGTTTGAAACTGATGATGAACTGCAGACAGGCATTAATGAATGGTTCAAGACACTGGCGGCAGACTTCCTTGACACAAGTGTAAATGTGTGGTCCACTTTTGGCTGCAATAGATCATTTTTATATATGATGGTTTTTTTATTATTTTAAAACGGGAATTACTTAAAAAAAGCGCCTCGTATATATAAAAAAAAAAAAATTTCTTTCCCCACATTTTTTCTATCAACTGAATTCTACATGTCCCTGCAACAATATGTATCTGAAAGAAACAGTATCAATCCACCTATCCGCATAAAGGTGTCAGCAATATTTCTGCACACGGATCAACAAAGCATCCACGAATACTGACTAATTCAATTGCACAGAAAACTGGATGGGATTTTTCATTTTATGAAACAATCCATGTCGCTATTATACTGTTCCTTCGTAAAATGCACATTCAAACTACTTTTTAGTTTCATTTAGACAAAGCATGACCCCAAAAGGTATACAATCACATGTGTGTTGCATCAAAGACAACAAAAGAGATGTGATTTTTTTTAAATATTCTACTATAATAATAGTTATAACTGTAATCAAATGATGGCAGTAGTAATATTAAAATGAAGCTGCACTTGGTCATATATTCAAAGTGACCCCAAGTTTGAAAGAACCACAGTAAAGTACAAATGACTTAAATGTAAGACTTGAAGGTGAAAGGGGAACTTCATCAAAACAAAATGGGCTGCCAGACTGAACATGTTGGAACACTGAGGAAAGGACAAAAATTAACAAACAAACAAAAATCATACAGAAGAACATAATATTACGCTTCAAATAAAAGTTCAATTAAAGGAACCGATTTCCCAAATAAACTAATCTTCAGCATTTATCTCAAAATGGTAAAAAAAAAAAAAATGTTAATCTCCCAAAAATCTGGCTGTTCTTAAGCTTGTGGGATTTTTTTTTTTTTTGTGTGGCTGATAAATGTTATGAACAGCCATGTCAACATATTTTGGTTGATGGCAAATAAAACTGTCAGACTATTAAAATAAAATATGAGGTGGCAACATTATCTATTTCATTCGATATACAATGGCATGAATAAGCACATTCTGCAACCAATCCCTAAAAAAAAAAACTCAACTTTTTCATCATCAACTCCTTGTACATATTCTGAAGAGCATGTAAATTAATACATTCTTATGCACTATCAAATTTAAGAAATTAATAAAAAGTTTAACAAACCTGATAATTTATTATGTCATGATATTATCAGTAGTGTGCCTCTTTTAAGCAAAACCTGATCACTAAATTTAAAAAAAAAATATTTTAAATGTAAGTTAAGATTATTACATTTCAGCACTAACAACAATATTAAACACATATATGGGGAATGGGTGTGTGTGTGTGTGTGTGAGAAAATGTATGTTAAATTGGTACAAAGTTCATTCTAAAACTTTGCCATTCAACACAGTTTTCTGTAAAATGACCTTCCTGGCCAGTAACAATTATATGCATGTCAGTGTTACAGATGGACAACAGTAAGTTTAATGTGCCTTTCTGCTTGTGTCACTGAACACAGCAGGAAGATGGAACTTCCATTCTTTAGCAAAATGTATTGCCTTGGCTAGGATCAGACCATATTTAACCGATAACAATGTGCATTACTGCTGCATTCATTAGTTATTAATCCTACTACAATGAATATATTATTAAGAAATGTATTATAATAAATGAATACAATAACAAATGCTGTAATTAACATGTATAAAAAAAGTATTACAAATTGTTAGTTATTATTACTAAATGAGTCATAAACCAAGATACCACACACCTCAAGATAATACAGAAAAGAGTAAAGTGTAAAAGAAGACGTAGTGAAGGAGTTTGGTTTTCCGTACAGCAGTGTATCCTGAGAAACAATGCTCTGTATAAGTAAACTTGCTGAAAAATACTAGTGATGGTGATAGCTCCATATTCCTGAAAGTGCACACAGCAGGGACAAAAAACCTCCATACAATATGGTCTTGGTCCTTACATTTTGATTTTATCCAGTCCCTCATAGTCATAGGTTCATCTCTACGCATCTCTGGTTCTACCCTGCTCACTGTATCCCTGTGGAGTCCAGTTCACTGCTTGTCTTAGCCATTTCTTTTCATGCAAAGCATAAGAATGATCCTTTCTTCTTGTTTGTATACTTTAAGATGTCAATCTGAATATTGTTTAAAGAAAGAAGTGGTCAGCCTGATTTTTCTGTTCCTCATATGCTGGGCACTTTAGCAGCAGATGTTCAGTTGTCATTTTTATCAGTGCCACAGCTAAACTCAACAGTACTTCCTACCTTTAGTTTGTTGAATAGATGATGTTTCGGTCTGTTGTGGCCTGTGCAGAGTCTGAATATTACCACACGTTCGCTTCTGTTGAGCTGGTAATATGCATAATTTTTTGGGTGGCCTGGATGCTCTGTTTGAGTGTTTCTCACTTGTTCCGGTATATGTGCCTGATAAAACTCTTGGCCTCTTTATAAGTTATGCTTGTATCAGGATGAGGTAGCTTACTTTTTCAATATGTCAGCCTCTTAATTGCTAGGGATGTTGCATTTAGATGGAATCCCATGTATCACTTATTTACTTACTTACTTAGTCGTTCCCCTTCTACCGTGAGGTGTAGAGGTTTGGAAGAGAGAGCGCCAGACTATTCCATCGGCTGTCCTCCTCCTGGCCCGCTCCACTCTAGTCCTCGGTCCTTCAAAGATTGTCTAATGTTGTCCTCCCAGCGGACTCTGGGTCGTCCTCGGGGTCTGGATCCTTGGCTCTTTGTTTCCCATGCCTGTCGTGGTAGCCAATCCTCCCCCATTCTGCAGACATGGCCAAACCATCTTAGTTGGGACTGTTCTACTTGGGTCTGTAGGGGGTGGCATTTTAGGCCTTGACGTATCGTCTGGCTGTGTACCATGTCTCTTCCCGTTACTTCAACCACCTTCCCCAGACACCTCATCCCCGAGGTTTGGATCTGGCCCTTATGGGTTGTAGTCATTGCCCATGACTCGCATCCATATGTCAAGACTGGGACTTAGGTGGAGCGGTATACAGCCATTTTCGTTTTCTTACCAACCTCTCTCTTGCTGAGGAATCCTCGATTTATGGCCTGAAAAAGTCTCCCAGCTGCTGCTTTTCGAGTGGCCAACTCTTCTTTGATGCGTCCCTTTCGGTCTATAATAGCTCCGAGGTATTTAAAGTGGTCGACCTGCTCCAGGACCTGTTCTCCCAGCTTAATCTGATGTCTTCTTTCTTCTCGTGATATCACCATGGATTTTGTTTTAGAGCTGCTTATGACCATCCCTCTCTTCTCCAGCTCTTCCTTCCAGACTTGCAGGTTGGATTGGAGATGTGCCTCTGATTTAGCAATCAGGGCAACATCATCAGCAAATGCCAGCTCTGAAATATAGACCTGTCTCATCTTCCAGTACCCCACTGAATACTTTCTTGTTCTCTCCTTACATGCCTTGATGACATCGTCCATAAGGAGTATGAAGAGGTAAGGTGATAGGATATCACCTTGTCTTACACCAGTGGTGGTCCTGAACTCTTCTGACTTATGGTTTGCTGTCCTCACATAATTTCTGCAAGACTTGTAGAAGCTCTGTATAGCATGAATCAGAGGTGCTGGAATATTCTTCCTTGCCAAACAGTCCCAAAGTTTGCTCCAAGGGACCCTGTCAAACGCCTTTTCCAGATCTATGAAACAAAGATGGATCTCACTCTTATACTCAAGGGCCTTTTCACTCAGATGTCTGAGTGTGAAGATTAGGTCTTGAGTACTTCGGTTTGCTCGGAATCCGCACTGGACCTCATCCAATTGTGGCTCAGCTAGGCGTCGGAGTCTCTGCTCTAGGATTCAGAGTAGATTTTACCAGGGACACTGAGAAGGGATATGCCTCTATGGTTTCCACATTGTCGATTGTCACCCTTTTTGAAAATTGGTGTTATGATGGCAATCTCCCAATCCTTTGGTATGGTCTTGTTGCACCATGCTGCCTGTAGACTCTTAAGAGTAACAGGTTGCCTGCTGCTCCCATGTCTTAACCATTTTGGTGTTATACCTCATGCCCTGCTGTCTTTGCCCATCTTGATTTTCTCCAGTGCTGCCTTCAGTTCTTCCATGTTTATGTCATGGTTCAATACAGTGCATAATTTCCTCTTCTGTGCTAGTGGTTATCATTTCTGATGTTTGACCTTGCTCACCATCAAGGAGTTCTGAGAAATATTCTTTCCATTACTTCCTTTGGGGCAGTAAGCAATTTGCCTTGCTTGTCCTTTATAAATTTGAGAGGGCATTGTTTTTCCTTCCTCATGTTCTTTAAGGTCTTATAGAACAATTTCTGGTTTTCTTGTGCATCTTTTTCTAGCTTTTCTCCAAATTCTTCCCAGGACTTCTGTTTTGCTGCTAGCACTTTGTTCTTTACTTCTGTTCTGAGTGTCACATATTCTCTATATTTTTCCATTTGTCCCCCATGTATCACAACTCTCTGAATTGCTGACATAATCTGCAGAGTACTGCTGTAAGCTCATTTAAGTGAATGATCTTTTTCATTTCCTTTATCTTATTTCAGGGTTGATCTCTTATAATTATGTCAGTATATGTTACTGAGCTTTCCCATTTTACACCTACTATTGCTCTCACAACTTTGCCATCAAATTCTCAGACAGTGCTTTCTATTTTTCTTGCTTTCATATTTCTGCTCCATTAAAATGGTTTTTATGCAGGCTCAACAAAGTTCATGAATTTTTATATATGATGTAGACTGTTCAATGCCATGTTTACTGTTCAATGACATGTTTACTTTTCCAGCCAGCTCTATGAGTGCATTATGGAACACAGAAAGAGATGGACAAGAACAGTCAATTTAAATTGAACCATCAAAGCAAGAAGCAGAAAATTTTGGAGATCTGAAAATGACCTGTGATCTGATATGTATATTATACTCAGTTGGGACTGTTCTACTTGGGTCTGCAGAGGTTGGGTTTTCAGGCCTCGACTTATCGTCTGGTTGCAGACCATGTCTCTTCTTGTTACTTCAACCACCTTCCTCAGATACCTCATTTCTGAGGTTTGGATCTGGCTTTTGTGGGTTGTAGTCATTGCCCATGACTTGCATCCATACGTCAAGACTGGGACATAGGTGGAGCAGTATACAGCCATCTTCGTCTTCTTACCAACTTCTCTTTTGAGGAATCCACGATTTATGGCTTGAAAAAGTCTCCCAGCTGCTGCTCTTCGGGTCGCCAACTCTTCTTTGATGCCTCCCTTCTGGTCTATGACAGCTCCAAGGTATTTAAAGTGGTCGACCTGCTCCAGGACCTGTTCTCCCAGCTTAATCTGATGTCTTCTTTCCTCTCGTGATATCACCATGGTTTTTGTTTTCGAGCTGCTTATGATCATCCCTCTCTTCTCCAGCTCTTCCTTCCAGATGCAGGTTGGATTGAAGATGTGCCTCTGATTTAGCAATCAGGGCAACATCATCAGCAAATGTCAGCTCTGAAATACAGACCTGTCTCATCTTCCAGTACCCCACTGAATACTTTCTTGTCCTCTCCTTACATGCCTTGATGACATCGTCCATGAGGAGTATGAAAAGATAAAGTGACAGGATATCACCTTGTCTTACACCAGTGGTGGTCCTGAATTCTTCTGACTTATAGTTTGCCAGCCTCACATAATTTCTGCAAGACTTGTAGAAGCTCTGTATAGCATGAATCAGAGGTGTTGGAATGTTCTTCCTTGCCAAACAGTCCCAGAGTTTGTTCCAGGGGACCTTGTCAAATGCCTTTTCTAGATCTAAGAAGCAGAAGCAAAGATGGATCTCACTCTTATACTCAAGAGCCTTTTCACTCAACTGTCTGAGTGTGAAGATTAGGCCTTGAGTACTTCGATTTGCTCGGAAGCCACACTGGACCTCATCCATTTGTGGCTCAGCTAGGCGTCTGAGTCTCTGCTCCAGTATTCTAGAGTAGATTTTACAGGGACACTGATAAGGGATATGCCTCTATGGTTTCCACATTGTCACCCTTTTTGAAAATCGGTGTTATTATGGCAATCTCCCAATCCTATAGTAATACCACCATTAAAAAATGTTTGATCTGAAAAAATCTTTTATTTATATTACTACACACAATATAAATCAAACATCACATGTCATGAAAAATGACAAAACTGCACAATTATAAACATTAGTGCGAAACAATGCTACCAAGTGCACTATGCAAATGGGCAAATCATCACACATCAACAAAGTCACAGATCTATTTTTTGTAAGGAAGGTCTTGAGATGGGTTCAGGGTAGAGAATGAACTTGCAGAGTCCTGTTTCCTGAAGTATGTACCAGTAACCAAAATTCCAAAGTGGTTTACCAATACAACTGCTCATTTCATTACTGGGGATGAAGACTGGATATTGTGAGAAACTGGTGGAGAAGGGGAGAGACTGGATTCATGGGTACCATACAGTCAAACATGGTTGAATATGTGTGGAAAATTACACCTACTGGTAATTAGAAATAGTCAATAAGGAGTCAATAACTTTAACTCATCACCACATACTGATATAGACAAGGAAATAGTACACATGCTCATCAATAATGAATCCTACAATCTTTCATCCCTACAACACAGATGTAGACAAGAAGGAAGAAACTTAACGAGCAAGCAATCTCAACAATCTTTCACTATCACATGCTGCTAGAAATATGGGGGGGGGGGGGGGGGGGAGAAACCTAAACACACCCAGCAGTCTGTAAAATCTGTCATTATGTCCATACATTGCTAGGATTACACATATACTCTCCAATAAATTTGCAACATCTTCACTGCTACCACACACACAGTTGAAGGATGCAGAAGATGACTACAGACATTCACCATGTTGTCTTCAAAATACACATACAGGGGAGAAAGAGATGACATACACTCACCAACTATCTGTTGAATCCTTCACTGCTGCCACATATAATTGGGGGGGGGGGGCGGCGCAGGGCACACACTACAAAACAATCTAGATTCCACCACATACATGAACTTGGAAACAAGGGACATACTACACCCAGAAATTTGCTAAATCCTTAATCAATCTATATATTTTACCCAAATAAAAACAACAACTCTGAGACAAGGAAATGTTTCACCCAATCAACATGTAGTTTCTTGATTCCTTTGCTATCACTCACACACAGAAAGCCTCACTCCTTACTGTGTCAGAAAAAAGGCAAACCAGAGTTGAAATAATTTAGATGTATTTCCTAAGGAAAAAAAAAAATCAAACTTTTCACTGTCCTTGAATGTAAAAAAAATTAAATGCTACTCTTGGGAAGCAATTTCTGATTCAGTTGGGATCTTCTACCTGAAATTTAAGACGCTATATATAATAGTTATTAAATTGCATAATTACAAACAATAAAAAGAAATATAAAATGGACAGATTCTGCTGCTGGATAAAGTTGTTTTTCTTTCTTCTTTTACCAGTTGAAATGCATTAATATATTCCACACTCCATTATAAGATAACATATTGAAACACACTGGATTCTGAAACTAAACATCACGATTTAAATTATCAATTCACAGACTTGGATTGGTTATCTGGTAGATAGGAATGATGCAGTGAATACTATTAAGATTTGCAACACAAATCTATGTATATATGTATGAATGCATGCTATTCGTGTATTGGATATCCAGTTAGCGACCCTCTGACCACATATACTATGAAGTGACCCATGGGGGGAAAAAAACAGAATACTGTTTACGTAATTCACTGGCCTGCTGAATATCTAACTTTAATAAAAAAAAGCGCTACATGAGGTATGCTAGAAAAAAGAAATAATTGAATGACCCAGCTATATTTGAAAATATATTCATATCGATGCAAGTTATTCATATTTATGACTGGTCTTATCCATAATGAATGCATGACCTTACAATTCCCAAGACAAAACATCAGTGCAGAAATAAGAACTTTACAATGTTAAGAAGACATCAAAGAAACGGTATATTAATATATTTTATTATGATGGTACGAAACACCAAAAAATGACAGTGCCCCCAATATACAGATGTAAACGACATACCTGGTGTGACACTTTTAATTTCTACAGCAAGTTTGTGATGAAATGAGCCATGCTATGGAAAGGTTAATGGCTACTTCTATAATTAAATCCTTTTCTTCGCCATTTTTGTTTGAGATATGTAAAGCAATATTTCTATTTACAAAAGAGGTGGGAAGATAAGATATCTTGTAAATACAAGCATTTGCCATTTTAGTCTTTTATACATTCTAATGCCATGTAATTTCAATAAAATATAAATGAATTGTCTTTAGTCACTAGATTTCAAAAGTACAACAGACAACTGCAGATTAGCCCTGAGTGGAAACCTTTACTTCATATGTCAGCAAAATTCCGAGTTTTTTGGTGCTCAGTTTCATGTTGTGACCCCACAATGTAGCAATAAAGTAAGTTTTTGAAGTGCTGAGAGTATGGTATTATATAAAAGGCTTTAAACTTTTTCTTTGCATTAATTTTTCAAATTGTTATTTATAATCTAGCAACACCATTGAAGCAAGAGTATGTAACTGGTTTGTGCAGGCTTCCTGGTGGACTAGCTGCAGTGGTGGCTCCATGCACCATAGGAAGTGCAAAGGAAAATGATGAATTCAATAACTAATTAAGGATGTCTGAATATGAAGCATCTCATGTCAAGGCAAATTTAAGTAAGCTCTAAGTCTAATTCTTTTCCTCTCTATGGTACATCCCAGTTGCAGCACATCTGAAGTATATGCCAGCAGACGGCAGAGAATTTAACTGTAAAATAAAATCTCGCAGTTTATCACTTGGTCTCACCCACTGGTTCACTATTTCCAGTGCCCGATTAGAAGCAACCAATTATGTAAGGACACAACAAGCATATGTATTTAGCACATTTGATACATAGTAAAGAAAACATGAAGAAAAAAAACTGATTACTTCAAAAACAACAATAACACACCAGCATAATCAACTAAGTGTTAATAATTAACTGGATTTATGAAAACCTGCAATCCATTCAGGAACGAACTGATACCAGTCTGTGTGCGTTTTAACATATCATGTACAAGATAAACAGGCAAAATTTAAAACAACTTTTAAACATACCTATAATGAATAATTACCTAAAAAATTGGAATTTTTTTTTTTGGGGGGGGGGGGAAGAAGAATGGGATGAACAGATCAGGAAAGGTAACCTTACAACAAATACTGTAACAGCAAGAAAGACAAATTTATTTATTATTTAAAAACTTGCATCAACAAGCCCAGAAAATTATATAAAACAAGTTTTTTAAATGAAATAAGTAACATTACTTTCCTCATTTTAATTTTTCCCTGCGCATTAAAAAAAAAAGGAGGAAATGGCACAATATAATAACAAAAAAGTAAAATAATTTTCCCGTTATCTACTTTTTGGCATGACCAACCATACTGGTCAACGAATGTGATGTGACCTCTTAAAATCAGTTAACTATTTTGGGTATGTCACTAGGGTATATGTTTCTGCTATAAATGCATTTTAAGATCAGCAAACTAAAGAACAGACTATACTGTATAAATATTCAAACAATTAGTGAAATGTAAGAAATAGTGTGCATTTGATGTCAAGGTGTGAATAAAATAACATTCAGGTTTTTTTTTTTAATGCAAGGTATATAAAAAATGAAATACAGCTTTACAAAATTTAAAACAAATCTTTTAAAGACTGCAAACTAGCAGATTATGCTGAAGTGAACGTTCTAAATCAAACAAAACTTTTTTTTTCTTATAGCACACATCATTGTTGTCACGGTTTTCCTGGTTCCGCTGATCAGTTTACAGACTCTGCGAAATTTAAGAAAACTCAGGACCATTTTATCAATCTCTGTTCATGCAAATCACAGCACGTCCTTTTTTTTTTTTTAAAGTGCATACAGCCACCGCTGGCACTGTTTTTTTCCTAATTCTTTTGTTCTTGAAATCACAGGAGACTATTTTATCACTCTCAGGCCACTGATAAGACCTTGAAACTAACGAAAAGAAGATTTAACAAAAATGCAAATACCTACTTCAAAGTATTTGCTAATAAAATTTTTTTACAAAGAATTGTTACATATCCCACACAAAGTTTCCTTTCCTGACATACTGTCTTCACAAAACACCGTATATACTTATTGGATAAGTCAATCTGACTATAAGTTGACCCCTAGACTTCAGTACTTGAAAACCATCCAAAATGAAAGACCCTATTATAAGCCGAACTAGTTTTTCGCAGATTCTGAACTCCCACATTGCAATATGAAATGTCTTTAGATTTCTGCAAAAAATTTTTCACTTTCAGCTTAACCCTATCACATTTAAATGCTTGAAATCACCCCATTAATATGTAAAATGCATGTGAGAATGAATGAATTCAGTATAAAGGTAGAGAGAAAGGAAGGGCAGAATGTCCAATGGGCCTGCTTGCCCAATTCTCAACCCTTTGAAAATAAAAGTTTGTTTGTTTGCCCGGAAAGTCTGATTCTGTTGTCAGTCGTTGCTATGTAGCAAAGAGATCTTAGTATTTAGCAAGACCTGAGATGAAAATAGATTTCCGTTTCACTAAAATGCTTGTTTTTCTTAATTTTTTATTTTTAAAAGGCGTTCGATATTATAATTTTTCGTCATTTTTTTTTATAGCCAAGGCTTTCTGGGCAGTCGAATATTTCCTTTGAAATCTGAGAAGTGTCTTACGAGGGGCGTTCAGAAAGTAATGCACCACATCGTTTTTCTCAACTAATAATGAAGATAGAAGCATGAAATTTTGCACACTTTAAATATGGCATGTGCCAATTGTGTGCACCAAATTGCACCGCAACCGGTCAAATAATACGGCTACCCTAAACCGTTGAAATGGAGCGTGTTAGCAACTTGCGTTATAAGCAGCGAATTGTGATAGAATTTCTCGTTGCAGAGAAGGAAACTGTTGTGAACATTCACAAGCGTCTATGTGATGTGTATGGAAGTTTTGCAGTCGACAGGAGTACAGTCAGTCGCTGGGTTCAGAGAATCAGGAAGTGGAGATATGGAGCTGCTTGATCGGCCGCGCTGTGGTCGTCCTGCCACAGCCACCAACGCAGAAATGTTGAAATGCGCTGAGGGCATTATTCTTACTGATAGGCGAATCATACTCAACAATTGGCCTTACAGCTGTCAGTCAGCATTGGTAGTGCAAATGCTTACTTACTTACTTAGTCGTTCCCCTTCTACCGTGAGGTGTAGAGGTTTGGAAGAGAGAGCGCCAGACTATCCTATCGGCTGTCTTCCTCCTGGCCTGGTTCCATTCTAGTCCTCGGTCCTTCAAAGATTGTCTAATGTTGTCCTCCCAGCGGACTCTGGGTCGTCCTGGGGGTCTGGATCCTTGGCTCTTTGTTTCCCATGCTTGTCGTGGTAGCCGATCTTCTCCCATTCTGCAGACATGGCCAAACCATCTTAGTTGGGACTGTTCTACTTGGGTCTGCAGGGGGTGCGATTTAAGGCCTTGACGTATCGTCTGGTTGCGTACCATGTCTCTTCTTGTTACTTCAGGTAGTGCAAATGCAGTTATAAAAACTCTCGGATTTTCTAAGGTTTGCGCAAGATGGGTTCCTCGAAGTCTCACAAATGACCACTGATTGCAAAGGAAAGCAATTTCTTCTGAATTGTTGGAGCGTTTCAATGCTGATGGAGAGAACTTTTTGGCTAAGATCGTTACAGGTGACGAAACCTGGGCACATCATTTTGAACCTGAGACAAACAGACAGTCAATGGAGTGGCATCATCCGCAATCACCACGAAGAAAGAAATTCAAGACAATTCCTTCAGATGGAAAGGTCATGATCACTGTCTTTTGGGACATTGAAGGTGTGATTCTTGTGGACGTTATGCCAAGAGGAGAGACAATCTTACATTAAGACATTGAAAAAACTCAACGTTTTCGCAGAGTTCGGCCACACAAGAATCCAGCAGGCCTGCTTCTCCTTCACGACAATGCGCCACCTCACACAAGTCTGGCAACACGGGAAGCTATCACCAAATTGGGTTGGACTGTACTACTCCATCCACCCTATAGTCCCGATTTGGCACCCTCTGATTTTCATCTATTTGGTCCACTTAAAGCACTCTGTGGGACAAGGTTTGAAGATGATGAAGGAGTGATTCATGCAGCGAAGAAATGGCTACATGATCAAAACAAAATCTGGTACGAGCTAGGAATACATGCACTTGTTTCACGCTGGCATAAAGCCGTACAAGTTGATGGGGATTATGTTGAAAAATACCGATGTTTACATGACATATCCATGTATATTGTGTATAAATTTCATGCTTTTTGAATAAACACTAAAACAGCTCCTGAGAAAAACGATGTGGTGCATTACTTTCTGAACGCCCCTCGTATTTGATCAGGATGCTAACCGTGCATGCCGAATCAGATGTGGATATTGAATAAGGGCCCCATTTAGACACTGACAAAACTGAATCTAGTGAAAGAAGTAATGGTATTGCTGATAGATCAAGGTGTATTCCAGTTGTAATTTGGGAATTAATAGTTCAAATATTTATTACGTAAGATATTTTGATAAAAATATTTAATGAACAAGAAGTTTATATCTAAAGGGTACCAATGTGTGGCGGTAAGGATGGGGGCAACACTGACCGGTTTCATAAACCATTATTTTTACTAAAATATAAATCAGGCATAGGTTTTTAAGGTCCAAAAAGGGAAATAATTTCTTGGCTAATACTCGGGTATAAATGGTATTCCAAATTTTATGTGAATGCGTAACACTTTATCATTCAACACAGTATATAATGTCATACAACTCCAGTCTTGAGAGAAGTCAACATCAATTAAAACAAACAAATTAGAACTCTTAATCATAGAGTATTAAGTCTTGTATTAATTATCAGTGAACTGCAGAGTTAAAGAACAATACCACCAACCAATAATTGTTAAGTTTTCTAAAAAGATATATATGTTTAAAAATTATGTTAAAAGGTGTGTGCTTTAGTACAAAAATAACAAAGACTATCGTAACTAACTGTACAATTTATAAAAGAATGACAAACACAATAATAAAGTTAGACTAAATCAGACTTCAAGAGATAATTATGCATCTTAAAAAAATTTTGCACAATCGGATACACTAATAGCCAGTTGTTCAAACCTATTCTTTCTCATGAGCACCAGAAATTAATGATAGCATAAGTTGCCAGTTTTAAAACAACACAAAAACATAGGACAGAGAATAGACAAACTGCAAGAGTATTCTACAAACCTCTTTCAGAAGGTAGCCATACTGGCTCACAGTGGGGAGAAGACAATTAGCCACCCAACCAACTGTATCCAAGGTTACTTGACTTCTTTCCAATGGGGATACTAAATGCTGTGTAGCTAGCTTACTTCTTATGAATGGGAGGTAGTTTTGATGTTTCAAAGTTACTGTTACACAATTATGCGCATTTTACCATTTAAAAGCCCAGAAAGTTTTTGTAAGCATTATTTGTAGATTTTCCAGGGTGGCATCCGTCTATTTTTACATGTAACTGAATAGAAAACAATCATTTTTGTTTTTACACATTTTTCATTTACATGAGTCTCAGAAATTTTACCATGCAAAGACATAACTTGCTGTACAGCAGCTGAATTAAAGCTCTTATTAATTTATGAATCTACTGCTTCAAATTCCGTACGTAAGTTCACAAAAGACTAACAGACCACCCAATGTGCCATAAAATAAATGCTCTTAGAAGGCAGACTCAAACGAAGTAATTTTGTAGAATCAACCAAACCACAAATGAGAGCAGTATCCATAGATGAAATATCCACTGTTAAACCCATCTACACTGCACACAAGCTTCCAGTTTGGAAACAAAATCGTTTCCCTAAAATGATAGAAAACATTCCTGGAATTGAAAGTAAAAAGAGCCAAACTGCAACAGATAGAAAATCCATAGCGACAAAATACATAGAGAAACATTATCCACGCAACACCTGGACCCATGCATACACAGATGGATCAGCAACAAATGCAACAGAAAATTGAGGTGGGGGTGTCTTTCTGACCTTAAGCACTGGTGCAGAAAAAAGGCTGTCAGTGGCGACAGGACGATTCTCCAGCAACTTCAGAGCAGAGGGAGAGGCCTTGAAAACTGCAGCAGAGGTTATATTGACAGAAGAAAAGGCAGAGAGACAAGTTGCTTTCTTTACTGATGCACAGTCAGTAATTGCAACGTTGAAAAGCCAAAATAATACAGACCTGGATGATCTCAGAGTAGTGCTCCACAAACTTTGTCAATGATTCAAAAGTGTTGTGATCCAATGGATCCCATCTCATTGTAATATCGCCGGCAATGAAGAGGCTGACAGAATGGCAAAAGAAGGTTCACATCTACCTCAGCCTGATGCAAGCATAACTTTTGAGGAGGCAAAGAGTTTTATCAGAATCAGTTACAGAAACAAATGGAATGTAGAACACCCAGGGCACACACAGAATGATGCTTACTACCATTCTTACCGAAATCGGAGAGTATTTGCCTGAATGGCGAGGGACACCTGTCTCTGTACAAGAAAAAAGGGATACTCACGTAAAAATCAATGTCAGGTTAGACATTAATAATAACCTGAGATTTCGCCTCGAGTATTAGCGGGCGTACGAAAAAAAAAAAAAAAAAAAAAAAAAAAAAAAACTACCAGCTCCACAGAAGAGAACAAGTGGTAATCTTCAGACTCCGCACTGGCCACAACAGATTGAGATACCATCTATTCAACAAGCTGAAGATAGGAACTACCGATCAGTGTAACTGTGGCACTGATAAAATGACTGCTGAACATCTGCTTCAAAGTTGCCCCTTATATGTGGTACAGAGAAAGTGCATATGGCCGACACCAGCTCCTTTCGTGGAAAAGCTTTATGGGGATTCAAATAGCCTCAAACTGACTACTGCTTTCTTTGAGAACATTCAAGTGGACGTCTGAGAGTGTACGAAGAAGAAGAAGAAGAAGAAATTCCGTGAGATTCAACTTGAGAACAGGGAAACATACAAAAAAATAAAAACTAATAAATAACAGCTTCAAAGAGAAATGGCACTGAGAACACATCTCGAGTCAGATATAATAGAAGAAAACTGCTTATTACCAAGTAGAGATCAAGTAATAATTGAGAATCAACAACTGTAGACACAAATACCATCTGTTTTAACAAAAATATGACACAGATATGTATCCATGTGGGGAAGACAAGCTAACAAATGAAAATGTCTTCCAACAATGTCTGTTCAATGAGAAGAGCAGACTGACAGCTTGGCCTTTCATACTGAGGGAGAAACTGTATGGTGATGTGAAGTCCGACACAGAGACAGACCACCAACTTTATAAGAGAAACAGACGTGGTTATAATAGGGCAAACAATGAAGAAGAAATTTCTCAGTATTACCAATGTAATAGTTATATTTCCTTACCAGCAACAACTAAAATAGCTGCCATGTCTCCATTTTTTCATTAAATTTACTATTTCTTTCATATATACACATATATAATGTATAGTATAATGAGAAAAAAACATCTTTAAACACACACACACACAGAAATAAGAATCTAGAAAAAAAATACTCCAAGTTTAAAGCTCTGTTCACAGTAAGTCTCACTCATCATTAAGATGACAACTGTAGCCCAGCATTTTTTAAACTTATACAATCTGTGAAGTAGTTATGCTTATCCTAAAGCACAAAAAAATTAACTTAACAGAAATTAAGAAAGAAACATATATAAATAGGTAAAAATAAGTAAAAGTAAACTGGGGATAAAAGTTTATTTATCACCTAAGATGCAATACAAATTATAGAGGAATTGAACTTGAAGAAACACCAATACAAGATGTAGAATCATACACATATCTTGGCAGTAATATAGACAAAGTTGGAGGGACAGACAGCGATATCAAAATAAGAATACAAAAAGCAAGAGGAGCTTTCATTGCATTGGGAAATATATGGAGATCAAGAGAAATAGGATCCAACACGAAAATAAGAATCTTCAACTCAAATGTGAAGTCAGTCCTATTGTATGGCTCAGAGACATGGAGAACAACAAAGACAACAACCAAAAAGCTACAGACTTTCATAAATGGGTGCTTGCGTAGAATAGAGGGATTAAAATGGTATGACAAGGTTACCAACGTGGAACTGAGGACAAGAACTAGACAAGTGCCAGTGGAACAAGAAATGAGAAGACGACGATGGCGATGGATAGGACACACACTGAGGAAACCTGTTGATAGCATTACAAGGCAGTCCTTGTTCTGGAACCCCCAGGGCAAGAGAGGCAGAGGAAGACCAAGAAGTACATGGAGAAGAGAGTTGGAAACAGAGGTGAAAATGATGAGGAGAACATGGAAAGAACTTGAGATGATGGCATGTGACAGGAGGACTTGGCATGTGTTTGTTGAAGGCCTATGCTCCTTTGGGAGTGGAGGGTTATGAAATGAAAGATGCAATAACCAAATTTGTTTCAAAATTATGTCAGATCTCAAAAACTAATTACAATCAAATCATTGTATATGAAGGAAAAAAATAATAAATAAACCAACAACAAAAATGTGTATTTGTTATGCACTAGCAATATTTCTTTATTTCAGTGAAAGGATCCTGACATTATTAACCAATCTTTGCAATAAGATCCAACAACACCTACATTTATCCACTTAAGCCTAAAATCAACGAAATGTGATAAATTAGAACATATATAACTCAAGCTAATCTCTATTTTGAATAAAATTAAGAAATAACAAATAATAATTAATGTAACTGAATTATAAACTGTGGTGATTGATTAATAAAATATTAGATGGCACTTAAACTGCTGATATAGAATGCAAAGTCTGTACATGCCATTTTAAACTATGCCATTACAGCTTGTACATTTAACAACAGGATGTTGTTGACTTACATAAAGACTTCTTTGATAATGATCTTGATGTAATGAATGTTATCAAGAACCACAATTAAGGGCTGAAAGACAATAAGTTGTACGGTAATTGATAAATGGTCACATTTTTAAGTTTTGAGCAACTTAGCTCTTTAAATAGATGAACATGATTTAACAGAAAGAGAACAGATGTATGGTTATAGCTGTAAGTTAAACAAAATCAAGCAAGACAGGAAAACTGACAATTATAACTAGAATATCAGAAGAGAAAAGATCAATTAGCTGCCCTTTGGACCCAGGCTATAACAGATCAATCATGAGTTTACTTTTTTTGGTTTAAAACACATTTCTAGTTTATCAGTACCCTTACAAGTGGTTTCAAGGAAGGGACAAAGAAGGAATGGGAGCCACTGCTCCCTGAGGCATGCTGTAACAGGCTATTATTGTGAGGTTGTGTATGAAAAACTGGGCAACCTCATCAAGTGAAACAAACTGTCACACAAGCTAAAACTACAAGAGCCTAGAAACTGCTCTGGTGCGGACTTCCTGCAAGGGACCTGTAGTTACTGAGCCTGATAGCTCCTAAGGGAGAAAGAAAAGCCCTTTCAATGTGGAAAATAATATTAATCATAAATATGAAAATATACTAATAATTTATTCAAGCAGGAGTTTTTTCTTAACGCTGATCGTTTTGAAGTATATGGTTTTAAGTAATAAATAATAAACACGGCCAGATAAACTTGGCACATCTTTGTGAGAATATCAAGCTGCTGAAGGAAAAATGTGCATCTAGCTTGTCTTTTTTTTACAAAAAACATACAACTGCAACATAATTTTCAAATTTTCATTGTGTGGAATGTATTATCTTTGTACCACTTCAGAATTTCAGACACTGAACATTGAAATTATTTTGTTTTTGTTTTACTTTCAAATGGCAAAGGCCCATTAGAACAAGTGTAATATTTGTTTGTATTGAATGCCTTCCAAGTTGTTGCTGTTTAACTAGGGCTGCACAGCTTTTCATTATTTCGCAGCCTCCCATTTTGAAACTTGCTGGGTTGGAGTCACGAACTCCAGTTTCTTTCCCTGGTATTTTATCCAGGCTTGGCAAGCATTTAAAGGATCCTCATATCAGGTTTTAATTTAGAATGGGAAGGGACGTGTCATATTGTGCATTCCCCATCACCTATGGGGCTCTCCAAAAAAGCAGGGTTAAAATGCTGTGTTCTGGGCTCTCTCAAGGAATCATCACATTCTGCACAAAGCCATTTCCTAGCTTCCCTTGCTTGTTATCAACTCATTATGAGTTCCTCCTGCACTCAACCAACCAAGTAAACGCTAGAGTTAAGTCAGAGACTCAAATGGTTCCCCCAAGTCTGCAATGCTGGGTTCTCAATATGTTCCACCACAGTGGGAATCAACCATTTTGAGTTGTGATAAAAGATCTAAGTAACTGTTAACTGGTCTTAACATTGGTATCTACTTTAAGCAACACCCACAGTAAGCCCATAAAGAGACCTGTACCATATGTTAAAAGATGGACAGAAGTCTATAAAATTACTAGCTGTGATTGCCTACACATCTGAGGCAAGTAGATCAGATGAGGCCATGAGGTTAATGCACGGTGAATATACTGGATGTCAACAAATTGTAACAATGACAAAATGAATATATATAAGATGTATAATATATCAACAGTCAATGTGAAGAAAATCTCTAATAAATCATAAACATGTCAAAATGCAATGTACATATTTACATTCAAAACAAAAACATTGTTCATTAGAAGCAATATTAATAAATGGCTAAACCATCGTTATCTGAAAAATATATCACTACATATTACATACCATACATTTCAATACCATTATTTCTCTTATGCTGCAGACAACAACAGATTACAGCCATCAAACTAGTCAGCTCCTCAGATGGAAGATGCAGGCTCTCGGATTCCAAACGGTGTCCGTTAATATATTGCAGTTTTGGAGCACCTGCTGAAAGCACTGAAAACATACAAGGCAGGTGAGGTGACTGTTGCTGCAGCAAGCTCTTCTGCCACGGACGTCGCGCTATTCGAAGGTGCACCAGGTTGGGGGTCTTCACTCTTTTAAGGTAGAAACCACGACACTGCGACACATCTAAAAATGTCAGAGATGTTGACTCTAGATAATACACCTCCATGCCCCTGTTGTTGCAAGTTGGTATCCACACCTGAACAGAGAAAGCAGCATGAGTATGTTAAGGAAAAGTAATATTATAATTACATACTGCTGTAAAATTCCCATTGACTCATGGTAAACCTTGAATTAAAAACTCTTTTCCTGCAATTACATTAATTTTTAGGTCAGGCCCATCTGACTTAACCTTCCAGCGCATATGACTTAACATAATGGGACTAATTTGTATCTCATACATGTTCAGAGGTCCTGAACATTATTCAATTTATAGATGGCTAAAATACTTGAAGATAAGGGAACCCCCCCCCCCCCCCAAAAAAAAAAAAAACAACCTACAGACAAATCAGACCCATCTGTTTTGATACAGACGTAATAAGCTCTGACAAGCTGGGGGATGTATATATTGATAAAGTTGTTAATAAACTTTCATGTACTAACATGAAGAAATAAGACTTCAAACAATTACACCTTTTTTCACCCTTGCTCACGTTAAAACTCGTAAAGTACTTTTTCTAACTAACAAACTCTTCTGGTTCAGTCTTATTGGGTAATTTATGTAATATAACACATGTTTCTGCCAGTCGCAGTTCCCATGGGTCTCTGAAGATACAAAAAAAGACAAGGGCTAGTGCTTTTTCAGGCATCTAGCACAAGACGACTAATTTGAGGTTGTGCATGGGGCTGGCAACCTCATCATGTAAAAAGTGTCCCACAAACCACCGCTGCAGAAGCATGTGAATGCTTGGTGCAGGCTTCCTGACAGGGGACCAACTGCAGTGGTGCCTCCATGCTCTGTAATGAAAATATTTTTTTTTGCTCATACTAACCTCAAGTAGAAGCTTTTTCAGATTGACTAAGCTCCTTGTGAGCATATTCATGTGATCCTGTGTAAATACATGGTTGTAAATTCCATATTTCTCCAGTACTAAATTTTCCAGACTCGTAAGGCTACACAGACTTTCAATGTTCTTGTCTGTCCAATCAAATGGCATCACCAGAGTGGTTAGGTGTGAGGCCAATGATACAAATGTCTCAAATATTCTTGAAAACATTCTCTGACGTTTGCGGTATCTGTACATATAATCTTGCAAAGATTCTTGGCTGGTTCTTAATGATGCTCTAGATGGACTCTCTTTCCAATTGATGTCTGCATATGTCAGTGAGTTGAGTTCTGCTGCTGACATAAACTGCTCCACTACACAGTTAAACTGATCTGTAGGGTGGCTAATGTCAAGGCAAAACTGAAATTCTTGAACCACAGGACGAATACGTGACAGAAACTGACTGTAGGCATACACTCTTTTTCTGAAGCAGTGGTGGCAGATAGGCTCTGTGTGCGCAAGTCCATTGCGGTCTCGTGGCAGGCAAGAATAAGGGAGTGCACTAAAACGGATTGAACTCCACAAGTGTGGCTTCTGAATCAAACGATACCATTCTGAACAGACAAGCATGCAACGGCCAAGATCACACTGTGTCAAGAAAGACCAAACTCTAAGTTTGCATAGTTCCGGCAAAAGCTGAAATGGAAAATATGTGATGCATTCGCTGGTATCCATTGGCATCTCTGAAGATTTTGCTGAATCGTGATCATTCATGTGAAGATCCATAACAAGGGGAAAGCATGTGCGATGGTAACAATCAATAGGGTTGCCAACAGGTACTCTGCGAGAGGCTACGGAAGTAAGACTGACATCACGCTTCTTCCCAGATTTCTTTCTGACCTTCTTGGTCACATGAGTACTGGCAGGCCTTCCAGCACTCATGTCTAATCTTGTTCACACATTCACGTCTGAATTTCAAAAAATAAGATTGCATTATTTTTTAATAGGTAACAACAGCCCAGTCCAGACAACAGAATGTATAAAACAGCAAGTCATAACACACAAAGAAAAATAAATAAATAACTATAAGCTTCCTACAGTTTTACATTGTTTAGAATGAAACAACTTTGTTCAACTATGTGGCTGAACAGGTAAGTAAATACGAGGCAATTAAGGAAGGCTGGGCATGAACAATATCCTGTAAAAGGTTAGACAAAGTCTGCACATGCACATATAAATATAATTTCCCAGCGTTGTAAGAGCTAGATTGGTGGAACATCAATTTCGACAATCATTAATTTGCATTCTTGGGGATGGCACTTGTTCACCCCCTAAGCACAGAAAGGATCAGGAGCCAAAGTGCCAACATTAAGGAAGTAGGAAAAGGAGGGAGAGAGGTGGTGGAGGGAGCTTGAAGAGGGCCCAGTGAAGAATTATAGCAGTTGTAATGTGTGTACAGAGATTTTTTATATGTCACTATTAAAATAAAAAAAGGAAGATTTTTGTTTTCCTTTAAGTACTGATGGGGATGGGCCCCATTATCCCCTAAGAACGAGCCGCCAATGATCTTGGCGGCAATACAGACAAGTTAGAGGAAAAGATAGTGATATTTAAAATATAATAATAAAAAAGATAATAATAATAAATTCTTTAAGCATCAAACACGGCGCATAAGGCAGAAACCAGTGCTCTCCAGGTTGTACGTTGTGACGCCACTCCTCTTAGCTCTTGCACATTGTTTAATCCCAACGTTCTTCCTTCTCTTATTATTGTTCTTCTGAGTGTTTCTTTTGGTCTTCCTTTTTTCCTCTTACCCTCAGGAACCCAAGTGAGTGCCTGCAATGGTATTCTGTAGTTTTGCATTCGTAGGACATGACCGATATATGACCATCGTCTTTTCCTTATATAGTTGGAGACATATTTCTGCCTAGAGTCTTCTCTTATTTGTCGATTAGTCTTGAATTCTTTCCAACTGATGTTCATGAGTTTTCTAAGACATTTGTTCTCAAATGTATTCAGCTTGTTCTCCAATGATTTTGTTATTTTCCAACTCTCACAGCCATATGTTAACACTGAGATAACATTTGAATTAAACAGACGAAGCTTGGTATGTATATTCAATGATCGTAATTTCCAAATGTTAGATAATCTATTGAAGGCGCTAGCTGCCAAAGCAATTCTATGTCCAACTTATAATTATCCATTTCTTTAATTATTTCTTCCATTTTTCCGTCTTGATACATAGTTCTTACATTCCAGTATCCAATTTTTAAAATCTCCTTAGCCCCCAAGATATTAGAATGAGTCATGTTCACTGTCGAGCCTGGTTCTGTTTCGATAACAATCGCTTGTTTTACGATAGTGACTTGTTAATTCTCTGATCAACCCTCCTATCCAACCGTCCGATTCGAGGGTTTCGAGGTCGGTTATCGGAAAATATCTACACCACTAGATACTCTGATGTATCTTTTATTCTATAATTTAACATATCATGGTACTATCCATCGAAATATACACATTCCTGATGTTTTTCTTTCGGCGTCTAAGGTGAGAAAAGAATTTCACCTCCATCTTGGAAGGGTAGATAACTCTAAAGATAAGATAAGAAGGGCTTTAATTGAATTGGGAAATAAGTAGAAAGCAAAAGAAATAAGTAACAAAAATAAGAATCTCCAACTCAATGTCAAAGCAAATCCTATTGTATAGATAGCTCTGAAACATACGAAAACAACAGAAATGACAATCGAGAAGTTACAGACTTTCACAAATGGGTGATCTGCGCAGAAATGTAGCATTACAAGTGTATGAAAGGATCACCAATGTGGAGCTGTTGGAAGGAAATATGGAGATGTTAACATATTATATGAAAACACTAAGGAAACAAGCTAACAGCATCATAAGGTAGTGACTGTTCTGAATCACCAAGGTAAAATAAACAGAGACCCAGAAATACATGAAGAAGAAAACTGGAAACAGACATAAGATGGTAAAATCGCAATGATATTGATTATTCGCATGTATTTTCGTACCATTTAGATTTAGGGTTGGGGTTAGTGTTAACCCCAATCCTAAATCTAAATGGTACGAAAATACATGCGGAGCGTTCAGCGAACGTCATTGCGATATTACCCATAAGATTATAGAAGGCATGAAAAGAGCCTGAACAGGTAGTGCACAACATGATGGCTTGGCATGAACTTACTGAAGACATGTACCCCTCAGGAGGGGAGAATTTGATCATGAATATTTTCCTAATGAGCTATATTGATTTTCATGGGTCCATTTTTGTCTCTCCATGCAAACTACAATATTTGTACTTACTTTTGCCAATCTCAGTTATTATATTGTGTACACTGTCACTGCTTTTGACTGAACTAAATGATTACAGTTTCATTATGAAGAATGCTTATATGATTGTGCTGTGACTTCTGTGTATCACATAATATTTACCAATATCATTCTCTTGGGTGACATGAAAAGTGTGACATGTGTTCGATATCATTCAAATAAGTCACCCATTTCCTTAGGGTTAGGATTACATTTGGGACTGCTACACCTAACCTTAACTCTTACACCTTATTACTGTGGGGTGGGGGGGAAAAAGTCTTGTGTCTTACTAGGAAAAAAGACAAGAAAAAACCTATGTTACAACCACAATGCCTTTGCCAGGGGAAAAACAAGCAAAAATAGAAAGGAAAGAAAGTGAGAACTAAATAAAAAAAAACAGGAAAAATAAATATAAATACACCTGATTGTCCGGCATGGCTAGATTAAAAATGGCTGCCACTACAGGAAGTAGAGAGTTTTACCCACCCTACCGTTTTACTACAGTCCTCTACATTTCCTTCCACCTTGTTACTGCATCTCTGAATTATTCTGTATCAAACATATGTCCCCATTGGCCATTGTTCTTCATTTCAACCCATTCTCTTTATCATTATAAATACTCAATGTTGGTTATAATATGGTTTTACCCTGATATTTCTCCATAAATATTAAAATTGATGATGAAGGTTATAGGCCTACTTAGTGTAAACCTAGCTGGAATTCTTTATGGTAAGCTTGTTGTGCTGAAATAAGACAATTTTCAGCGGTGCCTTAACACATTCAACTCTGATAGCTGTTTCATGTGACACAATATAGCAAAGTAATTCCTACGAGCCACGTCATACGAGATGACTAATATGAAATTGTGCACAGGGTTAGCAATCATGTAAAACAAATTGTTACAGAAACCACAGTGCAAGAGCATGTGAATTTGTTCAGGCTTCCTGCAAAGGGACCAGCTGTAGCGGTGGCTGAATGCTCTGTAAGGTGCAAAACAGAAAATTATGAGTTCCTAAGAGCTGCACGATGCACCAATTTTGATTTCAAAAACGTTACCATTTTTTTCTCTGGTGTCCATATTCCACATCAGTTGACATAGGCCTAGATTCCACTATGGCATAGGGCCTATAGGTCAGAGCATTTCAGACTATTCTTCAGCCATTATACAAACTGTACATTTATCATGAGACACTTTCTCATAAATATATTGTATGCTGCTTGCTTCAAAACGTCACCTATGAGGGGAAAATGGCATCCATTTTGGAGCCTGGATAAAATCTGCCTGAGATAGAAAGAATTAGGCTAAACATTTGATTTTTCTTTTTGCCTTTCAACCATTTTTGATCCACAATCAGCTGATTTATAAACTGCAAAGAATTTCGTTTTTTCTAAAACGTCATTGAGCACTAAGTTGAGTAAACATGTTACTTCTTACCTTTGAAAAGCTACATTGTATTCAGGTGTTGGAGACAGAAAATGCCCCCATTAAAACAGACCTGAGTTCCAGCTACTTCAACAAATTTTGCTCTGCAGGTCCCGAATCACAAAAAGCTTAGCAAATCCGGAAATGTTGTCATCCTTTCTATTTTTATCACATAATTAAAGAAAAACAAAACTAAGGGAGATCAATCACTCTTCTTTCAGTGGTTCCTACACTTGTAAGAGGGAGAGCACCTAAAGGGCTTATGAGAATTTCAGAGAAGAGGGTGTGATGCTTGATTTTAGCTTAGACAACAACATCTGAAACTACGTTTACTAGGGCAACTATTATGTCTCTCAGTACATGCTTAACATGAAAAGTGTGAAAAACTGACGTTTTGGGACGGGGGAGGGGGTCAAACACACACAATTTGACTCGTTTGGTTTACTCTATTTGGACTGATTGGATGGGGTGAAATTATGCCATATTGAGATATCTGAAAACAATATTATCATCTTGAATAAACTATACTATATATCCTAATTATAACCCAATCAGAGGTTGAACTGGATATTTTTTCATCATTATCAAAAAGTACATGCTCTGGGAGGTTCAAAATGGATAGCTGCCATAGGAACGGAGAACTTTCATAGAGGCCTCAACCATTCAAGAACTGGGGTCGTTCTACTGTCCCGGTCATGCAGGAGTACGTGCCACTGAGAGAGCTATTAGACTAGGTTCGGTAGAACCAATAGTGGGGACACCGGATATGGATAAAGGAGAGATAATAATGTTATTGTTGATCAGAATCGACGTCACTGCACTTAGGGCAAACCCATAGGTGCTTAGTCTCCCTCCGAAAATGTCGAAGGGTATGAATGCGAATTGTTCATGTTGCGCGTTGGTTGCATACACGCTGTATGCATCCTCTTCGTCCATCCCTGCTGGTCTTACGTTTGATGCCAAAATACAGCAATCTTAGCCTTGATGATTCATCGATTGCAGTGTCATTCTCTAATAGGCGATCATTAATTATCCTCAGTATCTCTCCCTTATCCATATCCAATGCACCGTCTATAGTTGCTCTTGAAGCTATCAGCTCTTTCATTGCTGTGTACCCCTGTATGACCAGGACAGTAGATCCACACCAGTTCCTGAAGATTCGAGGTTTCTATGGAGGTTTGCCATTCATGCCGGAGCCATGCACTTTGGACCTTCCGAAGCATGGATTGTTAGTGTTAGTCTGACACAATAACCGCCCTTATTAATAACGTCTCAGATAACCACTTTAAGGCTGCAGTAGCTCAAGCTGCCTCTGCCTCCATTCTCATGCTAGAGGTTGTTATCATGTAAGCCTTGCGATGTTCAGTGATGATTCTGCCCTTTACTCTAGCAGAGAAGCCCCACACAGATTTCTCACCATGGATTACAGACCCATCAGTGTACACAATGGCATCATCATACCCAGCATGATCTTTTATCAGCTGATCAATTTCCAGCTCTGTCCTCCTATTGACCAAAGTTCTGCACTCTCTACCAAGGCTGATGATGACATGCTGGAAGTTCGTCTAGTTATCACCTGACTTACTACACTCTTCTTCCTTGAATATATTTTCAACTGTGGTCACCTGCTAAATTGTTGCCTCTACCTGTGCCATCCATGACATCCCCCTTTTTATTCTCGCTCTGTTTCCATGTAGGGGGTGTCTTTTGTCTGTGGTTACTTGCATATAAGCTTTTGACTGGGCCATCGCATATCTGAATCTAATCGACAGTAACCCAAGCATGTACCGCATCGTCACAATTGGGGTATCTTGCGAACAGCCCAAAGACTACACGCATTCTTTCATTTTGAATGCGTTCTAATCGTTCATATTGTGACATTGACAGCGTGAGTAATGCCAGACCACACTCGATGACAGACAGACTGATTATACAGGAGAAACAGCAGTCTCTGTTCCAGGTGTGCAGCGGCCATTGTTTTTAGGGCTGCCAGACCTTTGTTGCACTTTTGTGTGATTAGATCAACATGTTACTTGTATAATAACCCGCAATCGAATGTTATTCCGAGGTATTTCAGCGTGTCTTGCCTTTAAATTTTCTGCTCACTGAAAGTAATGTCCGAAAGATGTGCTTTCAGTATGGAATTGTTCAATGAGCACCATAGCACACAGGCTTTGTTGGGACTGATCTTGTGGCCAGTGTCCTCACACCATTTACCTACTTCATGTAGTGTCCTGTGTATGCTATTGACCATTTCTAGGTGGTCAGAATCAGTCCTGTAAATGAATATGTCATCAGCAAATGTCAGCGAGTTACAGAGGCCCAAAAGGGGAGCAAAGAATAGTAACACTGTACCCTACCATGCATGTCGTAAAAAGCGACAAAGGAGTGTTGGGCATGGGGCTGGTTACTCCATCCTGTAAAAATCTTTTTACCACAAAAACTTCAACAAACATGGACAAGTCATAATGTTAGTGTTCGTCCCAGCCCGGCTGGCTTAATTTATTATTTTTTTGGTTCGGTTTTTGCTTTCTTCTGGCGAGGCGCGTTCCTTTCAACTTATTTGGTTATACCAGAGCGCATTTACCATTAAAAAAAGTCAACTCTGTTGACTGCTAACCCGATCAGCGTTGATAGATACTAAGTCCTGATAAGGACTAACATTATCTATCTGCTAGCATAAAGCCCTAAAAAGGACTCGCCAGCTTTTTTTTTGTTTTTTGTTTTCTCCAATTGATCTTTATTCATATAAATCTTCAATGACATGTACATTCTCAAGGTGCATATACATATAAACATACACAAACATATTTTGAAACATACTCTTGCATTCGAGCATTTATGTAGATATGATGAAAAAAACTTCCAAATCAAGAGAACATGTGCAAATTAAAACAAAGGCGGTGTATTTTACACACACAGCTTATTACATAGTTTAAAATACCCGCACGCCCACACACACACTCTCAGAAAAAAACCATTGGTAGATATGCGGCTGTCAGAACATAGGCGCCTAGAGATAAGATTGGCGGACTGGTGCGAGAGGGACAATATTGAAAGTCCCGGGTAGGAGAGCAGTCCGTGTTACGTCCTGCTTTGTGAGCAGATTCAATTAAAGTCTTTCAAGAGGCTAGCACGCACTGACACGAAGAGAAAGATAGAAGTAAAAGGGGGGGGGGGGCGTTGTACAGCATTTAGGTACTAACTTAGGTTGGAGGAAGCATAGGAATGTTACTCTGCTGTACGATAAACGCAGATGCTATTGACGATGCGTTTTGGAGAAAAACATTTAAAAGTATCTGGAATTTAAAATAGCCGTATTTGAACACTGCTAAATTTCTAAAAGTCCAAATCAAATATCTGTATTGTGACAATAACATGAGCAGTTTCGTTTGTGTGTCTGGTGTTGTTCTTGGCATCGTGTTTAGTACAATAGCTCTGTAAATGTCTACGGGTTGTTTCGTGTGTGAGGCAATGATATATTGCAAAGCTTTCCTCATGGGTATGACTGTATTGCACGTGTAGTAAATATGATCCTCAGTTTCTTGTATACGTGTTCTGCACAGCTGACATTGTGATGTTTGCTTGGATCTGTGAGTTTCTCGTTCTGTTGTGGGTGTCATGTTGCATATAAGTCTAAAGGTCACTTCTCTTGCCTTGACAGTGATGTGAGGGTTGTGTAAGTTGGTAAAAGTGTCAGTATAGCTTGTCTTGAAGTATTTCTGACCTCTTTTAATTCTGAGATGTAGTGGGAGTGCTTGTAATTTGACTAAGTGTTTGTAGATTGGATTTTTTTTTTTTTTTTTGTGAATTGAGTTTTCATGTCAGTGGATGGCTTATATGCATGACTTGTAAAATGATGGTAGTGGGCCGAAATGGTGCGGCATTGAGTTGTTTAGTGGTCTCAGTCTGGTGAGTCTGAGCCCCATGTAATAGTGTGCTAGCGTTTATCGATGTTTGATGATGCTCCCTACGTGTTTGATTCTAAGAGCTTGGATCTTTGTATGTCCTGGAGGGCAATCTCTCCCTGTTTCTTTTGTTGTATAAGTGTCTTGTGTTTATGCTGTGAATTGTGCGACTAAAAATAACTCTTCTGATCTGTTTATGTCTGTAATGGTCTGCTTTGGGGGGTCAAAAACTGTGGCTACATAAATCAATTTAGAAATGAGAAACGTGTTTACAATCGAGCTTCGTCCAAAAATTGCTGTAGTTTTGAATTTGTATCTATGTAGCTTGTCTGTTATTTGTAATGTTAAGGTTCTGCCATGTGTCCTTGTGCGTGCGGTTTGGGTGTGAAGGAAATGTGATGCCATAGATTTTGATGTTATTTGTTGGTGCAAGTCCAAATGGAAAGTCTGTTTTGTTTTTCCATTTGCCTATGCCCATTATTGTTGATTTATGTACGTTTACTTTAGCTCCACTACTTTTGCTAAAGTCTTCGAAGGTGTTTAGTATGTTTGCAATAGACTTATCGGTGGGTGGGGAAAAGGTGGTGTCATCTGCATAAGCAAGTAACCTCTGCTCGCCTTTCCCTGGTATAAAGTGCCTTTAATAGAGCTGTCCTTTCTAATTTTTTCTAGCATGGGTTCTAGTGCTAGAACATAGAATAGAGGGGAGACAGGGCACCCCTGCCTAACAGATCGTGTTAGCCTGAAAGTGTTGGTAAAAGTATGATTCACCAAAACCTTGCTTTCGGGCTTCGTGTAAAGGATTTCAATCCATTTCCTAAAGTTTCTACCCATGTTGCAGTGTAGTAATGTTTTGTGAAGGTATGTGTGTGATATTCGATCGAAAGCTTTCTCTTGATCGAGGGATAGGATTGACGACTGACAATCCTTCTGATGCGTGTAGGTGTTTATTGTTGCGTGCATATTTTGACGCACATATTACAAAAATACGATATGGCTATTTAATATGGAAAATATATATTTGCATTCATTTGTGTATGAAAATGCTTCCTCTGGTAAAGCTAGATAATTCATGATTGATTTACACTTTTGATTATATGAGTGATCGTTCTTGATATTGATTCGGCGCATGGATATTGAATTCATGTCCGTTCTTATTTGTTCGGGCCAGAAAATAGATTAATTTTGCTTGTTATGTTTATGGCCTGAATTCATGTGTACTACTTGTCTAGTGAAAGAAGATTCAGTCGTATATTGTATACCTTTGTATGTTCAGGTCGGACTATATTCTTTCTGCCGGAATCTAGCGCAGGTTTTCGTAGTCCTTCTGGGTTGTGAAGAGTTCCGATAATGTCGCCAAGATGGCTGAGTGCTTTTTCCAGGGCTGGCACTGTTTAAGGTTTAACAGTGATTCATAGATGTTTTTCTAGGAGAAGTTTATGTCTCTGCAAGAGTCTATTTGTCAGAGATCCTCCTCATATGTGTGATTCGGACTCCAGTTATGCCAGACCCTATTTTTGATGATCTCGAGTCGATTAGACCTAGATGGAACATTGTGCTTCGTATCGCTAGGGTCGTGTTTTGTATCGACGAAGATGACAGGCTTTCCTACAGCAGTTATGTCTACATGAAGTAACTGGATTACTGTAGAGCTGTATGGAAAACTTTATGAAATTATTTATATGCACATTCTAAATTAACTTTGGCTTATATCTACCTTCCTACGAGTGAGTGAGCGACAACTCAGGAAGGCGGCCATGTTATATTTCTGTCATCATATTTTTAATCACTGTCAAGAGAACATATTATGTATCCTACTATCGGGCAGTGGTATCGAGATCTTGTTATGAGGTGAAAACCCACTATCGTGGTTTATGAGTGTTATACAAACATTGGACATATCTCAGCTTAAGAACTTAGCCATGCAATGAAGGTTGGGCCAATGACTTTTGTATGTTTACCGATCCTCATTGACGCGTTCAGTCAGTAGAGGATACGGCGATTAGGTACAAGAACAGTGAATGCTACCTTAGGTTGAATGTTATTTCACTACTACATGAATGTATCATCCACGATTCAAATAACCAATGAATGTATGTCAACATGTTCCCATGACTGTATCCGTGCTGTCCAGTGTGCGTGCCTTCATTAAACTATTGAAATGTCAGCGGCAGTTCAAGTCGTCATTGCATTACATGAGAGTGTGTGAGAGGTATTATCAAGTGGTCTGTTACACCGAACTACTACACCATTCGCGTTACTTGACACTCCCACTCAATGTCAATATGACAGGTTCATTCGATGATGCAGAGGTAACTGAAGAAGACTTTCTTCAGTGATGATCAGTGCATGACTCTAAACATAACACCCGCATCCAGACATTCTTCAGGAGTGGCCAAGACATCTACACACAGATACTCTACAGTGGTGAACCAGATTCCTGGGGTTATGATAACCAGACCATCCCTGACGCCACATACGACACGCATGAACACCAGTGTACAAGTTACAACGGGGCAGTCGATGTCAGCTTGACCTGTATTACCGATCGGATGCTGTATCTAGGTCAGCGCTTGTTGACAGTTTTTCGCTGTACAGACGGTATTATACAGGACAGTTGTATCAAGTGTATAAAATATCGGGAGCAGTACTGTTGACATTTCTCATCGTACAGAAGAAAGAAGTGATTGTTGATCCTGTACAGAAGAATCATAGTGTTGTTGAACATAAAGTGCATATTTCATCGTTGGATCTTCATATGCTCAAAAGAATTGAACATTGTAATAAGTTAATTCAATAATTTAATAACTTATTAAAAGTGAAAAATTATTTTGAATAAAAGATAAGCCTTCTCTGCAACACATCCTTTCTGCGACACTCTATTAACATCACATTGCCATATTATTTAATCATATTATGTATGCATTTATGCTATTAAGGTTTACATGTATTTATGTTTATATGTTATTTGTTGTGTGTTAAGTTAGTTTGTATTCTGCGGGCCTGGATGGGAGGTGACTAGAACAAGAAATACCAAGTGACATTGGTCTTGCTCTAGCGTTCTATAGGGAGCAAATTTCTTAATTGAAATTTGCATGCAACATTGTTTGCAAATATTTGTTAGCTGTGACGATACTGTCTTTCTTGTTGTTTTTGTAATATTTCTATGTTCTTTAGTTTTGTTTGATTTGTTTGTATAATTGTAGGTCTCATCTTTCCTTTCATTTCAGTTCTTTACACCCTTATGTTTATACACTGTGGCGTTATTTGTCTTGTTGATTTCATTGCGGTTATCATCACAGATTCGGTGATCATTATTTTTTGATTTTTTCTATTTGATTTAATTTGATTCCTGCAATTGTTTTCATATTGTCTTTTCTTGTTTGTCCTTGTTAATGTCTTTGGTTGACAGATAATATATAAGGTATATTTGAATATATTTATATTATAGTACAGACCAGTACTTATGATCATTGATTACATTAAGAAAGTGTACAAGACCTTTGTAAGGTTTGTCTCCCACAGTGATTGGGATAGAAAATATTATTTTCCACAGGTGCTCAAGTGATCATTGATTACATTAAGGAAGTATACAAGACCTTTCTAAGGCTTGTCTCCCACAGTGTTTGGGATATACAGATATTGTTTTCCACAGGTACTCAAGTTATCATTGGTTATATTATAAACAAAATAACCATACAAGGTTTTCACTAAGACTAAGTCTATAGTATAGACTTGTCTCCCATGAAAGTGAAATAATGTAATTTATTTACTTTTTCAGGTTTCTGATTTAATAAGACAAGATGTCTACATTAGATTACTTTATTGCACAAGGGAAATCCCTTGATAAGACTGGGAAAGAGTTAGAAGAATGGACAACTGCCCAATTTGCTATTGCATTAAAATCAGAAGAGAAAAAACAAAAAGATGAGAATAAATGGAAAGCAGACGTTGAACAAAAGAAGATAGATGCTGAGAATTTCAGATTGCAGATGCAAGCTGAGGAGAAAAAAGCTGCTGCTGAGGAGAAAAAAGCTGCTGCTGAGGAGAGAAAACTTCAAATAGAAGAAAAAAAATTAGAAGCTGCTGCTGAGGAGAGAAAAGCTGCTGCTGAAGAGAGAAAAGCCCTGGCTGAAGAGAAAAGATTAGAAAGAGAAGCCGATGCTGCTGCTGAACAAAAGAAATTGCAGATGCAGGTGGAGGAAAGGAGATTTGTGGCAGAACAGAAAAAATTAGAAGCTGCTGCTGCTGCAGAACAGAAAAGATTAGACAGAGAAACTGAACAGAAAAAATTAGAAGCTGAAGAGAGAAAAGCGATAAGAGAACATGAATTTGAGTTAGAGAAATTAAGATTGACAAGTATGACTAATGTTAATCAGGCATCTGGTGGTAATGGTAAACACTTTAATTATAAGGTCAAGGTGCCAGCGTTCAACTCTGACAGTGATGATATAACATTTTGGCTTTGTAGATTTGAACGTGCTTGTCGAGCTCATAATGTTGACAAATCACAGTATGTGAATCAGTTGTCTGAAAATCTAAAAGGGGAGTCTCTGACTAAGTTATGTTTGGTTGAAGAGGCCGACAAGGATAATTATGATGCTATTAGGGCAGCTTTGATAAAGAGATACCAGCTGTCAGAGGAAGGTTATCGTCTTTTGTTTAAAACAATGAGACCTGAGGTAGGTGTAGAATTCTCAGAATTCATTTCAAAAGCACGACTTACACTATCACGATGGATTGAATTATCCAAAATAGAGAAAACATTTGATGGTCTTACGGATTTATTGCTAAGAGACAAGGTCATGTCTTCGGTAAATAAACCATTCCTAGAGTTTTTACATGAGCGTAAACCTAGTACATTAAAGCAAATGGAAGAATATTGTGACCAGTATGCCACGGCACACCCTGACATGATTCTTAGTAACACTAACATTAAAGAGGGTATGCCAGTTGCTTCAGCAACAGAATATAATCATAATTACTCACACAAATTCCAAGGAGCTCAAAATAAATTTGATAAAAAGGTTAATTGGAATAAGTATCAAAACCAAGGTAACCACTCAAATCAGGGTTCTTCTTCGAAGAACTGGAATCGGGCTGACAGTCCTCGATACGCGAGGGGTGCCCATAATTATAGAAATTTCCGAAAAGGGAGTAACCATAGGAACTACCCAAGTTCTTCATGGAAACAACAAAACCAACATTACAGGGATACTCATTATAATGAGCATGATGATTATGATCATGAATATTGTGATTCAAACCCAAATAGGGGTTATAACAGAGGGAATAATAATTACAGAGGCAACAATAACCGAGGTAGATCACAACACAAAAGACATGGTAAATCTCATTACCAGGCTAACTCTGCACAACAAGAGTTTCACGAAGCCGGTAATCAAACCAATGATAAGAAAGATTCTAATAGTGTGGGATGTTCTGCTTTCGATTTTGACAGAGCATTTCAGTGTTCCCAATGCAAAACATTATTCGAGCCAACCACAGTTTCGACTTTAAGCTGTGGTCATCCTCTTCCTGCTCTTCCTGCGTCAGTCGCGCATGATGGAAGAGGTGCTCTTGTCTTGAATAGAGGTCTAGTAGATGGTACTCCGGTCTTAATTCTTTTCGATTCCGGGTGCACAACCATTGGAGTGAGGCAGTCACTTATAGATCCTTCTCGAGCCACTGGCAAGATAATCAAATGCATAACATTTGGTGGCACATTGGAGAAGTACTCCACTGCCATTATCAACATCTCTACTCCCTTCTTTACAGGAGATGTGCACGCATGTCTGCTGCCGAAACCGATCGCTGATCTTATCGTCGGTCGCATTCATGGTGCGAAAGAATGCACTCCGCAACAAATTGCCGAGTGGGAAAGTGATAATATGCATACTGCAAATGCTGTAGTCACTAGAGCTCAAGCTCTAAACATGCCACAATCTTCGCCTTCTGGAGATAATGATGACCAGAACCAATGTGATCTCTTGGAGATTTCGCATGTTTCCTTTATAAAACAGCAAGAAGATGATCCTACTCTAAAGAAATTCTTTACTCTGGCAACAAAAGGTGATCCGAATAAGGATACAAATCGTAAATCTTGGATTACGATGAGGAATGGCGTACTTGTACGTATGGTACAAGACTCCGCTAAATCCATTCATTCTCAAATTCTTGTGCCCAAAAATATGAGAGTTAAAATCTTACAGCACGCTCATGATTCTCAGTGTGCTGGACATATGGGTTTTTCCCGTACTAAATCTAGAGTTCTTGCATCTTTCTTTTGGCCTGCTGTGAATAAGGACATACGAATCTATTGTCGATCTTGTAAAGTATGTCAAGAGGTTAAATCCAGAGGTCCACGCTATGCTGCACCTATTCAGGCTGCAGACATTCCCATTCGACCATTTCAAAAAATGGCGATAGACATCATTGGTCCATTTAAGATAAAGTCTGCTAGAGGACACCAATTTATTTTTACGTGTGTGGATATGTGCACACGTTGGCCAGAGGCTGTTCCTCTAAAGAGCATAACTACTGCTGATATTGCAGATGCTCTTTGGTTAATATTTTCTCGTCTGGGATTTCCAGCAGAAATATTATCGTACCATGGTAGCCAACTTATATCGGATACCATGTCTCAAGTGATGTCGACTCTAAAGATAGAGAGATCTCTGAGTAGTATTTATCATCCTATGTCCAATGGGATGGTGGAACGTCTGAATAGAACTCTGAAAAACCTACTAGGTAAGATAACTGAGGATCATCCTCAGGATTGGGACAGGGTTTTACCCGCGGCTCTCTTTGCATATAGAGAGGTCGCCAACGAACATACAGGATTTTCTCCTTTTGAACTTGTCTTCGGCGCGAAACCGCGAGGTCCTATGTCCTTACTTCATGATCTCATAACTGCTGATAATATTGTCGATGACACAAAATCCTCTTACGAATATGTCATTGCACTTAGACATAAGATTATCGAAGCATGCAAATTGGCAACTGCTTCTTCTGAATTTGCGAAACAGAAGGCAAGGCAATTTGCCAATAAGACCAGACGCTTGCGACAACTCTGTCCAGGTGACAAAGTATTGGTCCTACTACCTTGTAGAGAAAACAGACTTCTTATTTCTTGGAAAGGTCCGTACGATATAATATCAAAAGTTTCCGATGTTGACTATATCGTCGATATTGACGGGAAGCATAAAACCTTCCACATCAACATGCTCACGGAATTCCATGAACGTCCGGATTATTTACAACCTGTTTTCCAGGCAACGGACGATTTTCCAGTCCAACATGGACATTACTCATCACTGTCAGTAATACAGGATGAGGAAACGAGTTTCTCGGATGTAAATCTACCTTTTCCAATGATTCCTCTTCACTCTAATGAATCATGGAAAGATGTTGCGATTTCTCCCGAATTATCTCCAGGAGAGCAGAAACAAGTCTCTACTATGTTAGAACAATTTCAGGATGTCCTTACTGACATTCCTGGTCAAACTGATGTCATTCAACATGACATTATTCTTACTGACCATAATCCTATAAGAGTCAGACCGTATCCTATCCCGATACATTTTCAAGCACAGGTAGAGAAAGAGTTGGATGAGATGATAGAGTTAAAAATTATTGAACCATCCACATCAGCATATTCTTCGCCGATGGTTATCGTGCGAAAAAAAGACAACAACATACGTCTTTGCGTTGATTATCGCAAATTGAACCAAGTGACTAAATTTGATGCTGAACCTATGCCTTTACTAGAAGAGCTACTTACGAGACTATCGAATTCCCATTTCTTTACTAAACTCGATTTGTCTAAGGGATATTGGCAAGTTCCACTATCCGAACACGCCAAACCGTTTACTGCTTTTTTCGACGCCTAGGGGTCTATTCCAATGGAATTTTATGCCTTTCGGCCTTATGAACGCCCCTGCAACATTCGTATGCATGATGCGTCGAATCCTATCTCATCGCTCAGATGTCATTGCATATCTTGATGACATCTGTCTTTTCAGTGATACTTGGAACGATCACTATAATGGGATAAATGAACTATTGTCTATCTTACGCGAGCATAACCTGACAGCGAAACCATCTAAAGCTTGTATTGGTTTTAGCGAAATATCTTTCTTAGGTCACCGTGTTGGTCATGGTTTCCTAAAAACAGAGGACCATAATACAAGTAAGATACTTAACATTTCTATTCCTAAGACTAAAAAGCAAGTGCGAAGTCTCTTAGGTCTAATACAATTTTATGGACGATTCATTCCGAATCTGTCCTCCATTATCTCACCTCTTTCTTCCTTGCTAAAGAAAGGGTCTCCTAATGTAGTCCATTGGACTCAAGAATGTCAATCCTCTTTGGATAAGGTTAAAACTATGTTTTCTACTTCACCTATCCTAGTATTGCCTTCTAAGGATAAGACATTTATTCTTCGTAGTGACGCTTCATCCACAGGGATTGGAGCAGCACTAATGCAAGAGTACTCTGGAACTCTGCATCCTGTGATGTATATTTCTCGAAAATTAAATGCCGCAGAGAAGAATTACTCGGTCCTAGACCGTGAATTATTGGCTATGGTTTGGTCAATCCTTAAACTGCAAAGATTTCTTCTTGGCGCGCATTTCATTGTGGAAACTGACCAGAAAGCTCTTACGGCTATTCAGAGTAAAAATCTGAAGAGCGCGAGATCAACGCGATATGCGATTGCTCTGCAGCCGTTTCATTTTACGGTGTGAGCTATCCGTGGGTCAGAAAATGTGATGGCAGATATTTTGTCTAGATGCCCACATGATTCATAACTGTTAAATTATATGCCTAACTTTGCTACAGTTGTTCCTATGTTGAAATGTGTACACATATGTAATATATCATATATTGATTGTAACACTACTTAGCGGTTCATTGATGTTTATTCACCGCTGTTCTTTCAATGTTTTTTCGTCTTTGATGTTCATGATGTTAAGGTATCTAAGATAAAATTTATGTATAAACTGATGTAGAAAGTGTGGCATTGCCAGTATTGTAGTATGCGTTGGTGACACCTCTCTGGAAATATTTATACTTAGAGAAATACTTTCTCTAAGTTCATGAAATATATTCTCAATGCTTATCATCTGCGCATTGTTATTGGTGCGTTGTGAGCCTATTGTATGTTGCTCCTAGATGTATTTAAAAAAAAAAATGTACCATTTTTTTTTCCGAGGGGTGTGGTAATCTGTTGCGTGCATATTTTGACGCACATATTACAAAAATACGATATGGCTATTTAATATGGAAAATATATATTTGCATTCATTTGTGTATGAAAATGCTTCCTCTGGTAAAGCTAGATAATTCATGATTGATTTACACTTTTGATTATATGAGTGATCGTTCTTGATATTGATTCGGCGCATGGATATTGAATTCATGTCCGTTCTTATTTGTTCGGGCCAGAAAATAGATTAATTTTGCTTGTTATGTTTATGGTCTGAATTCATGTGTACTACTTGTCTAGTGAAAGAAGATTCAGTCGTATATTGTATACCTTTGTATGTTCAGGTCGGACTATATTCTTTCTGCCGGAATCTAGCGCAGGTTTTCGTAGTCCTTCTGGGTTGTGAAGAGTTCCGATAATGTCGCCAAGATGGCTGAGTGCTTTTTCCAGGGCTGGCACTGTTTAAGGTTTAACAGTGATTCATAGATGTTTTTCTAGGAGAAGTTTATGTCTCTGCAAGAGTCTATTTGTCAGAGATCCTCCTCATATGTGTGATTCGGACTCCAGTTATGCCAGACCCTATTTTTGATGATCTCGAGTCGATTAGACCTAGATGGAACATTGTGCTTCGTATCGCTAGGGTCGTGTTTTGTATCGACGAAGATGACAGGCTTTCCTACAGCAGTTATGTCTACATGAAGTAACTGGATTACTGTAGAGCTGTATGGAAAACTTTATGAAATTATTTATATGCACATTCTAAATTAACTTTGGCTTATATCTACCTTCCTACGAGTGAGTGAGCGACAACTCAGGAAGGCGGCCATGTTATATTTCTGTCATCATATTTTTGATCACTGTCAAGAGAACAGATTATGTATCCTACTATCGGGCAGTGGTATCGAGATCTTGTTATGAGGTGAAAACCCACTATCGTGGTTTATGAGTGTTATACAAACATTGGACATATCTCAGCTTAAGAACTTAGCCATGCAATGAAGGTTGGGCCAATGACTTTTGTATGTTTACCGATCCTCATTGACGCGTTCAGTCAGTAGAGGATACGGCGATTAGGTACCAGAACAGTGAATGCTACCTTAGGTTGAATGTTATTTCACTACTACATGAATGTATCATCCACGATTCAAATAACCAATGAATGTATGTCAACATGTTCCCATGACTGTATCCGTGCTGTCCAGTGTGCGTGCCTTCATTAAACTATTGAAATGTCAGCGGCAGTTCAAGTCGTCATTGCATTACATGAGAGTGTGTGAGAGGTATTATCAAGTGGTCTGTTACACCGAACTACTACACCATTCGCGTTACTTGACACTCCCACTCAATGTCAATATGACAGGTTCATTCGATGATGCAGAGGTAACTGAAGAAGACTTTCTTCAGTGATGATCAGTGCATGACTCTAAACATAACACCCGCATCCAGACATTCTTCAGGAGAGGCCAAGACATCTACACACAGATACTCTACAATTGTGTCTCTGATAAAGTGTGTGTGCTGGTGGATGTTTCTGTGTTTGACACTACACTGCTGGTCTTCGTGTATGAGAGTGGCCATAAATGGTTTTAGTTTGTTTGTTAGCGTTTTTGTTAAAATTTTGCAGTCTACATTTAAGAGAGATATAGGTCTGTAGTTTTTAAGGAGTGTTTTGTCAGAGTTGTCTTTGGGTATAAGAGTGATGTATGACATGTTTAAGCTTGGAGGAAGTTCTTTGTTCTTGAAAGTTTGTGTATATATTTTTAGTAGAAGAGGGCCTAAGATTGGAAAGAAATGTTGATAAAACTCTGCTGTGAGTCCGTCTGGCCCAGGTGACTTGTCCTTTTGCATAGTGTTTATTGCAAGTGTTATGTCTGTTAGTGTCAGCTCAGCATCTTGACTTTGCTTGTCTGCGTCTGATAATTTCTTTGTAAAATGCATAAATGTGTCTTGTGTGCGTGACAGAACGTTTTCTTCTGTGTACAGGTTTCTGTAATAATCTTCAAATGCCTGTAGTATGTTTTGTGTTTCTGTTAGTGTGGTTCCATCTAGATCTACTATTTGCCCTATCTGTCTGCAACGTTGTATGTTTTGTTCTATTGCCATGTATTGTTTACTGGGTGTCTCTTGTATGATTGTGTTCAGTTTCGTCCGTAGTAGGGCGCCCTGAAATCCGTGGTGCTTGTAGTGTTCTAACTGGTCTTGTAAAGTGAGTATGCTGGGTGCATTGTTGTCTATTTGCTTTGTTAGCTGTATTGCCTCCTCTACTAGTTTCTCTTGTCTTGTCCTGTCTTTGTGTATCATGATTGACATTAACTGTGTTCGTTCGCGTATTGTGTTCTTTAGTATTTCCCAGTGGTGTTGTATGTTTTCTGTTGGCTCATCGGTTGTGTAAGGATGAGTCGAGTTATATGCTCTATGTATGTTTTGTTTTGGAGTAAAGTGTTATTTAATTTCCAATGTAGAGAGCGTTTGAAATGCGTGCTTGTCTGAGTAGTACTAATGGCTGTGAGTATTGCTTTGTGGTCTGTAAACTTTAGGGTTTCTGGTAAGTGTCTGGCTTGAATTGTGTGGTGGTATATAGATTTTGTCTAATCTTGAGGTTCTGTTGTGTGTTTTGTTTGCGTGTGTGGTGTCAGTGCTTTGGGGGTGTGTGAGTCTGTATGCGTCTGTCAGGCTGTGGGTGTCTATTATGGTCTGTAGTATGTCTAGTTGGTGTGTGTCTTCTCTGTTGGTTCTCCTTATATGTGCTGTAACCTCACCACCTACCAGACCCATATATGCCAAAACACAGTTAAAATCGCCACCTAATATAATGTTGTGTCCCTATAATTGTGTGAGTAAGTTATCTAGGCTATCATAAAATTGCGGCTGGTGACTGTAGTTTGCTGGACGTGTATGTTAACTATCGTGTATGTGTGTTTCTTGTTTCCTACGTGAACTATGGCTATTTTACCCTCGGTGTCCCTGTTTTTCCTAAGTATTTCCCACCTGTCTGATGTTTGTAGTACCGGTATAGCTGTTCCTGAACCTGTGTTGTGAATGGCTAAGCTAAAACAAGAATGTCTTAGTCCTAACTTGGTTGTGATCTGTGATGCGTGTTCGTCTGTGTGTATGTTGGTTTCTTGTAAAAGTATAAAGTCTGGTTTGTATTCATGAATAAGTGATATGATGTTATGTATTTTTGTGCAAACGCCACTGATGTGGTCTTAGTGTATCTAACGGGTAGTGCTCATTTGTATTTATTTCCTCATGTTTCTTACTTAGTTCTTGCTTTCTTTCCTTTCCCTCACGAAGGCCTTGTGGTCACAACGTTGGCTATTTTCTTTATCTTTTGCCGTATTAAAATGAATCATCTATTTTCTATTTTTTTCACACGCATCCAACCAGGTAATATTCCCGAACCACGCCTCGTTTCCGAAACACAGAGCAGGATAGATTAAAAACCTGTGTCAAACAGCATTTCCTGGGGAAAGTGTGTGGACTACCATAGTGCTTTATAGAGAGCCGATGACACTTCTGGTCATGTCAGCCTTGGCTCTGACAGTTTGATTATTCCAATTTTCTCTACTGATGTCACCTTCAAAATAGGCAAAGCTGTGCATCTCTTCATCTATTTAGGCAGTGAAATATGTAGAACTGCTCTGCCTTTTATTAAAACCCATCCATTTGGTTATTGTCCATATTGATGCATAGTTCTGTTTTCGCCGTTTCGATTAGGAGTCCATTAATCTACCGCACGTGATGTTGTCCATTGTGATATAGTAAGTATAAATAAATATGCTATGCAACAAGCAGATATGATACTCCCGTTGTCTTCTACGTATCTATGTGAAACATGTTTTAAAACATGACAGAACTGACTAGATGTCCAGAACAATCTGCGTCGTGCACTTTAGCATTATACATCTAAGATTTCTAAACTAGTAGAAAAACTGCATCATCAACTTTCACACTAACAGTACTGCATGTCTGCAGTTAAATTAGATATGTTTCTTATTTTACCTTGAGATAAATAGTTGACCCATTTTGTCTTAGGTTGTACTTAAGTGTGCACATACGTTAGTATTTATTTCATTAAAAAAAAATTTGATACAACTTACTTAATGTTTATTATTGTCGTGATTTATTCTGTCTCACAACACGGTTTTCTAATCTGACCATTCCGCACGCCATAAGTAGAGAACTCTCTGATACAATAGCCAATGAAAACGCACCCTTATTATTGTGTGTTAGGAAACATACTATGCTAAAACATAGAGGCCTATTCTGTGTAACCGATGGGACAAGGATATTTAATTATAAAATGAATAAAGAAGTATCACAAGGGAGGATTATATATTTCAACAACGGGAATGTTATGTTAGAGGTAGGTGTAAAAAACTTTCTCAAATAGTGTTCTTGTAAGATAGAAATATCGAGTGAAAGAGCTTCGTTACATCATGGTTAGTCCCAACTTAGCTAGTTAAAGCATGCATATATTAAAATGCATTTTGCAAACTAACTAATTAATAGATAGATTAATACAGAATAATTCACAGAATAATTCCAACTTTAAATGACCAAAATCGTCCCATAAATAAGGAAGATAATTGAAAAACTAGGTTTTACTCATTGAACAGATAGGAAAATTATGCCTCAGTTTGAGATTTTTTAACACCACTTTTACCCGTCATCCGAGAGGGAGGATGCGGTAGAATATAAGACCTTGCCCTCGGCTAAACTGAGGCCACAACATTCAAAACTTCAAGCTGTATCTATGTATATATTTATGAATTTTTGCTGTGATTAATCCATTGGTGTGTTAGGAAGTGCATAGCGTGTGTTAAGAAATATTACAGGACAAATGTGCTGTCGGCTGAAACGCAAGCATGTGTTGACTTTTAGAGACGAACGCCAGCATTGAGAAAAGTGTAGAATAATTGAGAATGATGGCAAAGATACGACTGTAAGTTTGATAATGTATTTGAAAGAGTATTAAGACTGCAATTTATCAGGAACCTAAGGAAGGACTGACAGGACTTGTTTTAATGAATCTATCAAGATATTACTTAGTATTTTTAAACTATAACCAATCATTGTATGGAAGCAGATCATGGACAAAGGAATCTAACTTAGGATTTATAAGGAAATTGTAGTCACAGTGAACTGGCTGTGATTGATGGTGAGGTAAATTGTCCTGTGCATATTTTGATGCTGCTCTGTAATTCTGTCTTTCAACAGGCCCAATTCTGTTCTTCTATTTTGAGTTTTCACCATTTCTTCTTCACTTTGTAACTATATGTGTTTGCCATGTTTCCTCTCATTTGAATATATATCGGGTTTGGTATTTATCTGTAGGTAATTTAATGGGTTCCTTTTATGACGGTAGGTTTATTTCTTACTCCCACCAGTTTTACTTTCTTCTGATTTTCCGCCATCACGTAGATTTTCGTTGTTTACGAAAATCGCTATTTGCGTGCACGCCTGTATGACGCGTCAGAAACGTCACGTAACGTGATGCCATTTTTGGACACGCGGTCTGCGCGTTTTCAAATCTGATTGGCATAGGTCGAAGGTATTTTATTTTCTAAGCGTTTCCATTGGTCCGAGTGGATAGCTTAAGCAGATACGTAGGCGATCAGCGGGAGTGGTTCCCTGTGTATAAATAGTCGGTTAGACCTGGGATCTTGCTCTATAAGGTAAAGGTAAAGGAACCCGTTACACGCCCATTGAGGCATATTGGGAATATGGTGTTAGGCCCATATTATCTTGACCGTCGGCACACGAGGGGTGATGTGGTCGGCATCACGCCGGCCGCCTTAACCTTCCCAGAGTAGCTCTGGTACCCATTTGGGGCTGGGTCGACCCAGGAGCCGTTTGTGGCCTAAAAATTTTCCGCCTCATCTGGGGATCGAACCATAGACCACTGCGCTAGGAAGCCAGTGCACTAACCACTATGCTACCGCGGCTACCTCTTGCTCTATATGAAAAAATAATTGCCTGCCGGTCTACTTCGTATTATCGTCTCCATTGCGGGGGAAAACAGCGGTAATTGCGAGTCCCGGCAAAAACAGTGGGGGAGCATAATTTGCCAATACAAATTATCCACGGCAAAAGGACATATCTCAGGGGTCAGAGGACTCGAGTTATCGTCAGAAGCAAAAGAAAAAGAACCTACGGTCTCTTGCAGTGAAGTGCCCATGCTTTAGCGGGAACAGGTTTATTTATCATAACGTACCGAGCTCATCGCTATTATAGTCTCCAGCAACGGCAAATCGCCCGGGAGACTGATTAAATCGTATACAGCCAGAAATCACGGCTGTGTTTTCCTCTAACTCCGGAGCGGGTTATAAGGGGGAAGTTATAGAAGCTATTCGGCAGCAGAGAAGTTTCTACAGTTAATCAAGTTCTTCATGCTTGATAGCCAAACTCATCATCATCGCAGTAGTCAGGAGCAGGTGAAAGGGTTACAATACCTGGGTCCTGAAAGTAACGAGAGAAGAGCGTAACAGAGACGCCGCATCATAAGTCGTCGAGTGTTAGAGAGACACTGAGACCAAGAGAGAGAGAGAGAGAGAGAAGGAGGGAGAAAATAGACAGGACCAGTAGTGTCTGTTCATTATCCACATGAAGGATAGACCCTGAGCCATCGTTGTAAGCCAAGTCTATTATTTTAGCATTTCCAGTGGTGTTAGTTAGCGGCTCATATCGCCTACCAAGTTGGAAGCTGTGTAGACGTTCTTTTAGGAAGAGGCAACAGGGCGGCAACAGTAGAAATCTTATTAGTGTTAGAGAGTGGAGGCTAAAGTTGACAGCCCCACCAAATTTAGATTTGTTTAAATCACTAACCCTTTTATTGTTCGCCAGCAGGGTGACAGAAAGAGTGAATGTGAGTGGGGTTTTTCTAGTGTCTATTTAATTTAATTGTTACTTTGTTTTCCAGGCTGTGCAACAGTGCACGCTATTTATTTGATTGATGTATGATGAAATTTATTGATTTTTGTGTGTAAATAAATATATATATATATATATATATATATATATATATATATATATATATATATATATATATATATATATATATATATATATATATATATATACTGTATACTAGATCAGCTTCTACTCTATACTATACCTATATGTGGTCTAGATAGTGATGTCTGTGGTCGTTTTATACACCTTATCTCCTTGTGTTTAAAGGTAGTTAGAGGGGGTGATTCTATAGCTTTTCTGAAGTCACGAAGCGGCAAGGGGAGAGTCAAATCCTGGTTCTAGCCCTTGAGCCAAAGTCTCATCTGTCCACAGGCATGTCAATTTTTCATCTAATTCTATCTTCTCAGACTTTCTCATACTAGGGTCTTGCTTTCATTCAGGCAAACTCTATAAAACTTAAATCCACTTCGTGACAAGTGGTGGCGTTCGTCCGGTGGATCATTCTGTTGAGATCAATTCTGTGATCTACATTCATAGATTGTTTCTAGGAAGTTCTGAAAAATAGATTTCTTTAAATATCCCCTAGACGTTGAGCTATTAGAACTGATCCAGTTATAAGTTGTTCCACAGAAAGTTTTTCCACAGGTTGCAGTAAGTTAGATTGTTGGTAATTCAGTTTATACGACTTAGTGGTAATTGATGGCATACTGAAATTTTTCTTTAACAGGAAGGTAATTTCGGGTTTTGGTAGCTTCTTAACACATTTTTCTCAGGTTATTATTCAGACTTGGTGCTAGTCTGAGTTCGGGTTTTGGGACAGCGGTTATAGAGCGTATTTCCTATTACGTAACAGGTAGTTCCTTCTCTTTTCCCCTTTTGTCATTCGCTGTAGTTGTGAACTTACAGCAGGTTACAGGTAAGATGGCGGATATGGCCAAGTTACGAGCTGCCTGGCGTGAGGCTGCTCAGGACATGGGAATGGATAAGGAGGAGACTAAGGTCTACCTGATAAGGGAAAATGATAAGCATATTCAGCGAGAGAAAGAGGACAGGGCAGCCGCCGCAGAAGCAGCGGAGAGGCAGGCCGAGATGGAATTTAGAAAATTGGAAGCACAGGAGAAGGCAGCAGAGAGGAAAGCACAGGAGAGGGCAGCCGCCGCAGAAGCAGCGGAGAAGGCAGCAGAGAGGGAAGCACAGGAGAAGGCAGCAGAGAGACAGCATGAACTTGCCATGCGTTCCCTGGAACTACAAATCAGATCTTTGGAGGGCAGTTCGGCTAATGGAGATTCACCCGGAGCAGGAGTGAGAGACACCTCAGAAAACGGAGGCCCTCGGATGGCAGCCATGAATTTCCCATTTGACTCGTTCCCTAACGGGAATGAGAAGATTCACGTGTTTTTGGAGAAATTTCAAAGGATGGCAAAGGCATACGGGTTGGATGAGAGTCTTTGGTGTCTGAAATTATCGCAGTCATTAAAAGGACATGCATATGAAGTGTACAACAAAATGCTCATAGATGACCAGAACAACTTCGAGGCACTGCGACATGCTTTATTACAAAGATTTCAGTGGACTCCCCGTAAATGCCAAACCATGTTCAGGGAGAGCAGGCCAGAGAAGGGAGAGAGTTTCGTTCAGTTTGCAGAGCGGGGGAGAAATTACTTAACCCGGTGGAGGGAACTGTCAGGACTGGCGAAAACTTTTGAAGGGTTGGAGGAGTTAGTTCTGTGTGAGCAAATAAAGGCAAACATGTCCCCCGACTTGAGGTGGTATCTGGCAGAGCAGGGTGCCTAGCAACTCGATCAGATTATCGTGTTCGCCGAAAGGTTCCAGACAGCACAGGCCGAAGTACTGGGCCAGAAACGGAAACACCCAGACCTGCCAGCCCCAGACAAAGGAGCTTCATCATCGCAGTCGGCTACTTCACCAGCTCATCAGCAGTCAGGACCTTCTCGCAAGGAGCCTCATTCTGGTTATAACTTGCGCCCCCAGCAGCATAACAGAGCATAGCCAACAACATCTCAGGAACCAGCTAGGAACAAGGGAGATAACGATCGGTATTGTCGGAATTGTCAAACCACTTCCCACTGGATATCCCGTTGCATGAACAAACCACCAGTTCATCATGCAGCTTGTTTAAGGCCGGTGAGAGTGACCAAAGGGAATAAGTGGGAACCTGTCAAGTCAGAGAAGTTGTTCTCTAACAGTGGACCAGCCGTAGTGAATGGGACGGCCACTACTTGTTTGTTTGACAGCGGGCTCACATACCCCAGTATCGTCGCTCGTCACTTGGTGAAACCAGGGCAATGGACAGGAGAATTAGTTGATATTGGTGGCATTTTGAGGAGAGGTACCTCACAGCGTCTGCCCGTAGCCAATATTGAGGTGAGATGCAAGTTTGTGTCTGGCACAATCAAGGCAGCTGTAATGGCACAGCCAGCCCATGATTTCATCCTGGGAAGCCCATACTTAGTTTTGGGAAACTCAACCACACCGATCCTTGCTAATGCAAGGGGGCCTACTGCAGGACAGAGAAGTGAAAGAGGTAAGTCCCAAATTCACGGAGCCCCACGGGAGCTCAAACATCCTTGTCTTGCTATGAAGAGGATAGAAGCCTCCAAAGACAGTGGAATGTTATTTACAGAGGCGTATTCGCCTGTCAGCCCTGTTAAGCCTAATGGCCAAACAGTGGTGACGCCTCTGATTTCGGAATTACCTTATTTGTCGTCGGGAATTAGGCCCCCGATGGTATTACATCTCTCAAGGGAGGGAAATACTGACAAGAGTGGTACGACTTATGTCCACGACCAGCGCCATCTTCATAGGGCACAAGATAGCGGTCTGAGCGAACATATGTTTCCGACCAGCCCTGGAGCCCCATACGATCAGCACTTTTCTCAAACGGAAGAGGTCAGTGGTCTGAGCTACCGTTCGCCTACAAATGGAGATGGGCCCCACACCACCACTACCTCGCTTACTGGACGGGACTCTCGCGAAGAGGCAATAGGCGAGGCAGTGCAACCATATGCATCCGGCCGAGTATTGGAATTGGGTGTCGCTGAGGTCAGGCGCAACCCAGTGAGAACCCCAGGAGAGAGGGAAGAGACAGGAGGAGTCTCTAGACATCCTCTAGGCAAACCAAAGGGAATGAATAGTTGGCTACCAGCTATATTAGCTCCAGCAGTTTCACTCCCGCCACAGCAGATGATGAGAGAAAGAAGAAAGAACATGTGATAGCTTCTTCAGTCAACCGCAAACAGTTACGCCCTGTTACGACGATGTCTTGCCAAGCCAGTCAGTCGGTTTCAAAACACTGGGAGGCCGCACCATTTGGTAATCATTATTTACCATGCGCCGCCAGGAAAATTCGTGGGCGAAGGAAACACATGAGAGGGAGGAGGAAGGGCGACCAGCCATGTTGCAGTCGCCAGGAGGAAATCACCAGCCATGACCCTCACAATCCAGTGCTTGCAAAGATTTTCAAGGATATGGAGAGGGGCCTGTATGACAATCCTAAGTATGACAGTGATTAGATCGGGATGTAGATCTAGATAGGGGCAAGCATGAAACCCAGAGATTTCAGTGATTTAGCACGGATTCCCGCACTTCAAAGGGGGGACTTATGTGATTCTGCACTGTAATTCTGTCTTTCAACAGGCCCAATTCTGTTCTTCTATTTTGAGTTTTCACCATTTCTTCTTCACTTTGTAACTATATGTGTTTGCCATGTTTCCTCTCATTTGAATATATATCGGGTTTGGTATTTATCTGTAGTTAATTTAATGGGTTCCTTTTATGACGGTAGGTTTATTTCTTACTCCCACCAGTTTTACTTTCTTCTGATTTTCCGCCATCACGTAGATTTTCGTTGTTTACGAAAATCGCTATTTGCGTGCACGCCTGTATGACGCGTCAGAAACGTCACGTAACGCGATGCCATTTTTGGACACGCGGTCTGCGCGTTTTCAAATCTGATTGGCGTAGGTCGAAGGTATTTTATTTTCTAAGCGTTTTCAATGGTCCGAGTGGATAGCTTAAGCAGATACGTAGGCGATCAGCGGGAGTGGTTCCCTGTGTATAAATAGTCGGTTAGACCTGGGATCTTGCTCTATATGAAAAAATAATTGCCTGCCGGTCTACTTCGTATTATCGTCTCCATTGCGGGGGAAAACAGCGGTAATTGCGAGTCCCGGCAAAAACAGTGGGGGAGCATAATTTGCCAATACAAATTATCCACGGCAAAAGGACATATCTCAGGGGTCAGAGGACTCGAGTTATCGTCAGAAGCAAAAGAAAAAGAACCTACGGTCTCTTGCAGTGAAGTGCCCATGCTTTAGCGGGAACGAGTTTATTTATCATAACGCACCGAACTCATCGCTATTATAGTCTCCAGCAACAGCAAATCGCCCGGGAAACTGATTAAATCGTATACAGCCAGGAATCACGGCTGTGTTTTCCTCTAATTCCAGAGCGGGTTATAAGGGGGAAGTTATAGAAGCTATTCAGCAGCAGAGAAGTTTCTACAGTTAATCAAGTTCTTCATGCTTGATACCCAAGCTCATCATCATCGCAGTAGTCAGAAGCAGGTGAAAGGGTTACAATACCTGGGTCCTGAAAGTAACGAGAGAAGAGCGTAACGGAGACGCCGCATCATAAGTCGTCGAGTGTTAGAGAGACACTGAGACCAAGAGAGAGAGAGAGTGAGAGAGAGAGAGAGAGAGAAGGAGGGAGAAAATAGACAGGACCAGTTGTGTCTGTTCATTATCCATTTGAAGGATAGACCCTGAGCCATCGTTGTAAATTAATATGAAACAAATATAAAGGTATGTTATCAGGCACTCGCAGGAAATAAAGAAGTAGAACCCATGGTGGACTTCTGGTGTCATGTATTGTGGTTCGCACTGTTGACCTGCCATTGAAACATCATTTTTTGATGATGCATAGATGGCAGGGCGGATAGTGTGATTCGCTTGCATGGCTAGGCAGGGTTGTCGCACGGAAGGTCCAGTGTTCAAATCCTGGGTAAGCCACTCACATCTGTTGTTTTTCTATTGTCTGGTGTTCTACTTCTTTATTTCCTGCGAGTGCCTGATAACATACCTTTATATTTGTTTCATATTAATTTACTGTTTACAGGCCTCGGGTTTCCCTCCCTTATGTGCCATCGTTGTAAGCCAGGTCTATTATTTTAGCATTTCCAGTGGTGTTAGTTAGCGGCTCATATCGCCTACCAAGTTGGAAGCTGTGTAGACGTTCTTTTAGGAAGAGGCAACAGGGCGGCAACAGTAGAAATCTTATTAGTGTTAGAGAGTGGAGGCTAAAGTTGACAGCCCCACCAAATTTAGATTTGTTTAAATCACTAACCCTTTTATTGTTCGCCAGCAGGGTGACAGAAAGAATGAATGTGAGTGGGGTTTTTCTAGTGTCTATTTAATTTAATTGTTACTTTGTTTTCCAGGCTGTGCAACAGTGCACGCTATTTATTTGATTGATGTATGATAAAATTTATTGATTTTTGTGTGTAAATAAATATATATATATACTGTATCAGCTTCTACTCTATACTATACCTATATGTGGTCTAGATAGTGATGTCTGTGGTCGTTTTATACACCTTATCTCCTTGTGTTTAAAGGTAGTTAGAGGGGGTGATTCTATAGCTTTTCTGAAGTCACGAAGTGGCAAGGGGAGAGTCAAATCCTGGTTCTAGCCCTTGAGCCAATAGTATCATCTGTCCACAGGCATGTCAATTTTTCATCTAATTCTATCTTCTCAGACTTTCTCATACTAGGGTCTTGCTTTCATTCAGGCAAACTCTATAAAACTTAAATCCACTTCGTGACACATATGTTAGTACTATGTCTGACACTGTGTGTTATGTCCATTGTATGTGTCGTATTTTGAATCTAACAACACTGTCATATTTACCGCGCTCACTATAGGATAAATGGACCGATAGAATAGCCAATCAGCACGCTCATTTTCTAGTATGTATAAAGAAACCTTTTTATGTTTGACAGAAAGGACTTATTCTGTGTATTTGATAGGAAGGAGTTATTTTATTTCTTAAAGAATAACGATATATAAAAGGAAATACCTAACCACCTAAATGGCTACTGGCGACCAGGTATAAACCCGGGCGTCAGCGTCTGGGCCGGAAATTTGATTACTGAACGGCTAATAAGGAGCGAAGCTCCTGACCGGGTAGGAAGGAAAGTAAAATGACATGTCACGAAGGGCCCTAAGTGCCGCTGGTTAAGAAAAAAAAAAAAAAAAAAAAAATAACATCTGGGATATTACTTAATATGTAGGTGTAAAGACGGCCTCATAATAGTAATTTATTTAAAGAGAAAAATTGGTTTTAGTGATATTTCTATATCAGGGTAGCTCCCGATTTAGCTAATTAAAGACTGCATAGATTTAAATGCCATGTAATAACTAAACAACAAAGATATAGAAAGATAGAGATAAATTAGCAGTTCAAATATCACTTTAAATAATTAAAAACGGCCCAGTAATAAGTTAGATATAGAATATTTAAACTTAGTCACATTATACGGGCAGGCTGAAAAAACGTTTAGGTTTTGATTCTTAAACACACATTTGGACCGTGCTTCCGATTGGGCGGACACGGCGCTAGATATAGAACTGGGACTTAGGGAAGTCCGCCACAAAATTTAAATACCGAGCTGCATGAATCGAGCGCAAATTGTTACTGCAGGGTCTTTTGCTGCTGTGATCTAGAGCAGACTTTAAATTCCCATTGAAAGCCTGTATTCAGCTTGTGTATTATTGCGTGATGGTAAGAAAGATATATATATATATGTGAAGATATTGTTGATTATTTGCCTGTGTATACCCGCTTATGTGTTCGGTGATGTGTAGAAAGTGAAACTACAGGACAAGTGTGTTGCCACATTGAGGGCTTACCTGTGTGATTTTGAAATGAAAACCAGCGTTAGAAAATGTGTATAATATTTGTAAGTAGGGCAAAAATTACGACTGTAAGTTTTAATAGGGTATTTGAATGAGTATTTCATCCTGGAATTGCACACTGTTCACGAACATAAGATAGGAGTACAGGAATTGTTAACATGATGTAATCAAGTTGTCACTTGCTATTGTGTACTTAACCAAATCATTGTATGGAAGCCAATCATGGGCTAAGGAATCTTTCATAGGATGCTTACAGGAAATGAATAATCACATGGAACTGGCTGTAAGAGAAATGAAGTTATATGTCCTGTGCAAACTGTTAGCCCAATTTCTGAAAAAAGGTTTATATGTGATGTTGTGTGTATGGAGTGGTGCTGGAACCTACATGGAATGCGGTTATCTTTCATTCCAGGTTCTGTCTCGATATTACAAAGTACAAAACATCCACTGTAGAGGAAGACTGTTGGTGTCTACAGCTCGTTATATACCTCGAGCCATACCACGATTCCCAGCCTGGAGTTGCAGTTTGTGTAAACCCGACCTGATGGATGCAGATCATCATCAAATAAGATAGGTGGAATCTAGTTCCACTGTACAGCAAATCCAGTCAAAACTACAGATTATAAAAACCAAACATAAAAAAAAAACATTTAATGATGATATATGATGGACATTTGTTCAATAAAGTGAATTCTACAGTCCAGGGACAGTGATTATAGCTTGTAAAGAAAGTAATAGACTTTATCTCGTTACCTTTACCATATTATTCCTTATGGAAAAGTACATTCCATATTATTTATTTAATGTTGTAAATACCATTTGATTTTTTTTTTTAGAATTCCTGACCGAAAAAATAAATCGGTAGAGGACAAATAAATTATTAATAATTTCAGTCAGTCTTGCTTAATAATTCTTATTAAGTTAATGTTCTGTATTGAGATTTATTACATATAATTAATTCAATTTTCCCCTAGATAATTAGCCAGTAAAACAAAAGTATATTCATTAATCAATGTGGGATCTAGAGAGGTAGCAGATAGATCTTCAGTACCCCACACTATCATCATACTTGAAGGTTTACATAGCTTGACCCCACTATTGATGTCGATACACCCTTGCTCTTTTCAGAGAAGGGGGTATGTCTTATAAGACCAGTCTCTTATCTGGCACTATCCTGGTATCATCTGATACACCTTTGTGTCCAGGAAAATCTTTATTTTAATAACATCCAAACCTCTCGCGACAGTATGTAAGGACAGAATAGTGCTGGACCATACAGGGATTGAGATTATTTGTATTCCAGGTTTTATCCTACAAACTACTGGAAGTATTTTCAACTAACTCTATTGGACTCTGAGGTGCAAGTGCTCATGAAGTCATTGTAGCCAGCCACCCCCTGTTATTTCACAGACGTGGTAGTCTATGGTGGGAGGAGTTTGAATTCGACAACCACCAGTTAAGTGGCGATATATAGCCACTGATTAGCCTATTCAGTATATAACATAAAATATAAACAGAAATAAAAACACAGTGAAGGATGATTTCTTATGGACAGAATGTATCTATTACCGGTACTACCTTCACAGTTCAACTTAGTGACAAATTAGAGTGAATTATAATAATTAATCAGTGTAGAGAAAAATAGAACTTTCAAGACAGGATTCTGTTTGATAATTAAAGTTTCTATGTTTATTTATTTTATGCTGTAAATATCTTTGAATTTCTTTAAATTACCTAACCGAAAAGAGAAACCGGTATAGGTTAAATAAAATTGTAAATATGTACTATCAGACTTGCTGACATTATTTACATTGAGTTAAAAGTTTTGTTCGATACATATTATAGTTATAGAGATAGATCATAAATTAATACCCCTAGCAAAATTAGCCAACATCATCAAATAATAATACATAATATCTTAGGCGGATCTTGAAAGGGAGCAAATAGACTTTCAGGACATTCACTCTCATCACACCTGGAGGTTTATACAGCTGATCCTAACCTTTGATGTCAATACACCCTTATTCTTTCAGAAAAGGGGGTATTTCTTGTAAGACCAGTCTCTTACCTGGCACTATCCTGGTATCACCTGATACATCTTTTTGTCCAGGATAACCTTATTCTTTACTATAACGAAACCCTTTCGTGACAATTATCACCACAAAAATAAATAAATTAAAAAAAAAAACAACAAACAAGCCTTCTGCCTCTGTGTGATTAGCATATAGTATTGAAATGTTGAAAGTAGAGAGGACTTGCGAAGCGATCTAAAAATATCACAAGAGTGCCTGAGGCCTGAAGGTTTGGGAATCACTGTTCTCGTTTGTTTTGTACAAACTTCCAAGAGCTGCACCATATGGGATTGGTACAGCTGTGTTTTATAATACACGCCGTGTGTTTGTAACAGCGACATTACCATTAAATTTAACTGTGCCTGCATGTTAATTCAAGCAACAATTCAGACATTTACAGGATAAATATTTCCAATAGGAAAACCGGATTTGAGTTGCTTGTTGCTAAGAGACAAACACTTTATTTTTAGTATGACAATCGTCGTACAGAAGCGTGCCATAATTTACATGTAATAATAGCAATGTAAAACAGAATTTGTAATCTTTGCTGAAGTACATTATTAAAAAATCCGGATATCCTGGCAACTATGTTTTTCATCAGTGGATGACTAACAAACATGGACCAGTTTACCAAACGAAGAACTGCAACAACAAAAATCGCTGCATGTAGCTACTGTTCTGATGGGAATGCATATGACCAATGCAGTAAGGCCAAAGACACTACATAAATGTAAACTAGAACAGAAAGTGTTCAAACTGTTATGGAAACAATAGTGCAAGAGTCTTAGGATGCCCAGCATACCAGGCAGCCAAATTAGCAGTCAGCTGCAAGAACTGTGCCGTGTAACTTATCATTTTGGCAGCATGAAGCAATAAGAAAATACAAAGCAACACAAGAATAAAATATCTGCAGGCAAATAACAAGTTAAAAATACCAAAGAATCAGTACTTAAACAAAAGCAGGCAAAAGAGGATGATGACCAAAAAAAAAATAAAAAAATTACACACACAATTGAAATAGAAATGTAAAGGAAAAAGCAGAAGAAATATTACGGGACATAAGAAATCCCAACGCTAGCTTATGTTGCTGATGACCTGGCTTTTCTGTCTCTTAAGTGTAACCAGATGCAAGACAAAATGAGAATAATTGATATTGGTCATAATAATTGGGTCTGAAAATATACAGGGAAAATGTAAAGATTATGAAAAATAAATGCAAATGGTAGCAACATTACGATAGAGGAAACATTCTGTACAAGATGTGACTTATACATACAGACTCTTTCCAGGCAGAAATACAGACAAAGTTGGAGGAATTGACAGTGATATCAAAATAAGAATACAAAAGGTAAAAGGAGATTTCATTGCACTGAGAAATCAAAAGAAATCAAGTCCAGTCCAAATATAATCTTCATCTCAAATGTCAAAGCAAAAAAAAAAACCAAAGTGAAAGTGATGGCAAAGACTAGCCAAATATCAGTGGAACTTGAGTTGAGGAAAAGTTGGCATTGGATACCATACACAGCGAGGAAATCAACTAATAGCTTTACTAGGCAGTCTTTATTTTGGAATCTCCAGGACAAATGAAATAGAGGGAGACTGAAAAATATATGGAGGAGGTGTGGCAGTCGCGGAGTATTGTATATACCTCTTTACTGAGCACGATATTTGCAGAACTCAGGGTAGTTATCAAGTATAATGGTTAGCCTTAGAAGGCAAGTACTTAGGTTGTTTAATTTGGATGGAGGCATGCTGGTCATTATTTTTAAGTTCGTACAGAGTATGTGTGAATCTTCATCTACTGGGGTTAACTTCTGGTTTATTCACAAAATTGTTTATATTCCATTCATTCTTCCAAAAATTTGATAAACTTCAAAATCAGCATCAGAACTTGTAACGTTGTTGAACGTGAACAGTGGAAACGATTTAACAACAGTTTATAAATAAGTTTCTGGCCTTTATTCGTTCCCATAAGGTGAAGGTGGGTGATTATGAAAAAGGTTCTTCGGTATCGTTTGTCATAACTTTATTCAGAGATGTTATGTTGTTCATTTTATTAAGATGATCATCAAGACAAAAAGTGTACATGACAGGTCTACTACGTAGCCTCGTCGTCCAGTAGAAATTTATGGTTCAATTCTTAGTCAACACTCAAGCCAGCCTGTGCTGCTTTACGAATGATTAACAGTCTTAGTCTGTTCAACGAAAATGTGGGACATTATCTACCTTTTTAGTCACCCAACATTAATGTAGTAGTCGTGGTCTATTGTATAATTGATTCCTGACTAGATATAGAATTCTGAGTCCCTTCAAATAAAACCTGTAAATCGTTCCGCTGCTATAGTTCATGGTCTGGGAATTATTGCCATCTAACATTCGTAAATCAATATTTTACTACTATAATATGTATCGAACAAAACTTTTAACTCAATGTAAATAATGTCAGCAAGTCTGATAGTACATATTTACAATTTTATTTAACCTATACCGGTTTCTCTTTTTGGTTAGGTAATTTAAAGAAATTCAAAGATATTTACAGCATAAAATAAATAAACATAGAAACTTTAATTATCAAACAGAATCCTGTCTTGAAAGTTCTATTTTTCTCTACACTGATTAATTATTATAATTCACTCTAATTTGTCACTAAGTTGAACTGTGAAGGTAGTACCGGTAATAGATACATTCTGTCCATAAGAAATCATCCTTCACTGTGTTTTTATTTCTGTTTATATTTTATGTTATATACTGAATAGGCTAATCAGTGGCTATATATCGCCACTTAACTGGTGGTTGTCGAATTCAAACTCCTCCCACCATAGACTACCACGTCTGTGAAATAACAGGGGGTGGCTGGCTACAATGACTTCATGAGCACTTGCACCTCAGAGTCCAATAGAGTTAGTTGAAAATACTTCCAGTAGTTTGTAGGATAAAACCTGGAATACAAATAATCTCAATCCCTGTATGGTCCAGCACTATTCTGTCCTTACATACTGTCGCGAGAGGTTTGGATGTTATTAAAATAAAGATTTTCCTGGACACAAAGGTGTATCAGATGATACCAGGATAGTGCCAGATAAGAGACTGGTCTTATAAGACATACCCCCTTCTCTGAAAAGAGCAAGGGTGTATCGACATCAATAGTGGGGTCAAGCTATGTAAACCTTCAAGTATGATGATAGTGTGGGGTACTGAAGATCTATCTGCTACCTCTCTAGATCCCACATTGATTAATGAATATACTTTTGTTTTACTGGCTAATTATCTAGGGGAAAATTGAATTAATTATATGTAATAAATCTCAATACAGAACATTAACTTAATAAGAATTATTAAGCAAGACTGACTGAAATTATTAATAATTTATTTGTCCTCTACCGATTTATTTTTTCGGTCACGAATTCTAAAAAAAAAATCAAATGGTATTTACAACATTAAATAAATAATATGGAATGTACTTTTCCATAAGGAATAATATGGTAAAGGTAACGAGATAAAGTCTATTACTTTCTTTACAAGCTATAATCACTGTCCCTGGACTGTAGAATTCACTTTATTGAACAAATGTCAGTACTCACATACTCCTGTAGGAATAAATCCAATCCGTAGTTTCAAAACTGTATTGGGCAAATATCCCCATACTATAATCTATGGACTTGTGTTGCAGAAGTGTTTACATTTCAAGTACACCATTTTTGTAACTGAAGGTATCAATATATTCTTCTGACTGGGGTGACTTCTTTCCTCGTTGATGGATGGGTTTTTTTTAGTTGACTTTTGAAGACCAATGACTTTTACAATTAAACCAAAACGCATCACAAACCTACGTTTTACGACTGTTTTGCCTGCATATTTTGAGGTCTGTGGTTGCTACATATAAACCAAACCACCTTTACGCTAAGTGAATAGAGATTTCTACGCATAAAGTCAATGACGTCATAATACCGCTCACTATTATAAATATGCTGTGACAGAGGGAATTGGAGACAGGCATGAAAAGGAAAAAGAAGGTATTGGCAGATCTCTGAGAGATGATTACCATACAAGCAATCAATACACATGCATTTGGAAACTATTAAAAAAAAAACATTAATAAAAAGAAAAACACTATGCTTAATGACAAAAGCATGCTCATGAGCGACTGATTAAGGCAGATTTTACGTTAGCACTCAGCCTACTTTTATTTTCTTTGGAAAGAGCTGCAGAATTTCATATTGGCCAGTAAGAGAGTTGAAATCAAGTCTGGCTTAACCAATGCTGGCATTGACATCTTGGTATGTTTCTCCCTCATTTCTGATGATGTTGCCAAACAGGTAAAGCTGGGCATTTCCTCAATTATCTGATCATTGATCTCTATAAGATCTAATTAAAAATTGGCAGTTCCTTAAATATACAATTTATATAATATCTGGCTGGGTCAAAATAGTGAGTTAATTTTATTCATATTATTTCCAAAGAAGTAAGAAAACTCAATTGTATTCACCAAAATTTATTTTGATATTTAAAATATTACATAATTTTGCATTAAGAATACTCTCAAACATGAACAAAATAACAATAAATAATATTTTGTTTACATTAAATGTTAAGAAAAAAACATTAAATGTTCCATAGCGTAAATTATTAATTATGACTAAAGAAAAATGGTCTGTATTGTTCCATTAAAGGGAGCAATAACAGGTGAAGATGATTATAAGGCATTAATAATACATACAGATAATGTCCTACAACAATTATGCACCATAAAGATTGTTTATTGATCTTTATTTTTACAACACACACACAACATTTATGATTCTTCATTCATCTGCCTAGCAAAGATAATGTACAATTACCTGCAAATTTCAGAAAGCATGTTTTTTATATTAAATGTGATGTGACATACAATTTCAACTTATTACAATTTGTTAGATTTCAAACTATTCCAAGAAACAACATTTTAAAAATTCATTTATGATCATAGAGATTTATCAGAGCTATTCACTTGTTATCCAGCTTGCTGAGATCTCACGATAATTTAACTGATTAATTTGAAAATTTGCCTTGGGTCGTTTCTAGGGGTCTCTCAGGATAGGACCACTGCACCCTCTAACATGCCATAAGTGGCAACTAATATGAGGTTGTGAATGGAGCTGGCAATCTCATCATGTAAAACACATGGCTAGAGACACCACCACAACAACAGCATGGGTGCTTTGTCACAGGCTTCTCGAAGAGGACAGCTATAATGGTGGTACCATGCTGTGTAAAGGAGGAGAAAGAGGAACGAATACTTGAATTTGAAAATTAGGAGTGCTCTGAACTTGAATTAAATCTTTCACCCTTGAGGAGTGTATGCCAACAACAAAGGTTCCTTTACTGAAAACAGTCCTACCACTTTTACCCCTGTCATCCGAGAGGGAGGATGCGGTAGAATATAAGACCTTGCCCTTGGCTAAACTGAGGCCACAACATTCAAAACTTCAAGCTGTATCTATGTATATATTTATGAATTTTTGCTGTGATTAATCCATTGGTGTGTTAGGAAGTGCATAGCGTGTGTTAAGAAATATTACAGGACAAATGTGCTGTCGGCTGAAACGCAAGCATGTGTTGACTTTTAGAGACGAACGCCAGCATTGAGAAAAGTGTAGAATAATTGAGAATGATGGCAAAGATACGACTGTAAGTTTGATAATGTATTTGAAAGAGTATTAAGACTGCAATTTATCAGGAACCTAAGGAAGGACTGACAGGACTTGTTTTAATGAATCTATCAAGATATTACTTAGTATTTTTAAACTATAACCAATCATTGTATGGAAGCAGATCATGGACAAAGGAATCTAACTTAGGATTTATAAGGAAATTGTAGTCACAGTGAACTGGCTGTGATTGATGGTGAGGTAAATTGTCCTGTGCATATTTTGATGCTGCTCTGTAATTCTGTCTTTCAACAGGCCCAATTCTGTTCTTCTATTTTGAGTTTTCACCATTTCTTCTTCACTTTGTAACTATATGTGTTTGCCATGTTTCCTCTCATTTGAATATATATCGGGTTTGGTATTTATCTGTAGGTAATTTAATGGGTTCCTTTTATGACGGTAGGTTTATTTCTTACTCCCACCAGTTTTACTTTCTTCTGATTTTCCGCCATCACGTAGATTTTCGTTGTTTACGAAAATCGCTATTTGCGTGCACGCCTGTATGACGCGTCAGAAACGTCACGTAGTGATGCCATTTTTGGACACGCGGTCTGCGCGTTTTCAAATCTGATTGGCGTAGGTCGAAGGTATTTTATTTTCTAAGCGTTTCCATTGGTCCGAGTGGATAGCTTAAGCAGATACGTAGGCGATCAGCGGGAGTGGTTCCCTGTGTATAAATAGTCGGTTAGACCTGGGATCTTGCTCTATATGAAAAAATAATTGCCTGCCGGTCTACTTCGTATTATCGTCTCCATTGCGGGGGAAAACAGCGGTAATTGCGAGTCCCGGCAAAAACAGTGGGGGAGCATAATTTGCCAATACAAATTATCCACGGCAAAAGGACATATCTCAGGGGTCAGAGGACTCGAGTTATCGTCAGAAGCAAAAGAAAAAGAACCTACGGTCTCTTGCAGTGAAGTGCCCATGCTTTAGCGGGAACAGGTTTATTTATCATAACGTACCGAGCTCATCGCTATTATAGTCTCCAGCAACGGCAAATCGCCCGAGAGACTGATTAAATCGTATACAGCCAGAAATCACGGCTGTGTTTTCCTCTAACTCCGGAGCGGGTTATAAGGGGGAAGTTATAGAAGCTATTCAGCAGCAGAGAAGTTTCTACAGTTAATCAAGTTCTTCATGCTTGATAGCCAAACTCATCATCATCGCAGTAGTCAGGAGCAGGTAAAGGGTTACAATACCTGGGTCCTGAAAGTAACGAGAGAAGAGCGTAACGGAGATGCCGCATCATAAGTCGTCGAGTGTTAGAGAGACACTGAGACCAAGAGAGAGAGAGAGAGAGAGAGAGAAGGAGGGAGAAAATAGACAGGACCAGTAGTGTCTGTTCATTATCCATCGTTGTAAGCCAAGTCTATTATTTTAGCATTTCCAGTGGTGTTAGTTAGCGGCTCATATCGCCTACCAAGTTGGAAGCTGTGTAGACGTTCTTTTAGGAAGAGGCAACAGGGCGGCAACAGTAGAAATCTTATTAGTGTTAGAGAGTGGAGGCTAAAGTTGACAGCCCCACCAAATTTAGATTTGTTTAAATCACTAACCCTTTTATTGTTCCCCAGCAGGGTGACAGAAAGAGTGAATGTGAGTGGGGTTTTTCTAGTGTCTATTTAATTTAATTGTTACTTTGTTTTCCAGGCTGTGCAACAGTGCACGCTATTTATTTGATTGATGTATGATGAAATGTATTGATTTTTGTGTGTAAATAAATATATATATATATATACTGTATACTGGATCAGCTTCTACTCTATACTATACCTATATGTGGTCTAGATAGTGATGTCTGTGGTCGTTGTATACACCTTATCTCCTTGTGTTTAAAGGTAGTTAGAGGGGGGTGATTCTATAGCTTTTCTGAAGTCACGAAGCGGCAAGGGGAGAGTCAAATCCTGGTTCTAGCCCTTGAGCCAATAGTCTCATCTGTCCACGGGCATGTCAATTTTTCATCTAATTCTATCTTCTCAGACTTTCTCATACTAGGGTCTTGCTTTCATTCAGGCAAACTCTATAAAACTTAAATCCACTTCGTGACAAGTGGTGGCGTTCGTCCGGTGGATCATTCTGTTGAGATCAATTCTGTGATCTACATTCATAGATTGTTTCTAGGAAGTTCTGAAAAATAGATTTCTTTAAATATCCCCTAGACGTTGAGCTATTAGAACTGATCCAGTTATAAGTTGTTCCACAGAAAGTTTTTCCACAGGTTGCAGTAAGTTAGATTGTTGGTAATTCAGTTTATACGACTTAGTGGTAATTGATGGCATACTGAAATTTTTCTTTAACAGGAAGGTAATTTCGGGTTTTGGTAGCTTCTTAACACATTTTTCTCAGGTTATTATTCAGATTTGGTGCTAGTCTGAGTTCGGGTTTTGGGACAGCGGTTATAGAGCGTATTTCCTATTACGTAACAGGTAGTTCCTTCTCTTTTCCCCTTTTGTCATTCGCTGTAGTTGTGAACTTACAGCAGGTTACAGGTAAGATGGCGGATATGGCCAAGTTACGAGCTGCCTGGCGTGAGGCTGCTCAGGACATGGGAATGGATAAGGAGGAGACTAAGGTCTACCTGATAAGGGAAAATGATAAGCATATTCAGCGAGAGAAAGAGGACAGGGCAGCCGCCGCAGAAGCAGCGGAGAGGCAGGCCGAGATGGAATTTAGAAAATTGGAAGCACAGGAGAAGGCAGCAGAGAGGAAAGCAAGGAGAGGGCAGCCACCGCAGAAACAGCGGAGAAGGCAGCAGAGAGGGAAGCACAGGAGAAGGCAGCAGAGAGACAGCATGAACTTGCCATCCGTTCCCTGGAACTACAAATCAGATCTTTGGAGGGCAGTTCGGCTAATGGAGATTCACCCGGAGCAGGAGTGAGAGACACCTCAGGAAACGGAGGCCCTCGGATGGCAGCCATGAACTTCCCATCTGACTCGTTCCCTAACGGGAATGAGAAGATTCACGTGTTTTTGGAGAAATTTCAAAGGATGGCAAAGGCATACGGGTTGGATGAGAGTCTTTGGTGTCTGAAATTATCGCAGTCATTAAAAGGACATGCATATGAAGTGTACAACAAAATGCTCATAGATGACCAGAACAACTTCGAGGCACTGCGACATGCTTTATTACAAAGATTTCAGTGGACTCCCCGTAAATGCCAAACCATTTTCAGGGAGAGCAGGCCAGAGAAGGGAGAGAGTTTCGTTCAGTTTGCAGAGCGGGGGAGAAATTACTTAACCCGGTGGAGGGAACTGTCAGGACTGGCGAAAACTTTTGAAGGGTTGGAGGAGTTAGTTCTGTGTGAGCAAATAAAGGCAAACATGTCCCCCGACTTGAGGTGGTATCTGGCAGAGCAGAGTGCCCAGCAACTCGATCAGATTATCGTGTTCGCCGAAAGGTTCCAGACAGCACAGGCCGAAGTACTGGGCCAGAAACGGAAACACCCAGACCTGCCAGCCCCAGACAAAGGAGCTTCATCATCGCAGTCGGCTACTTCACCAGCTCATCAGCAGTCAGGGCCTTCTCGCAAGGAGCCTCATTCTGGTTATAACTTGCGCCCCCAGCAGCATAACAGAGCATAGCCAACAACATCTCAGGAACCAGCTAGGAACAAGGGAAATAACGATCGGTATTGTCGGAATTGTCAAACCACTTCCCACTGGATATCCCGTTGCATGAACAAACCACCAGTTCATCATGCAGCTTGTTTAAGGCCGGTGAGAGTGACCAAAGGGAATAAGTGGGAACCTGTCAAGTCAGAGAAGTTGTTCTCTAACAGTGGACCAGCCGTAGTGAATGGGACGGCCACTACTTGTTTGTTTGACAGCGGGCTCACATACCCCAGTATCGTCGCTCGTCACTTGGTGAAACCAGGGCAATGGACAGGAGAATTAGTTGATATTGGTGGCATTTTGAGGAGAGGTACCTCACAGCGTCTGCCCGTAGCCAATATTGAGGTGAGATGCAAGTTTGTGTCTGGCACAATCAAGGCAGCTGTAATGGCACAGCCAGCCCATGATTTCATCCTGGGAAGCCCATACTTAGTTTTGGGAAACTCAACCACACCGATCCTTGCTAATGCAAGGGGGCCTACTGCAGGACAGAGAAGTGAAAGAGGTAAGTCCCAAATTCACGGAGCCCCACGGGAGCTCAAACATCCTTGTCTTGCTATGAAGAGGATAGAAGCCTCCAAAGACAGTGGAATGTTATTTACAGAGGCGTATTCGCCTGTCAGCCCTGTTAAGCCTAATGGCCAAACAGTGGTGACGCCTCTGATTTCGGAATTACCTTATTTGTCGTCGGGAATTAGGCCCCCGATGGTATTACATCTCTCAAGGGAGGGAAATACTGACAAGAGTGGTACGACTTATGTCCACGACCAGCGCCATCTTCATAGGGCACAAGATAGCGGTCTGAGCGAACATATGTTTCCGACCAGCCCTGGAGCCCCATACGATCAGCACTTTTCTCAAACGGAGGAGGTCAGTGGTCTGAGCTACCGTTCGCCTACCAATGGAGATGGGCCCCACACCAATACTACCTCGCTTACTGGACGGGACTCTCGCGAAGAGGCAATAGGCGAGGCAGTGCAACCATATGCATCCGGCCGAGTATTGGAATTGGGTGTCGCTGAGGTCAGGCGCAACCCAGTGAGAACCCCAGGAGAGAGGGAAGAGACAGGAGGAGTCTCTAGACATCCTCTAGGCAAACCAAAGGGAATGAATGGTTGGCTACCAGCTATATTAGCTCCAGCAGTTTCACCCCCGCCACAGCAGATGATGAGAGAAAGAAGAAAGAACATGTGATAGCTTCTTCAGTCAACCGCAAACAGTTACGCCCTGTTACGACGATGTCTTGCCAAGCCAGTCAGTCGGTTTCAAAACACTGGGAGGCCGCACCATTTGGTAATCATTATTTACCATGCGCCGCCAGGAAAATTCGTGGGCGAAGGAAACACATGAGAGGGAGGAGGAAGGGCGACCAGCCATGTTGCAGTCGCCAGGAGGAAATCACCAGCCATGACCCTCACAATCCAGTGCTTGCAAAGATTTTCAAGGATATGGAGAGGGGCCTGTATGACAATCCTAAGTATGACAGTGATTAGATCGGGATGTAGATCTAGATAGGGGCAAGCATGAAACCCAGAGATTTCAGTGATTTAGCACGGATTCCCGCACTTCAAAGGGGGAACTTATGTGATTCTGCACTGTAATTCTGTCTTTCAACAGGCCCAATTCTGTTCTTCTATTTTGAGTTTTCACCATTTCTTCTTCACTTTGTAACTATATGTGTTTGCCATGTTTCCTCTCATTTGAATATATATCGGGTTTGGTATTTATCTGTAGTTAATTTAATGGGTTCCTTTTATGACAGTAGGTTTATTTCTTACTCCAACCAGTTTTACTTTCTTCTGATTTTCCGCCATCACGTAGATTTTCGTTGTTTACGAAAATCGCTATTTGCGTGCACGCCTGTATGACGCGTCAGAAACGTCACGTAACGCGATGCCATTTTTGGACACGCGGTCTGCGCGTTTTCAAATCTGATTGGCGTAGGTCGAAGGTATTTTATTTTCTAAGCGTTTCCAATGGTCCGAGTGGATAGCTTAAGCAGATACGTAGGCGATCAGCGGGAGTGGTTCCCTGTGTATAAATAGTCGGTTAGACCTGGGATCTTGCTCTATATGAAAAAATAATTGCCTGCCGGTCTACTTCGTATTATCGTCTCCATTGCGGGGGAAAACAGCGGTAATTGCGAGTCCCGGCAAAAACAGTGGGGGAGCATAATTTGCCAATACAAATTATCCACGGCAAAAGGACATATCTCAGGGGTCAGAGGACTCGAGTTATCGTCAGAAGCAAAAGAAAAAGAACCTACGGTCTCTTGCAGTGAAGTGCCCATGCTTTAGCGGGAACGGGTTTATTTATCATAACGCACCGAACTCATCGCTATTATAGTCTCCAGCAACAGCAAATCGCCCGGGAAACTGATTAAATCGTATACAGCCAGAAATCACGGCTGTGTTTTCCTCTAACTCCAGAGCGGGTTATAAGGGGGAAGTTATAGAAGCTATTCAGCAGCAGAGAAGTTTCTACAGTTAATCAAGTTCTTCATGCTTGATACCCAAGCTCATCATCATCGCAGTAGTCAGGAGCAGGTGAAAGGGTTACAATACCTGGGTCCTGAAAGTAACGAGAGAAGAGCGTAACGGAGACGCCGCATCATAAGTCGTCGAGTGTTAGAGAGACACTGAGACCAAGAGAGAGAGAGAGAGAGAGAGAGAGAGAGAGAGAAAGAGAAGGAGGGAGAAAATAGACAGGACCAGTTGTGTCTGTTCATTATCCATTTGAAGGATAGACCCTGAGCCATCGTTGTAAATTAATATGAAACAAATATAAAGGTATGTTATCAGGCACTCGCAGGAAATAAAGAAGTAGAACCCATGGTGGACTTCTGGTGTCATGTATTGTGGTTCGCACTGTTGACCTGCCATTGAAACATCATTTTTTGATGATGCGTAGATGGCAGGGCGGATAGTGTGATTCGCTTGCATGGCTAGGCAGGGTTGTCGCACGGAAGGTCCAGTGTTCAAATCCTGGGTAAGCCACTCATGTCTGTTGTTTTTCTATTGTCTGGTGTTCTACTTCTTTATTTCCTGCGAGTGCCTGATAACATACCTTTATATTTGTTTCATATTAATTTACTGTTTACAGGCCTCGGGTTTCCCTCCCTTATGTGCCATCGTTGTAAGCCAGGTCTATTATTTTAGCATTTCCAGTGGTGTTAGTTAGCGGCTCATATCGCCTACCAAGTTGGAAGCTGTGTAGACGTTCTTTTAGGAAGAGGCAACAGGGCGGCAACAGTAGAAATCTTATTAGTGTTAGAGAGTGGAGGCTAAAGTTGACAGCCCCACCAAATTTAGATTTGTTTAAATCACTAACCCTTTTATTGTTCGCCAGCAGGGTGACAGAAAGAGTGAATGTGAGTGGGGTTTTTCTAGTGTCTATTTAATTTAATTGTTACTTTGTTTTCCAGGCTGTGCAACAGTGCACGCTATTTATTTGATTGATGTATGATGAAATTTATTGATTTTTGTGTGTAAATAAATATATATATATATATATACTGTATCAGCTTCTACTCTATACTATACCTATATGTGGTCTAGATAGTGATGTCTGTGGTCGTTTTATACACCTTATCTCCTTGTGTTTAAAGGTAGTTAGAGGGGGGTGATTCTATAGCTTTTCTGAAGTCACGAAGTGGCAAGGGGAGAGTCAAATCCTGGTTCTAGCCCTTGAGCCAATAGTATCATCTGTCCACAGGCATGTCAATTTTTCATCTAATTCTATCTTCTCAGACTTTCTCATACTAGGGTCTTGCTTTCATTCAGGCAAACTCTATAAAACTTAAATCCACTTCGTGACACATATGTTAGTACTATGTCTGACACTGTGTGTTATGTCCATTGTATGTGTCGTATTTTGAATCTAACAACACTGTCATATTTACCGCGCTCACTATAGGATAAATGGACCGATAGAATAGCCAATCAGCACGCTCATTTTCTTTATGTTTGATAGAAAGAAACCTTTTTATGTTTGACAGAAAGGACTTATAACACCTGTGGGATATAACTAAATAGGGGAAAGACTGTGTATTTGATAGGAAGGAGTTATTTTATTTCTTAAAGAATAACGATATATAAAAGGAAATACCTAACTATTATAACATCTGGGATATTACTTAATATGTAGGTGTAAAGACGGCCTCATAATAGTAATTTATTTAAAGAGAAAAATTGGTTTTAGTGATATTTCTATATCAGGGTAGCTCCCGATTTAGCTAATTAAAGACTGCATAGATTTAAATGCCATGTAATAACTAAACAACAAAGATATAGAAAGATAGAGATAAATTAGCAGTTCAAATATCACTTTAAATAATTAAAAACGGCCCAGTAATAAGTTAGATATAGAATATTTAAACTTAGTCACATTATACGGGCAGGCTGAAAAAACGTTTAGGTTTTGATTCTTAAACACACATTTGGACCGTGCTTCCGATTGGGCGGACACGGCGCTAGATATAGAACTGGGACTTAGGGAAGTCCGCCACAAAATTTAAATACCGAGCTGCATGAATCGAGCGCAAATTGTTACTGCAGGGTCTTTTGCTGCTGTGATCTAGAGCAGACTTTAAATTCCCATTGAAAGCCTGTATTCAGCTTGTGTATTATTGCGTGATGGTAAGAAAGATATATATATATATATGTGTAGATATTGTTGATTATTTGCCTGTGTATACCCGCTTATGTGTTCGGTGATGTGTAGAAAGTGAAACTACAGGACAAGTGTGTTGCCACATTGAGGGCTTACCTGTGTGATTTTGAAATGAAAACCAGCGTTAGAAAATGTGTATAATATTTGTAAGTAGGGCAAAAATTACGACTGTAAGTTTTAATAGGGTATTTGAATGAGTATTTCATCCTGGAATTGCACACTGTTCACGAACATAAGATAGGAGTACAGGAATTGTTAACATGATGTAATCAAGTTGTCACTTGCTATCGTGTACTTAACCAAATCATTGTATGGAAGCCAATCATGGGCTAAGGAATCTTTCATAGGATGCTTACAGGAAATGAATAATCACATGGAACTGGCTGTAAGAGAAATGAAGTTATATGTCCTGTGCAAACTGTTAGCCCAATTTCTGAAAAAAGGTTTATATGTGATGTTGTGTGTATGGAGTAGTGCTGGAACCTACATGGAATGCGGTTATCTTTCATTCCAGGTTCTGTCTCGATATTACAAAGTACAAAACATCCACTGTAGAGGAAGACTGTTGGTGTCTACAGCTTGTTATATACCTCGAGCCATACTACGATTCCCAGCCTGGAGTTGCAGTTTGTGTAAACCCGACCTGATGGATGCAGATCATCATCAAATAAGATAGGTGGAATCTAGTTCCACTGTACAGCAAATCCAGTCAAAACTACAGATTATAAAAACCAAACATAAAAAAAAAACATTTAATGATGATATATGATGGACATTTGTTCAATAAAGTGAATTCTACAGTCCAGGGACAGTGATTATAGCTTGTAAAGAAAGTAATAGACTTTATCTCGTTACCTTTACCATATTATTCCTTATGGAAAAGTACATTCCATATTATTTATTTAATGTTGTAAATACCATTTGATTTTTTTTTTAGAATTCCTGACCGAAAAAATAAATCGGTAGAGGACAAATAAATTATTAATAATTTCAGTCAGTCTTGCTTAATAATTCTTATTAAGTTAATGTTCTGTATTGAGATTTATTACATATAATTAATTCAATTTTCCCCTAGATAATTAGCCAGTAAAACAAAAGTATATTCATTAATCAATGTGGGATCTAGAGAGGTAGCAGATAGATCTTCAGTACCCCACACTATCATCATACTTGAAGGTTTACATAGCTTGACCCCACTATTGATGTCGATACACCCTTGCTCTTTTCAGAGAAGGGGGTATGTCTTATAAGACCAGTCTCTTATCTGGCACTATCCTGGTATCATCTGATACACCTTTGTGTCCAGGAAAGTCTTTATTTTAATAACATCCAAACCTCTCGCGACAGTATGTAAGGACAGAATAGTGCTGGACCATACAGGGATTGAGATTATTTGTATTCCAGGTTTTATCCTACAAACTACTGGAAGTATTTTCAACTAACTCTATTGGACTCTGAGGTGCAAGTGCTCATGAAGTCATTGTAGCCAGCCACCCCCTGTTATTTCACAGACGTGGTAGTCTATGGTGGGAGGAGTTTGAATTCGACAACCACCAGTTAAGTGGCGATATATAGTCACTGGTTAGCCTATTCAGTATATAACATAAAATATAAACAGAAATAAAAACACAGTGAAGGATGATTTCTTAAGGACAGAATGTATCTATTACCGGTACTACCTTCACAGTTCAACTTAGTGACAAATTAGAGTGAATTATAATAATTAATCAGTGTAGAGAAAAATAGAACTTTCAAGACAGGATTCTGTTTGATAATTAAAGTTTCTATGTTTATTTATTTTATGCTGTAAATATCTTTGAATTTCTTTAAATTACCTAACCAAAAAGAGAAACCGGTATAGGTTAAATAAAATTGTAAATATGTACTATCAGACTTGCTGACATTATTTACATTGAGTTAAAAGTTTTGTTCGATACATATTATAGTTATAGAGATAGATCATAAATTAATACCCCTAGCAAAATTAGCCAACCATCAACATCATCAAATAATAACCTACATAGAAGAGGATCTAGGTATCGGATCTTGAAAGGGAGCAAATAGACTTTCAGGACATTCACTCTCATCACACCTGGAGGTTTATACAGCTGATCCTAACCTTTGATGTCAATACACCCTTATTCTTTCAGAAAAGGGGGTATTTCTTGTAAGACCAGTCTCTTACCTGGCACTATCCTGGTATCACCTGATACATCTTTTTGTCCAGGATAACCTTATTCTTTACTATAACGAAACCCTTTCGTGACAATTATCACCACAAAAATAAATAAATTAAAAAAAAACACAACAAACAAGCCTTCTGCCTCTGTGTGATTAGCATACAGTATTGAAATGTTGAAAGTAGAGAGGACTTGCGAAGCGATCTAAAAATATCACAAGAGTGCCTGAGGCCTGAAGGTTTGGGAATCACTGTTCTCGTTTGTTTTGTACAAACTTCCAAGAGCTGCACCATATGGGATTGGTACAGCTGTGTTTTATAATACACGCCGTGTGTTTGTAACAGCGACATTACCATTAAATTTAACTGTGCCTGCATGTTAATTCAAGCAACAATTCAGACATTTACAGGATAAATATTTCCAATAGGAAAACCGGATTTGAGTTGCTTGTTGCTAAGAGACAAACACTTTATTTTTAGTATGACAATCGTCGTACAGAAGCGTGCCATAATTTACATGTAATAATAGCAATGTAAAACAGAATTTGTAATCTTTGCTGAAGTACATTATTAAAAAATCCGGATATCCTGGCAACTATGTTTTTCATCAGTGGATGACTAACAAACATGGACCAGTTTACCAAACGAAGAACTGCAACAACAAAAATCGCTGCATGTAGCTACTGTTCTGATGGGAATGCATATGACCAATGCAGTAAGGCCAAAGACACTACATAAATGTAAACTAGAACAGAAAGTGTTCAAACTGTTATGGAAACAATAGTGCAAGAGTCTTAGGATGCCCAGCATACCAGGCAGCCAAATTAGCAGTCAGCTGCAAGAACTGTGCCGTGTAACTTATCATTTTGGCAGCATGAAGCAATAAGAAAATACAAAGCAACACAAGAATAAAATATCTGCAGGCAAATAACAAGTTAAAAATACCAAAGAATCAGTACTTAAACAAAAGCAGGCAAAAGAGGATGATGACCAAAAAAAAATAAAAAAATTACACACACAATTGAAATAGAAATGTAAAGGAAAAAGCAGAAGAAATATTACGAGACATAAGAAATCCCAACGCTAGCTTATGTTGCTGATGACCTGGCTTTTCTGTCTCTTAAGTGTAACCAGATGCAAGACAAAATGAGAATAATTGATATTGGTCATAATAATTGGGTCTGAAAATATACAGGGAAGATGTAAAGATTATGAGAAATAAATGCAAATGGTAGCAACATTACGATAGAGGAAACATTCTGTACAAGATGTGACTTATACATACAGACTCTTTCCAGGCAGAAATACAGACAAAGTTGGAGGAATTGACAGTGATATCAAAATAAGAATACAAAAGGTAAAAGGAGATTTCTTTGCACTGAGAAATCAAAAGAAATCAAGTCCAGTCCAAATATAATCTTCATCTCAAATGTCAAAGCAGTCCTACTTTATGTCTCTGCGCCAAGGAGGGGAGAAACTGGAAAAACCTGAGCAAGAGGATATTAGACTTCCACAAATGGGTGATTGCGCAGACTAGAAAGATTTCAATTGTTTGACAAAAAAGAAAAAAAAAACCAAAGTGAAAGTGATGGCAAAGACTAGCCAAATATCAGTGGAACTTGAGTTGAGGAAAAGTTGGCATTGGATACCATACACAGCGAGGAAATCAACTAATAGCTTTACTAGGCAGTCTTTATTTTGGAATCTCCAGGACAAATGAAATAGAGGGAGACTGAAAAATATATGGAGGAGGTGTGGCAGTCGCGGAGTAGTGTATATACCTCTTTACTGAGCACGATATTTGCAGAACTCAGGGTAGTTATCAAGTATAATGGTTAGCCTTAGAAGGCAAGTACTTAGGTTGTTTAATTTGGATGGAGGCATGCTGGTCATTATTTTTAAGTTCGTACAGAGTATGTGTGAATCTTCATCTACTGGGGTTAACTTCTGGTTTATTCACAAAATTGTTTATATTCCATTCATTCTTCCAAAAATTTGATAAACTTCAAAATCAGCATCAGAACTTGTAACGTTGTTGAACGTGAACAGTGGAAACGATTTAACAACAGTTTATAAATAAGTTTCTGGCCTTTATTCATTCCCATAAGGTGAAGGTGGGTGATTATGAAAAAGGTTCTTCGGTATCGTTTGTCATAACTTTATTCAGAGATGTTATGTTGTTCATTTTATTAAGATGATCATCAAGACAAAAAGTGTACATGACAGGTCTACTACGTAGCCTCGTCGTCCAGTAGAAATTTATGGTTCAATTCTTAGTCAACACTCAAGCCAGCCTGTGCTGCTTTACAAATGATTAACAGTCTTAGTCTGTTCAACGAAAATGTGGGACATTATCTACCTTTTTAGTCACCCAACATTAATGTAGTAGTCGTGGTCTATTGTATAATTGATTCCTGACTAGATATAGAATTCTGAGTCCCTTCAAATAAAACCTGTAAATCGTTCCGCTGCTATAGTTCATGGTCTGGGAATTATTGCCATCTAACATTCGTAAATCAATATTTTACTACGGTGTACTACTACTTTTAGCAGTCAGTACTCACATACTCCTGTAGGAATAAATCCAATCCGTAGTTTCAAAACTGTATTGGGCAAATATCCCCATACTATAATCTATGGACTTGTGTTGCAGAAGTGTTTACATTTCAAGTACACCATTTTTGTAACTGAAGGTATCAATATATTCTTCTGACTGGGGTGACTTCTTTCCTCGTTGATGGATGGGTTTTTTTAGTTGACTTTTGAAGACCAATGACTTTTACAATTAAACCAAAACGCATCACAAACCTACGTTTTACGACTGTTTTGCCTGCATATTTTGAGGTCTGTGGTTGCTACATATAAACCAAACCACCTTTACGCTAAGTGAATAGAGATTTCTACGCATAAAGTCAATGACGTCATAATACCGCTCACTATTATAAATATGCTGTGACAGAGGGAATTGGAGACAGGCATGAAAAGGAAAAAGAAGGTATTGGCAGATCTCTGAGAGATGATTACCATACATCAATACACATGCATTTGGAAACTATTAAAAAAAAAAAAATTAATAAAAAGAAAAACACTATGCTTAATGACAAAAGCATGCTCATGAGCGACTGATTAAGGCAGATTTTACGTTAGCACTCAGCCTACTTTTATTTTCTTTGGAAAGAGCTGCAGAATTTCATATTGGCCAGTAAGAGAGTTGAAATCAAGTCTGGCTTAACCAATGCTGGCATTGACATCTTAGTATGTTTCTCCCTCATTTCTGATGATGTTGCCAAACAGGTAAAGCTGGGCATTTCCTCAATTATCTGATCATTGATCTCTATAAGATCTAATTAAAAATTGGCAGTTCCTTAAATATACAATTTATATAATATCTGGCTGGGTCAAAATAGTGACTTAATTTTATTCATATTATTTTCAAAGAAGTAAGAAAACTCAATTGTATTCACCAAAATTTATTTTGATATTTAAAATATTACATAATTTTGCATTAAGAATACTCTCAAACATGAACAAAATAACAATAAATAATATTTTGTTTACATTAAATGTTAAGAAAAAAACATTAAATGTTCCATAGCGTAAATTATTAATTATGACTAAAGAAAAATGGTCTGTATTGTTCCATTAAAGGGAGCAATAACAGGTGAAGATGATTATAAGGCATTAATAATACATACAGATAATGTCCTACAACAATTATGCACCATAAAGATTGTTTATTGATCTTTATTTTTACAACACACACACAACATTTATGATTCTTCATTCATCTGCCTAGCAAAGATAATGTACAATTACCTGCAAATTTCAGAAAGCATGTTTTTTATATTAAATGTGATGTGACATACAATTTCAACTTATTACAATTTGTTAGATTTCAAACTATTCCAAGAAACAACATTTTAAAAATTCATTTATGATCATAGAGATTTATCAGAGCTATTCACTTGTTATCCAGCTTGCTGAGATCTCACGATAATTTAACTGATTAATTTGAAAATTTGCCTTGGGTCATTTCTAGGGGTCTCTCAGGATAGGACCACTGCACCCTCTAACATGCCATAAGTGGCAACTAATATGAGGTTGTGAATGGAGCTGGCAATCTCATCATGTAAAACACATGGCTAGAGACACCACCACAACAACAGCATGGGTGCTTTGTCACAGGCTTCTCGAAGAGGACAGCTATAATGGTGGTACCATGCTGTGTAAAGGAGGAGAAAGAGGAACGAATACTTGAATTTGAAAATTAGGAGTGCTCTGAACTTGAATTAAATCTTTCACCCTTGAGGAGTGTATGCCAACAACAAAGGTTCCTTTACTGAAAACAGTCCTGGCGGTTGTCTCAGTTACCATGTAAGCTTTCTCTCTGTCTCTATATAGTCTTCAACTGTTTTCCTCCTTGTCAAGCAACTCTTTATGATACCTTTATGAGTGGATATCCTTGCTTTTTCTCTCAATTTTTTTCTTTCTTGTATATTTCTTTTCATCAATTTTGGGCTGGGTACTCTCTACAGGTTTGGGATACGGTTATAAGGATCTGACAATGAAAGTTATTTCCCACATATCAGGCTCACAGGCTGTGCATTTGGCCAGTGATCCACAGTGTGAAAACAAAGCAGCTCCAGAAAAACAGACAAATGCACCCATAAGGTAAATAAATTACAAACAGAGAGCGAAATAAAGCAGAAAGACCTAGAATAAACTGAGCTCGCTCACACAAAACAGGTTCATACTGAGGAATCCCGCAGATGCAGTTAAGACAGCACCAATCACTACACACTGAAAGGCATTATGTGTCTTTCTATGTAATATGGATTTGAATCAATCTTATATTACCATATGTGTGTGAGACCTGGACAATAAACAAATTTATAAAAAATAAATTAAGAGACAGCAGAGATGTGGTTCTTAAAATCACCTGGGATGGCAAGAAAATCAGATGAGGAAGTCTTCACAGAAACAAAAGAAAGCCATGAATAGTTAAAATAACTTAATAAGACTCAAGTCAGTCAAAACTCTTTTGACACATCACGAGAAGAGAAAAATTAGATAACCTGGTTTCATGCCGTACATTCAACTCAAACAGGACATGGTGAAGGTAAACAGAAAAATATTTTAATAAAGTGGCCATATGGCAGTGGAAGAAATTGAAAACACTTTACAGTTGATTCAAGACATCGGAGATTATAGAAAATACACAAACAAGATCACAAATTCTAGTTGACATGGCACTCGATATTGAAGATATGGATTGGAAAATAGTAACTGTAAGAAGAAAAAACATTCTATGAACACAGTGGCTCTTTAACAAGTCTATTAATGCAATATAAACATCAGTAGGACGGTGATGTCTTAAATATTACTTTTTTGTGTGTGATCTCTCAAAGCTGCTGAACTATATAAACACCTTCAAATTTTTCATGTTTATGTTAAAACTGAGTAATGTCTTTAAAAATTATGCAAAATAACTACATGCTGCGCATTTACAAAATGTTTGTGTATCTTATAAAGATCCAAACTTCTCTGAAAGTTTATGTGTCCGTTTACACTGTTTGTATTCATACTTCAATAGATATAATAAACACTTCTTATCTCTGTGAAGTTTAGAAGGCATTTACAGTTTGCTACTTGCATAGCTTGTCCACTGTTCAATAGGGATTTCTGTACTGTGACTTGCCAGTTTTCTTAGAAGGTCACTTGGAGTCCAATAACTTGAATATGCTGTTCAAAAGTTTCAAAATGTTAAGAAACTTCAAAAAATTCAATAAAAAATAAAATATTACTGCACAAAATGAGCCAGTTTTCAAAACTACAGTAATGATAAATTAAAATATAATTTTATGATGCGTGATAAGTTCCACTGTATTGCTATCAGTAAAACCAGGTCACAGTTACTGTACTTACCTAAATCATATGCAAGAATTTTTAGCCCCTCCAGAGCAATTGTGACAACCTTTATATTTACCATATTTCTTTTTCATTCTTTCTACTTTCTGTATTTTATAGGTCTTTGGGGAAACTCTAAACTCACAATAAAGACCAAAGCTGCGGTATATAATGCCTGCGTCACCAGCACACTCCTATATGGCAGCGAGACCTGGACGACCTATGCTAAGCAAGAAAGAAGGCTCAATACCTTCCATTTGCGGTGTCTACGCCGCATCCTCGGCATCTCGTGGAAAGATAAAGTGACAAATGTCGAGGTGTTGTCATGTGCTGGCCTTCAAAGTATGTATACGCTGCTTAGACAGCGCAGACTTCGCTGGCTTGGCCATGTTCGCCGCATGGAAGATGGTCGCATCCCAAAAGATATCTTCTACGGACAATTAGCAGATGGCAAGAGAACAGTTGGGCGACCACAGCTGAGGTTCAAAGATGTGTGCAAGAGAGATATGAGGGCACTGGACATGGATCCAGCAACATGGGAGGATGAAGCTGCCGATCGCACTAAGTGGCGATGCTATTTACGGCACCACCTCAGATTGGGCGAAGAGAGGCTCACACAAGAAGCAGAGGTGAGGAGAAAACGTCGAAAGGAGCACCAGGAAAATAAGCAGTTGAGGGCTGTCACCTCAGTGGCGCATTCCCATAGTCAGTTATGACTGAAGGGGCTATTAGATTAGATTAGATTAGATTTTATAGGTCAGATTTTCTTTAATAACTCTGTTTAGTATTTCCTCTTCTGATAGTCTAATCTCAACTCCCTTTTCAAATACTTCATGAGTGCTGATTATATAATAATCACCCTAAACTAATTTATGTTTCCCAATCATTATATACTACTGTATGTAGGTTTTGATGATTTGTGTTCCTTTTGTTCAGTCATTCCTCTTCTACCCTGGAGTGAAGAGATTGGCAGAGAGTGCTTTTTCTTTCTTTACTCAAATTTACTCAACTAATTCAAATTTGATTTTAATACTGTGTGATAACTATTTTAACTGGATTTACTTTAATGCTTTTATTAGTTTTTTGTTTTTTTTTATCTTTTTCGAAATGTTCATCATAATTATTGTTCTGTATTGAGTTTTCTTTATCTTTACTATTGCTCTTTTATCAATAACTTTTCCCAGCATAGTTATGATTTTTATCAAACAATAATGATGATGTGCACTTCCTCTGTTTTAGAATGGTCTTTGGCATACCAAGAGATATTATAGTGGTGTCTCAATACACTAGAATGACTCTTAGCAGATACAATGCACACATTGAGTCACATGTGGGAACGTTTGCATCAAGAATACTCACCTGGAAGTTTTCTCACAAAATAGCATTATGGCACAGCACACAACACTGCTCTAACAGTTTAAATTTGTAGCTTGCTCACTCCTCTGTATCTTGGAAAGGCGAGGCCATATTGCCTGAAATATAGCATGATCTTATGTTTGCTGGATTTATATGTTATTAAGATCAGGTGATAGAGCTCATAAGATTTCTACCTGTGAATTTTCATTATACTTCACAATGACCACAAACAGCTACAGAAACATGATATCGTCTTAACCCTAGCGACCTAGAGCAAATATAAAGATGAACTCAGAATAAAACATTAACAATAACAGTAAGTGAAATGTCAAGAGCAATAAGCATTGCAGTTGGTAAAACCACAGTAAACATTCAAATTTCTTGGCATTATGGTCATCACAGACAGAAGATTAACTGAAATACCAGGAACAGATGTCAGTTCAGAAGAAGATGGAGCAAAGGGGTGTCAGGAAATTCTTAAAACAAAAAACAGCATGACAGCATACAGGCCACATATCTTCCACTGTACATCAATAATAACCCTACCTGTGATTTCTCATGGCAGTAATAGTTAAAAGAAGAGGAAGAAAAATACTCATTATATATTATTAACTAGAGTAACAGTCCTTAGCATTACTTATTTTTTTCCCTATAAATATATGTGCCTGTATATCATCATCATTTTCCTCCGCACTCCTAACGGAGCACGGCACCACCACTGTAGCAGGTCCCCTTGCTGGAAGCCCGCACTAAGCATTCACATGCTCCTGCAGCAGTGGTTTCTGTGAGAATTTGTTTTACATAATGAGACTGGCAGCCCCATACACAACATCATATTAGTCACCTCGTATGACAAGCCTGAGGGCACAGTGGGCCTATTTTTTCTTTGTCTCTTCAGAGACCCACGGGAACTGCGCTGTACTTAACACGTGTTATTTTGTCAACCAAAACTCTCTTAGCTACTGTCTAAGCATCAAAAACATTTGAATGTAAACTAAGAATTAATTTTCACTTCTGACATTGTTGATACCTATACAAACAACACCCTCCCCAATCAATTACTGTTTTAAAATATTATTTTTATTTCAGTAAAGATGGGCAGAGATATTAGTGATAAAAATACTTTTTTGCCTGTTTTAAAGGCAATATCTTTTATTGTTCTCTAACAACTAATGAATGTCACATGGAGAAGATAACTGGAGACAGAAATGAAAGGAATAAAGAAGATACAGAAGGATGAGTCACAGTTAAAATCCTGCTCATGATCACACAGAAGATAAAACAAAGTAAACCAGTCAATGAAGTTTGTGTTGAACAATTTGGTTCTTGACACAGCAGCTAAACAACAGGAGCAATACTTTAAATATGAATACTAGCAGACAAAAATATAGAGGTCCAGTATTTCAAGTTTGTATATTTACTCTATTTGGATTGATTGGTGGGGTAAAACCACACTATATTCAGACATCTTGAATTAGCTACACTATACATCCTAACTATAACCCAAGCAGAGGTTGAATGTGACATTTTGTTCATCAATTTAAAATAAAAAAAAAGGTTTGTGTACTGATCTTCCACTGATGTTTAATCCTGGCAGTTTTGTCTGACTGAAATTTTTTTTTCTTTGTAGAGTTAATTAGGCACGGGGAAAGGTTGCAGCCTAGTCTCACTCTCCTTGTTAAATCAAAATATACTGGGTAATTCTTGCCAGATATTACTGCTGCAGTTCTTTCCCAGGATAACTATTAGTTTGCCTGATGTCTTTTCCATCAAAAAGTATTTCTCAGAGACATTCAACTAATCTATCCTGATGGACTAATGTCAATTGGATCATTCAATTCCAGATGACATCAATGAATGGGGAAAATAAATAATGTGTGTTATATCTGACTAACTAAAATGTCACAACTAATGTCAATTGGTTCATTCAAATGTCAACACTCACCAAATGACATCAATGTTCTCTGGCTTTTCTGCAACACCTTCTTCTAAGATTCGAAAGCCTTCATTGATAGCAGCAAACACACACCTCTCAATAATTTCCTGTACAGACATAACAGTTAGCAAGACTTAGTTTGGTTATTTATACACAATAAAAATAAAAAAAAATCATTCAGAAGATCAACAGCTGCTTATAATCAACTGCCATTCAGTTCTTCATCATCATCATTTGCCTTTCAGCTCCATATAGAGCATGCTGCTTACTGCAACTGGTCTCATTGCAGGAAGCCTGCACAAGCAATCACATGCTTTTCCCATAAAGCCATTAATGTTGTGGAATACTTTGAAAGAATCAATCAACCAAGCATCACAAGCCAATTACTTGAAGTAGATAGAGAAGCGCACAAGTGGAAAGTGATGAAATCCTAGAATTACTTGTGAAAAGAAGAAAATGTAAATCTGACCAAAAATATAACAAACAAATACAACTAAAATGTAAAGGAGAAACGGAGAAGTGGTTGGCGAAGAAGTGTTATCAATATCCTCCCTCAATATGGAAAATAGCTTTTATCAAGTTCACACCATATGTTCAAGGTCTTTCAGCAACTTCTTTATCCTTTTAAATGTCTCCCAATTCCATGTTTGTCTGTGTCTCTCCAGATTTTGGTAACCCTGGTTATTCCACAAGTTCTGCCTTGTAATGCTATCAGCTGCCTTCCTCAATATGTGCTCTATCCAACACCACCATGTCTTCTCCTTACCTCCTGTTCCACTGGCAGTTGTCTGGCTCTGTCCATCAAATTCCATATTGGCTGATTTTGTCATACCATTTTAATCCTACTATTCTGTTTATGCACCCATTTATGAAAGTTTGCAGCTGCTTGGTTGTGGAGTTTGTTAAACTGCCGAATGTCCATTTATAGTTCGAAAATCCAATGTAAGATGTGAATTTCAGTTCCAAACTCTGCTCTACTATTATGCTCAATGTGACCATTTGGTCTGTATACGATTTGTTTGATTTAAAACGTGCTTGCTCTTCTCTCTGATGTCTGTGCATGACATCTTTAAATCTTTCTATTATGATTCTGTTTAATATTTTATGTATCCTTTTACGTGGAAACATGCTTTCCCCTATAGCAAGTTGATTAGAAGCTCAGTAGTTTATAAATATTTCTCCATTTTCTCAGCGTCATGGTGTTTTCCCATGATCTTTTCAAAGTCACTTTTATCAGTTCCTCTCTCTGCATTTAGGTCGCCTATTAAGATCATGTTTTTACTTCTCTTTTTCTCTATGTTATTTTGAAGGCTGGAATAAATATTTTCTTTCACAGAATTTTTGTATATAATATATATAAAATTAAACATTAAATTTAAACAATGATAACATAGCTGTTCTTTATCACATTAACAATAAGTAAACAATTAAATAAACAATGATGCAAAGTTGTTTTTTTATCAGATTATTCTAAAATAAAAAGAAACAGAGACGTTCTTTGTCAGATATATAAATAAAGCAGTAACAACACAGTGAAAACTGATGTTTATCACTTTCTTCTTCTTCGATCCTTAGCCGCCGACTGTCAAAGCAATCGATGGCCATCACGCTCGGTGGCGTCTTGTAGGGCAGCTACAATGTGCTTCCACTTTGCTCGGTCGGTGGCCATCCTACATGCACAGCTTCAGCTCTGGTTCATTCTTTGCATCTCTGCCTCCAGTTCTCCACCAAGTTGGTTTTGGTTGGCTTCTCTTTCACTTTCCTTCAGGGGTCCATAGCATAGCTGTTCTTGTGATGGCATCAGGGTCTCTTCTGAGGACATGGCCAACCCAACTCCAGCGTCTGCCAGCTATGATGGTGTGCATATTTATCACATTTATCTCTAAATACTAACAAACAAATAGCAGACCTGTGGAGGGATCACTCGCCTCTTGATGCCAAGACTCTTACAGTGGTTAATGATAATGTCTGTAACATCAAGATCTGTGTATGGTGTGCGCGCAAATGGCTTCTCATACCTATACCACCCTTTTCCTGAAAGCATTCAAACAAGTGTTTAAAGTACTTCTGTACAGGCAAATGAAGCTATGACAGATGAATAAAAAAAAATAAAACCACTTGTTCATGTAAGCACAGTGTTTAACTTGGCTTCGACCAGCTCTCTGGGCACAACCTTGATACACTATTGTAAGCCTATCATATCTTTGAATTCTGACAGCACTAGTAATCAACACTTATTTTTCATGATTCAAAATTCATCTCTAATAAATATATCGTTCTTTCCTTCTTTTCATTTTTGTTTTACGTTTTTCAAATAGATATTTCTGGATTCAGACGGCATCACTAAGTAACATTTATCCCTTTCACTTGAAGTTATATTTCTATGTCCTGGCTGTAACAATAATAGACACTTATTTCCCCTTTTGTTTTAAATTACATTTTTAGATGCTGTTTAACACCAAATCTCATTACATGCTTAAAATAATATGAATTTAAGCTGCATTTAACAGATCTGTGAGCAACAATTCTTTCTTTTAAAATCAAATTTGTAGAATTTATTCAGGCAGTTTAGGAAATCTGATTACCTGTTTTCTGTCCGTATCTTCCTAGTTCATTTAAGCGATCAGGTAGTGAGGAATAACGCTCTCCATTAACATACCGAGTTTCGTAGGTCAGTTTGATACCCATTTCTTTAGCTCATTCTTGTCTAATAAGCCAGCCAACATCTGTCCCTGAGAATATGCAAGACCACACATTTCCATGATCCTTTTATGCAAATTTCAATACAAATTTAATAGGACTTATTATTTCATACCTTTACTTTATGAAAATAGTGTACTGTCCTCAGTAATAAATACAAAATAATAAGCATTTAATTTGTATGAATGAAATGCAGTATTATTTATAGAGAAACACAAGCATTATTAAAAGGTTTGTCTTAACACATTATTGCCACTCAATGTTGGTTTCTAACCTGATAAGTCTGAGACTCTAAAGGTACCCATGGACATTCCAAAATCTTCCAGCACTCTGTCAACATCTTGAGGTAATGCTCCTTCTTCAAGAAGGAAGACTGCCTGGTTTGAAGTACATGAAAGTTACAACATGAAGTCAATAGAAATACTTAAAAGTTCACCAGAAGTTTATACAGAAATAGAAAACATGTAATAACTATCAAGAAATAGTTCACACTGACCATGATTCACCGTGAACAGTTCAGATCATTTAATGATTTCCATTCCATGTGAAACACTGAGTGCAACTGTTCCTTACCAAAAATTCCTAGCTTTGGCAATCTTCTTCAGCTCTGCCCAAGGACAGGCCAGTAGCTTTAGCATCTTATTCCACTGTTCCTATCCTGGTTCTCTTTGGCATCCAAACTCATCTCTTCCCTTTTGAGTTCCAGCTGATGACGTCTGTGGTTATGCTGGTTGGTTATTTTCTGATTATTTCCTATCAACGTCCATTTTCTCTCTACTTTAGAAATGTGAATTTTTTTATTTTTTTTTTACTGCTCAAAGACTTTTCCTGCCACAGAAGTGCGTAAGAAAGTGTTATTATTATTTCATTTTCCACCAAGAATGTATGGACATAAGTGAGAATGTGTTTATGTAATTTTTGTATTGATGATTGATGGCACATTAAAAAATACAGATTAATTGTAGACGGATTGACCGCATAAGTGAGTGTCGGTATACAGAATTTATTTATTTTTATTTATTGTTTTATTTATTTTATTTTAATATTACTTTTTTCCCCCTATTACTAGCTTGTTTGTTTCAAAAAAAAAAAAAAAACCTACTCATTTTTTTAATTATGATTGCATACTGTAAATGAATGCTGTTATGGTAACTTTATAATGTTGCCTGCCTTTAAATTAATGCTTAAAGCATCATGTGGGAATGAAAGGATATAGTATGCAAGATTAATGAGAGTGGAAGGGCAGAATGTTAGACGGGCCTGCACGCCCAATTCTTTACCCTTCGAAAATAAAGTTCGTTCGTTCGTTCTATAATCTCCAGCTGCACTGGTTGTTGTCTGGTTGTATTTTACAGGCTCGTGTTTGTTATTACATCTGGCCATGTGATGTGGAGGATGCAACAGATTTTACACTTGTGTTGAACAGTTAATATTTTACTCCTTGGAAACCAATCCAGAGTTCCATATTTGTGGGAAAGAGTTGAAGGCAAATCTGGCTTTATTTACCCCAGCACCGACATCCTGGTTTGTGCCTTCATTTGTGTCAAAACTACTTCCTAAACAGTAAAATTTTGAACTTCCTCAATCATCTGACTAATGACCTTTATAAAAATGCCGTGCTGAAGTCGGATGTGTCCGCCAAAAGGCACAAATATCGCAGCTTTGCTGTCAACGGACACAACGCAACCAACGTCCTTTTCAGGATGAATGAAGAAGAAGAAATTTCAAAAGCAGTTGACCATAAACTGAGGAAAGAACAAGCGGGCTTCAGAAAGAACAGAAGATGTGCAGATTATATATTTGCCCTCAGGAACATTATAGAGCAGTGCTCAGAATGGCAGAGACAGCTGTACATTAACTTTGTTGATTTTGAAAAGGCTTTCGACAGCATACACAGGGACAGCCTATGGAAAATTCTGAGGGCTTATGGAATTCCCAGCCGCATTGTTTCCATCATAAAAAGCCTCTATTCTAACTTTATGTGCAGAGTTGGATCGCGTAATGTAACTTTCGAAGTGAAAACAGGAGTACGACAGGGATGCCCCTTATCAACAACATTATTTTTGACAGTCATAGATTGGGTGATGCGCCAGACAACAGAGGGCAGTCCAAGAGGAATTAGATGGACAACGTTTTCTACACTGGAAGATTTGGAATATGCAGATGACATTGCACTACTCGCGCATTCACATCAACAGATTCAAGACAAAACCGATAGACTGAATAAGTATGGCCAGCAGGTTGGCCTGAACATCAATTTGAAGAAAAGACAGAGGTCATGACACTAAATGTGGGCAATCCTGAGCCAATAACAGTAAGGAACCAGAAGTTAGAACAGACAGACACATTTACTTACCTAGTGATAAACTCATACTGGCCAGTAGTTGTTAAACTCACGCTTTATTTGTTAAATGACGTGAATGTCCACCAGTTGATAAATGTAGATGTTGGGACTGGTGTAGTAAAGTGTAACGATTGTCAACTCATTAAACCCAGCACAGTTTTGGTCATACAGGTCATCTTGTCCTGGAACGTGATGAGGCTCCGACAAGAATGTGAGTGTAGACAATGAGTGTGTATATGAATGTCAGAACGCGAATGGTAGAATGATTCGATAGAGTTGACAGGTTGGTAGTACATCACTCATACTCACACTGTTCGAATTCAAGAAGTACTGGAACTACGGTGGTCTTTTTATAACATTTAATGGGACGCACACTTGGACAGTACGTGTATGGTTACAGGAACAAATGTCGACATAGACGGCATAATGTTGATCACAGGAATATCATCTTAAGTTAGCATTCATGCTTGGCAAATATCATAATGGAGCATTCGTAAATAAGCATTCAGAGTTCCATCATGTAAATCATCTGGCTTTACTGACTGGGCACGTCAGACCATAACCAATATATAGGAAGGCTCCTAGACCTAACCTCGTCTAGCGAATATCCCTTCACGTAAAGTTCAATATATATATTTTCCATAAAGATATAGGAATCCCAGACATGGGTTCTCACATGTAGCAGTGATCTCTTGGTTCATCGAGCGATAGTACAGGCATCCCTTTTTCTCACTCGATAAATACAAAGTATATGGATTTCAACATGGCGGTGCTTCTCTCGTGAGCTCCACTCACTATTGGATACAGACCAAAATTGGTCATTCGTTAAATGTCCTCATTTCTTCATAGCTTCTATCATAGAGGTAATTGAATAATATCATATAATCTAGTGCTGATACATAGGAATGTCATCTTCCTTTGAATAAATATTCTTTTCAGAAGTACCACTGTGCATCTGCTTATCGACAACGATGGCGAAGCCCAAGTTCATAATAAATTGTGGTTTTACCTTTCTATGCGAAATATAACTTTGCCATTCCTTGGCAAAAGAGAATAAACACTGGGGTAAAGTACATACAACATGTCTAAATGACTATCACTTTTCCCCATCTACTTATAGATCACTTTTTCGGCAAAAAGCCGGCTACAACAAAATTCGACATCCCGACAGGATGACAGCCATGAATCACACCCCTTGCTAGCGATACTTCCGCTGCATAGCCTTTGACCTTTTCTAGCGACAACCAACATAGTTCGACTTAGAAATGTAAAGATATCCATAAATAAGACAGACTCGTCCTACTCATACAAACACTACGTATAAATTCAGGCCATAGATATACTGAAGCAAGAACAATCTATTCCTACCCAGGCAAAGAATAAATCGCAGTAGGCCTAAATTCGTCCGCGGAGTCCGATCGAAGATGACGGAACTCCTTTCAAGGGAAGTAACTCAAAAATGACTTCTCCTTAAGCACTTAAAAAGGAAATACTTTGTTTACAAAATATTTGCGAACATAATAAGTATATAAATGTATTATATTGCAAGATAGTAAAGATTGCACTTTACACCTAGGAAGCATAGTAACACCTGACGGCGGAACAAGCAAGGACATTAACAACAGAATGAATAAAGCGAGAACAGCCTTTGCTGTTCTCAACAACATTTGGAAGTCTTCCCAGTACAGCACAAACACCAAATTAAGACTGTATGAGAGCTGTGTACTTTCTGTGCTTCTCTATGGTGCGGAATGTTGGAGAGTAACAGAGAAGGAAATGTCGAAACTGTCCTCCTTCCACACAATCTGCCTAAGGAAAATTCTCCGAATCTTTTGGCCAAACACCATCAGCAACCAAGAACTACTTATTCGGAGTAACCAGGAGGACATGCACACCATCATAGCTGGCAGACGCTGGAGTTGGGTTGGCCACGTCCTCAGAAGGGACCCTGATACCATCACAAGAACAGCTATGCTATGGACCCCCGAGGGAAAGCGAAAGAGAGGCCAACCAAAAACAACTTGGCGGAGAACTGTGGAAGCTGAGATGCAAAGAATGAACCACAGCTGGGGCACTGTACGAAGGATGGCCGCCGACCGAGCAAAGTGGAATCAATTTGTTGCTGCCCTACAAGACGCCACCAGGCGTGATGGCCGCTGACTGCTTTGACGATTGGTGGTTATGGATCAAAGAAGAAGAAGAAGAAGAAGGATCTGTTAGCTCATTACTTATTCTCGTTTTCTTTGTGTGATATGCACTAAAACATAGTCCTGTTTTTGCTGGTTCTACTCTGTGTGAATCTTTATTATTTATAAATTATATAAATATTTAAAACTAGCATATAACATGTATACTAAAATTAATATTTTGAAATGTTGCATAATCTATAAAACCAAAATTATATATGCATTCTAAGTCAAGGTGATATCACTTTCAAATGTGCAGACAAATATAAACTTTAATAGTTGCATGTAATTTATGTGGCATTCATACCAGTTAAAGTAATGGAAATTACTGAGCACAATCTTCTGATATTCAGTAGTTCAGACACCCCTTCACCTGCACTTTGATACTGTTATGTTTGCTGACAGTGAACATTACTAAAGCTACTTCCTAAATAGCTACTTACTTCACTTCCAAGCATCCTGTTCATTCTGTTTGCCACAAAGCCATCACATGTTTTGACAAGAACTGAAATCTGAACACATTGAAACAAGTAATACATTATTTCCATATCACGTTAAAAAAATAATAAACTGGGTTCAGCAGCAAATGTTATATCCCATTAATAACTGATCCACTGATTTTTCATGGAAGGAGCTAAAAATAATTAACATAAGCAGCGCCATAGTATATAACTTTTCCTTAAAGGTTATAATAATACTCGTACATAATTTCACATACTTGTCTCAGCTTTATATTTCCTCACATTATTTATCTTTCCTAACTTATAAGCAGAGCCAGGCACTCATTTTAACAGCTGGGTGGACTGAAGCTTGATGTGATTTGGTTTCAAACTTTGTTCCTTTGTGTTGAGAAGAAAGTGATCTAACCACTCTTTATATGTGCAAGATGCAACATCTGCAGTATCATTTGAAAATTCTCAAGAAGACCTATCCATGAAGACAACACCACTGAAGCCCACCCTATACCCTGTACCATGGGAGCAGGCCAGCAGTGCCCTCCAAATTAATACATCAGTCAGTGGTCTCACAAGTGGATGTGAATATAATGATCTGCAAAAACGAACTGCTACATTGAGTATGATCCAAGAAAGCTATCCCGATCAATCATGGATACATGCCTATACAGATGGATCAGCAACTAATGCTGTTAGGAATGGAGGTGCCGGTATCTTTATCTCATATCCTGACAACCACTATGAGACTAGGCACATTCCCACTGGTAAATTCTGTTCCAACTATACAGCTGAGGTTCAAGCTCTAGAGCAAGCTGCAAATATGATTTATAACACCAACTCTGACTGCCACCAGGTAGTCATCCTCACAGATGCACTGTCTGTCCTGCAAGCTCTCAAGGGTGGTAAACTCCTGCATCTGAGAAATGAACTAAACAAGGTAGCTGCCAAAAAGAGAACCATACTTCAGTGGGTACCATCTCATTGTGGTGTATCCGGAAACGAAAAGGCAGATAAACTTGCAAAAAAGGGAGGAGAATGTGAACAAGAAGATAATGAAGTCACATACTTTGAGAAAAAGAGAGCTATCCAGACTATCAGAAGAGAACAGAACCAACCCAAAGACGACTATCACACTCTCGACCGGCAGGGACAGATAACTATTTTTCGACTCAGGACAGGGCATAACAAACTGAATAAACACATGCACAAGATACGATTGTCTGCTTCACCACTGTGCACATGTGGATTAAACGAACAAACTGCTGAGCATGTTCTACAGGACTGTCCTCTGTATGACCAGTTAAGAAAGATATACTGGCCCAATGACTCAACACTAAACTCAAAGCTATATGGAGTTAAAGAGGAACTTCAAACAACAGTCGAATTCATCATGAGAACTCGTCTGACGGTGTAATCATCAAAGATGCGATCGCAAGAAGAAGAAGAAGAAGAAGAATTTGAAAATTCTCAACCACACAAGCTCAATAACATTACGTAAAAGTAAAATGCTGCAAAAACAATATGGATAAAAACACAAAAAGATACAGTCACCTGACATTGCACCCATCGTCAGATTTTGTCCAACTCCTGAGACACGGGAAGCAAAGCCACTAAAACTCAATGGAAATTTAGAACCACTGTGCTGGGGAAAATCGTGAAGGCATAGAATGCAGGACATGACACAGCCACAGCAAAAGCTCAGCCACAGAACGAAGAAATGAGGCCTGCATCATGAGCGCTTGTGACTAGCGGGGAATGCATCTCTGTGAACCTCACCTGAAATCCCAAAGCGAAGTGATCTTTAGAACCAAAAAAGTGAGTGGCCAAGCAAATCAACCCAATACTCATGGAGGAAGACATACCCAATGCACTCTTTGGGAGGGAGATGCCTGCAGCAAACACCCAATACCTCCAATGCCAAACAACATATTCCATACGAGCTCGGGCATCGCCTTGGTTACCAAGGCCAGCAAAAGAGACATAAATCCTCTGCTCCTTGTGAAAAGTCAGCGAAGGGGAACCTTAACATTTTACAGCTAAATATAGCTGGACTACAGAACAAGACAATCGAGCTTACAAAAATACTACACGAACATCAAGTACATGTAGCTATGTAGAATGTGATGGATGGCTTCAAGAGGGAAAAAGCACGACCTAGAGCAAGCCTACGACAGAATTTGGAGAAAGGGACTTTTGCTAAAGATGAGAAGAATGGGAATAGGAGGGAAAATGATTAGATGGATACAGGCCTTCCTAACAAATAGAACCATAGCTACCAACTATGCTGGTGTAATTTCACCCCCTCTTCAGGTTCACACAGAATGTGATGGATAGCTTCAAGAGGGAAAAAGCACGATAGCTGTGTTCATCGACCTTGAGCAAGCCTACCACAGAGTTTGGAGAAAGGGACTTTTGCTAAAGATGAGAAGAATGGGAATAGGAGGGAAAATGATTGGATGGATACAGGCCTTCCTAACAAATATAACCATAGCTACCAACTATGCTGGTGCAATTTCACGGAAAAGAACGCTGGAAGAAGGACTCCCTCAAGGCTCTCCTTTAAGTTGCACTCTTTTCCTCATCTTCATTGATGACCTTGCCAAACATCTGAATGTGTCAAAGGTGCTGTTTGCTGATGACCTTGCCATTTGGACTACTGATAAATATCCCATTCTGGCAAAAGCCAAGATCAACAGAGCTCTCCTTACAATGTCAGTATATTGCGAACTGTGGAAACTTAAAATCAATATGCAGAAAACTGTATACACCACTTTCTCCCGCAGCCACAAAATAGCAAAAAGACCTATCAACATCAAACTGAGTGGGGAAACACTAACAAAAGAGTAGTACCAAGTCTATCTAGGAGTAAAACTGGACAGACAATTGAAACTAGATGGACACACTACAACCTCAGGGAAAAAGCATGTAAGCACCTAAACCTCATCAAATGGCTAGCTAGTACAAATTGGGAAGCGGATAAACAAACCCTTCATCAACTATATCTCGGCTATGGGAGATCAGTGATAGACTATAACCTCCCCCTCCAGAACATTGTGAGTACTAATACCATCTCATCTCTGGACCGTGTGCAAAACCAAGCTCTCAGGTTAATTTGTGGAGGGATGAGATCAACACCCACAGCCGTTTGTGAGATAGATGCCAATATAGAGCCGCTGGATATCAGGCGTAAAACAGCACTGACTGAAGATGTCGAGAGATACAGGAGACAAGAGAAAGACCACCCAAACAAAGTACTTATTGACACTTGGAAACAAACACAAAGACTGAAACAACTATCTCTCCTGGACATAGCCAAAGAGGAAAATGATAAACACCATCTCCTGCAAGAGAGAGAATTGGAAAACAAATACTTTAGACCACCCCCTTGGAAAAAACTTCCATCAACCAACTGTCAAAACACAACTGATAGATAAAACGGCCAATAAGGAAACGCTACCCACAGTCTTGAAGACGTGTGCCTTGGAGACCATAAACAGCTACCCAACATCAGCAATCCAGGCCTACACAGATGGTTCAGCTTTCAAGACCACCTCTTTTGCAGGATATGGCGTCTGCATATGGTACCAGGATGGATCCTCTTATGAGTTCTGTGACTCCTGTGGTGAAAATTGTTTAAATTACGAAGCAGCTGAGGCCATCAAGACAGCCATTGAATTACTACACCAACAGTTTGACCTTATGGAACAAAAGCTATCAGATATAGTGATTTTCAGTGACTCCATCTCTGTTTTGGAAGCACAAACAGATTCCATACGAAAACAAAGACATTTTTCTTATAGGAAGAGCGGTTCACAATTTGATCACAGCCTATTCCATCAGTGTAACCCTACAGTGGATCCCTGGACACAGTGATCTAACTGGAAATGAGACAGCTGATAGACTTGCAAAAACAGGAGCATCTAAACAAATAAAGGACAGACCCTGCAGCATGAGAACAGCCAAACAGATTCTCAGAAACAACACAAGGGAAATCTGGCTGAACAGATGGGTGAACGGGCCGACAGGCCAAAATGTCTTTAATGAAATGACCTGCCCAAAAGACAACGACAACATAAACAGACTCAGCAGGAGAAATCAAAGTCTTGTCTTTCAGTATCGAACAGGACACACCAGAGTCAATAGCCATCTAAACCGTATCAACCCTCAGCATCTACCCATGTTTAGACACTGCTATCATCCCTATGAAACAACCAGACACTTCCTCATGGAGTGTCCATCACTCACAAATGCCAGGAAAAAACTTTTACAGACACCTCTGACAGTCACCAACTCACTATATGGAACATTAAAACAACTGCAGAAAACCTGCACTTATCTAAGAATGGCATTGGGCTGCCAAGAGTAGACATGCTCAGCAGCTATGGGATATCGACAACAACAGTCACCATACTGAGATTACAAGATTGTCTTTTTTTTCACCTTTCCAATTCTCTTTCCTACATCCATGATTGTTGCCACAGTGGAAGGAGAAGTCTGAGCACCGTACACATTCTCAAGAAGTTTCATGATGTAAGCAGGAGCAAAGAAATGCATTCCAGCAACTTTGTCAGGTCTGTTAGTAGCTGATGCAATCTGTGCAGATGAACATGGATGAACTTGATCAATAAAAATTAGTCATATGACAGAAATAGCACAACATAATTATTGCCCCTCACGTTTTCGGTGGGTTACTTGCCTGTATCAACAGAAATGGTGCAAGTCTGAAATGAACATACATATTAAATCACCAGAGCACACTAATAACATAAAATGGAATATGCAACTCATAAAAAAAAAAAAAAGCCCACGTTTAAAACTGCACACTAGACTATTAATAAACTGAAAATCTTTACACCCACATAGTTAAGACAGTCCCCATCTATGACAATGACAGACAAGATGTGATTGTTAAATAAAATTATTAAGAATTTCATGAATGAATTTCTGAAAAGCATAATGATGGAGTCATAAAGATGCCAACATGCAGTGGAACATCTTTGTAAAGATCAGAAAGAAATAAGAGTCCACTTTCATAAGGTATTTTTAAGATGTTGTGGCAACAGGCAAAATTTATAAAAGGAAAAATAGAAGATGAGGGGAAAAAGATAAATAGCAGACAGTCTTAGATGAATACACAGGACAGCATGAAATATTAGAAATGAAAAACAAAACAACAATGGAAGTCATGAGATATCACCTATGCAAGTTGATATAGCAATAGATGAAGCAAATTACCAATATGAATGAGTAAAGCGATATAATGACTTTGTCTAGTAAACTTGACTTTAAGAAAAACCATACTGTTACGAGCTTTATTTTCTTATGTGGGCATATTTCTCTTGCCTTGAATTTCTCCTGACTGGACTGTAGTTTTACTGCAGTAAAGTTAGTATATTGCCGAAACTGTGGGTTTCAGCAGTAATATTGGATTCCGGATATTCAAGCATATTATTTCTCATTATATTTTTGCCCATTAGTCTGTCGTCTAAGTTTCTTGATATCTCTTTGGTGTGTGTGTGTGTGTGTAATCAACCCAACATGGTCGATCAGAACTCTTGAACGAAGAACAGAAGTGCTTAAGTATGCAGCACAAACTTCTGCAACTCACAAGCAATCGACAAGAATGCCTGAATGACAACTTTAGCATTTTATTATCCATGAATACAACATCGTATAATAATTGACGACAAAAACATAAGGTTCATATATCACGTAGGCAGTAGCGAACACACTGTACATAAGCCTCAGCTGTTTGACCTCCACATGGTCAAGTTAACTGTTACTTTAGCACATTAACTCCTCAGCGTTGTAATATCTAGCACTGTTAGCTTAATTAGAATAATTACGCAGTGAACATATTTCAATAGGTTACCATTTAGCTTTTCTCTTAGGAGCCTTATTATTTATTAAATCTCTGGCTAGTTTCTCATATTTAATTAGCTGCTCACGCCATCATAATCTGCCATAATTGAACCTGTTAATCGTTAATCTACACACACTGTATTATATTAATTTAGTTTATGCGTTATCCACCAATAAAACGCGTACCATATATTCTGGACTCGGACGTCCTTATACCTTACATTTGCCATTGGCTATTCAAAGCCTACACTTATATCTTTTAGTGGGCTAACCACACATAATCTAAAAATCCACTGCTTTATGCCCTAAGGCCACATGTCGACTCTGCGTAATCAAGTCTAACACGTCAGCAAGTAACGTACGCATAGCGTTAGGAGTCTGACTAGAGGCAATGGTGCAGAGTGCGACCATCTCGAATAAAACCAAACGGAGATGCTGGCAAAACCATGTAGCAGTCCTCAACACATACAAAGATGAAGTTTGATCATGACCATGAGTAAAACCACACAATTACCTTGTCTATGTCTAGAGTAGATGTATTTGAACATAGCAGCGCAGATGGCTTGCAAATTTTGTCCAATTTGGCAAATATTTCCTGCTTCAGTTTCAAGTTCTCATACACTGCCTCAATAACCTGGTATGTATTTTGGTTAGGAAAAAAGAACCTGGGTTACAATTGCCATTAAACAACAATCAGAAAAACAGAAAAGTAGCTAACAGCTGGTTTTGTTATTCTGAAGTCACTGTATCAATAATGACAGGGTTTCAGATCTGGTAAACTAGGTGACTAGATCTATTGACCACTTAACAAATTTGCACAATTTAACTTCATTTATTCATTTTAATTTTTGCTCCCTATGGAGCATGGAGCAACCACTGCAGCAGGTCCCTTTACAGAAAGCCTGCACCAAAGCATTCATGCACTCTTGTAGTAGTAGTGTCTGTAGCAAACTGTTTTACATAATGAGGTTGCCAACCCCATGAACAACCTCACATTAGTTGCCTCTAACAACAAGTTTACTTGGTTTTCCAAAAATGGAAAATAAAAATGCACATAAATATACTACAAGGCAGGCTAAAATTACTCTACTGACCATTTTATAACAGGCAATCTTCACTGACGCATACTTACTTAGTCGTTCCCCTTCTACCGTGAGGTGTAGAGGTTTGGAAGAGAGCGCGCCAGACTATCCTATCGGCTGTCTTCCTCCTGGCCTGGTTCCATTCTAGTCCTTGGTCCTTCAAAGATTGTCTAATGTTGTCCTCCCAGCGGACTCTGGGTCGTCCTGGGGGTCTGGATCCCTGGCTCTTTGTTTCCCATGCTTGTCGTGATAGCCGATCTTCTCCCATTCTGCAGACATGGCCAAACCAACTTAGCTGGGACTGTTCTACTTGGGTCTGCAGGGGGTGGGATTTTAGGCCTTGACGTATCATCTGGTTGCGGACCATGTCTCTTCTTGTTACTTCAACCACCTTCCTCAGATACCTCATTTCTGAGGTTTGGATCTGGCTTTTGTGGGTTGTAATCATTGCCCATGACTCACATCCATATGTCAAGACTGGGACATAGGTGAAGCGATATACAGCCATCTTTGTCTTCTTACCAACTTCTCTTTTGCTGAGGAATCCTCGATTTATGGCTTGAAAAAGTCTTCTAGCTGCTGCTCTTCGGGTAGCCAACTCTTCTTTGATGCCTCCCTTCCGGTCTATGACAACTCCAAGGTATTTAAAGTGGTCGACCTGCTCCAGGACCTGTTCTCCCAGCTGAATCTGCTGTCTTCTTTCCTCTCGTGATATCACCATGGTTTTGGTTTTCGAGCTGCTTATGATCATCCCTCTCTTCTATAGCTCTTCCTTCCAGACTTGCAGGTTGGACTGAAGATGTGCCTCTGATTTAGCAATCAGGGCAACATCATCAGCAAATGCCAGCTCTGAAATACAGAACTGTCTCATCTTCCAGTTCCCCACTGAATACTTTCCTGTCCTCTCCTTACTTGCCTTGATGACATCGTTCATGAGGAGTGACAAATAAGCATGGATAAGTATTGCTAATGATGTGGAAAGACAAAAGACATATCACTCTTTCATAGTCAATAAATTCTTCAATAATGACAGAATATGAATGTAACGCCAATGTTAATCTGTTTTCCTAAATTGTCTGGGACTACAAGAATACTATGGGAGGTGTTACCTTGTTGCACCAAGCATCATGGACTACCATATATAATAACGATTTTTCTGTGTTTTCACATTTCACTCTAAATCATGCTAATTCATTGTAACACTTACTCTGATGAAACCATTTCAATTATAAAATAAAATCCAATAGTGTACAATACTGATAGAATACAATTGCAAAGAAAATGTGAACCTTACTCTAAGCACATTCTGTCACTTTCTTGAGAATTATGTCACTTTCTTGAGAAGACCTATACCATTTTGTGCACAAAACTATCTGTACTTAAGCCAGCATATATTCTGTCATACCAAATCAACATCAGAGAGTTTATCCAGACTAGTGACTCCACGTAGAATCTGAAGACACTTATTTCTCTGCTCCACAGTCATGCGATTTAGCTTCACGCTGCCTTCTAGGATCTGGCCAATACTATTTAGGGCACTTTGCAGTATCTGGAATAAGTTTAAGTACTTAGACAATACTTTGTGAATACACTATAATACTACATTTCTTATATTTTGGGAAGAAAATGTCACAGGAATAGTGACATACTGCTTCAGCATGACGTAAAAGGAGTTAATTAGGCTGTCTAATAAAAGATACTCTCAGCGCTACATGCCGAGAGATAGTACTAAAATGTTCTACGTCATAGAGACAGTGACGTAAACAGATTTTAACAGACTAGGCAACAAGAGAATCTGGAAGCAAGATGGGCAGAGGAATGATAAGAAAACCCAACAACTTGGGCTGAATTAATCTACATAGGATTTTTACTATAAATTCATGTTCAAATTGTAGAACATCTTTGTGATAATGGATTCGTGTAGGAATTTTCAGGTTGGCATTATCGACAACCTTGCTACTTCCACTGTAGAAGGATGGTTGCAAGGAAAGGTCAAACAATCATAGACACCATTCTAACGTGAACTGTATCACTCACAGACATGTCCTTTCTACCAAGATAAAAGGTTGGTAATCATAGCTTGACTTGATGAGTTAATCCTACGTAGAAATAAATATCCTATGGATTCCATCAAAAAAATTATGAAAAGTAAAAGAAATATTATCCCGGGGAATCCCCCTGTACACTTTGCTTAACCCCAAAATCATAAGCCCATGAATTTTCCCAAGAGAGGGAAAAGAAAGGAACAATTACAACAATCAATGTTGTAGGAGATGAATATCTATCTGGTAATGTGCCACATCAGAATGATTCTCAGCAATGGGTTTTAAGTTGCATGCTTTATCCATGACTTTTTGTGTACGAACTTGTTTCCCCAAGTTACATCGTTTTCTTTGATAACGAATGAAAATGACAATATAATGACAGAGAAAGAAAAATGGTCTGGATATGAAGAAATGAATAAAATGACAGTAGAAATCAGATTTCTTGGTCTTTTCGTGCATTTGAAATAAGAAATTTGTCATCGTTCAAGTTAACGTTTTATATTCTACGTATTGCTTCACTTGATTTTGTTGTTGAGAAAACAATAACAACTAAATAAATAATGCTGAAAGATGAAGAGTATTAAAGATCAGGTTCATAATAAATAAATAATCAACTGAGAGGTCACAGAGAAGTATTACTCTATACATCATGAACATTATCGAGGATTTTAGATTATCATAATCTTACCTCGCATGGCCTTAAAAGTCAACAAGAACATAAATACATTAAAAACCTGTGGTACCGACTAAAAGAAACGTTAGTTTACGATCACAACCTAATTAAGATCAACTGTGACAAAAAGGCATATTAAAAACTCCTTAAAATCACAGTAAACAAACAAAATTTAATAATTAATAACGTAACACAATTAAGCAATAAAACTTAACTTTTTTATGTTGTTGCAAAATTTTAAGAGACACCAAATCTTTGAGTCAGTTCCTATGTTCAAATAAATAATTTAAAAAAAAGTAAATTTCTGGACACCGAAAGATCAAAGAAAAAATTCTTTAGCTACATAAAAATATTCAATGTTCCACTGTTAAACCTCTTCTTTAAGTGAGTGCTCTGATTCAAAAGTTATTAATGGTTTCTCCTTCATAATGCAGTATTTCCATTAGGTTGGTACTTCTTCATTATTCTTTTATATTATCTATAAACTATTCCATTCTTGTTATGTATGTCATTATTTTTCACCATATGTTCTCAAATATGCAATCAACACTTAGCTACACACAACCATTTCGCTCCTAATGGAGCATGGTGCCTGTACTATAGGGCACCTCAACTTCACCAGAGTTTCCTTTTAACACTGTTCCCTCTGAAACTTCCTCTCGAACTACTATTATTTTGCTGCCTCTGCTTGCAGGAGTTCTTTAATACACTATTTCCAAATACTGAGTATTTCTTCATCTTCATATTGTCCGTTTTCTGCAGATGTTTTCAGCTCCAGCCATGATAAAGTCAATCTTATTTGGATTTCTCTATTAATTCTTTGAGTAAATCAACGTTATATCAGTTTTCCGGTTCAGCCTGTTTGACACGGGAGCCGCGGTAGCATAGTGGTTAGTGCACTGGCTTCCTAGCGCAGTGGTCTATGGTTTGATCCCCAGATGAGGCGGAAAATTTTTAGGCCACAAACGGCTCCTGGGTCGACCCAGCCCCAAATGGGTACCAGAGCTACTCTGGGAAGGTTAAGGCGGCCGGCGTGATGCCGACCACATCACCCCTCGTGTGCCGACGGTCAAGATAATATGGGCCTAACACCATATTCCCAATATGCCTCAATGGGCGTGTAACGGGTTCCTTTACTTTTTTTTTTTTTTTTCTGTTTGACACGATCAACGTTATATGTAACTTTTACTCCTTTCTAGAGCTGTTTTCTAATTTTAACAACCCAAAATGTCATTTCCGACAGGAAGACCTTTCTAGTAAAACCTCGTGTTGTTTAAGAGAGGGGACCTAAGATGCGTCAACAGTGAGGAATGCAGTTAGCAACCAATAGCTAGACTGCTTGCGTCAGGGTCAGCGAACCAGAGCTGACCGAGACCCTACTCCACCTCCAAGTGGTGATCCTGGAAACAGGCTGCGTCACTGCAGTCTGGCTGAGTGAGTATGGATCAAAGGGGAAGGCTAACCCGGTCCCAAAAATGCAGTGCAGAAGTCGGATGTGTCGGTCGAAAGGCGCAAATATCGCAGCTTCGCTGTAAACGGACACAACGCAACCAACATCCTTTTCAGGATGAATGAAGAAGAAGAAGTTTAAGAGAGAACATGTTTTTGTGGTGTGATATTAATTTAAGATTTTTTAAGCGCATATTTTATAAGATCAAATGGCCACGCCCACTACTTCTGGTAGACCTCTGAATTAACTTCAGAGCAAGCTAGAAAGTTATTTGAAGAAATTCTAATAGTGATAATAAATCAGACTGTATTATTTATTCACAGGATAGCGAAGCAGGAGCCTGTTATCGAGTCCTCGGAAACCGAGGATGATAATGAAAGGTCTGATGTCGATAATGAAGTTATGGATACAAGAGCATGTAATAAGACTGTAATAAGTTCATATAATATGTCATGATAAAGTAATGTTTATATAAAGGCCTAGTGTAAATATATTTGTGAGTGACCTTATGTGATTTCCTATGGATTACACATCATCTTGAGAAGAGGAGCAGCTCAGCAAGGTAAGAATATATAATTTCCTCTTTTTTACAACCATGTGACCTGTTGTTGTAATCTGTGAAATTAACAATTTCCTGAGTGTTTATTGACTAAAAACTGATTGTACTTTGTTAGAATACTTCTGTTTGTCACATTTTGAAAGTTTACCCTTGGATATTCTCCTGAGGAACAATTCTAGAAGAATTTGATTGAATACTTTTGCTCTCATTTTTCACCGGCTTATTCTTTCAGCCTCCATTTTACCTTGAATAACTAATAATTTTTCAATGAATGCTTTTATACTTGTAGCACTAGAGTAAAGTACATCCATTTACCTTCAGTTTCATATACAACAACAAAGTTATTTATGCATATGAACATTTTAAAAATATATTTCCAAACAACAACAATTTTGTTTGGGCCAAACCCACTTTTTTGCTTGGGACTGAAAAAGTTAAAATAACTTTTTTCTCTCTCTATACATTGTAGTAGTATTCTTACTTTTTCATTCTGCTCCACCAACAAAACAGGAATTCCAACTCGTATGAGACACACAGCAATGCCAGACCCCATGGTGCCAGCACCAATGACACCCACAGATCTGATAACTTCAGGCTTTGTGTTGGCAATGCTAGCTCCACCTGGAAGTTTCCACTGTTTAAGTATGATAATTAATTAAACAAAAAATGTTAACAACACAACAGTATAGCTGACATTTATTATTTCTAACAGTGTTTATTTGCAATATAACATTTTTTTCAGGTGGTAAATACTGCATTAATGAGTTGCTCGTGATCTCTTCTGAGTTAAAATGCAGATGTAATGAACAAGAAACTTTTTGTTTCATAAGAGCCTTCTAAAAAAGGTTAAGATAATCCCATAGAAGGTATTGCCAGTGGGGGTTGAAGTGTTAGAGACTTTGCTACACCAGGTCTCAGCTTCATGAGGTGGGGTGACCAGTTCCTTTCCTCACTGCCTTTGCCTTCTCAAACTTAATAGCAGAATCAGGTACCTATTTACAGCTGGTCAGATGAGTGTGAAGCTATTAGGTTTCTAGCCCTGAGCCCACTAACTTTGCCACGGGAGGAAAGTGATCTAACCACTCTACTAATCGAGAGCTGAAAGACCCTTCTATAGTTTCAATATTTCTATCTAAACTAGCTAAAGACCCATTTACAGTTTCAATATTTCTATCTAAACTAGCTAAAGACCCACTTACAGTTTCAATATTTCTATCTAAACTATCTAAAGACCCATTTACAGTTTCAATATTTCTATCTAAACTATCTAAAGACCCTTTTATAGTTTCAATATTCCTATCTAAACTAGCTAAAGACTCATTTACAGTTTCAATATTTATATCTAAACTAGCTAAAGACTCATTTACAGTTTCAATATTTCTATCTAAACTATCTAAAGACCCATTTACAGTTTCAATATTTCTATCTAAACTATCTAAAGACCCTTTTATAGTTTCAATATTCCTATCTAAAGACTCATTTACAGTTTCAATATTTCTATCTAAACTAGCTAAAGACTCATTTACAGTTTCAATATTTCTATCTAAACTAGCTAAAGACCCATTTACAGTTTCAATATTTCTATCTAAACTAGCTAAAGACCCATTTACAGTTTCAATATTTCTATCTAAACTAGCTAAAGAGCCATTTACGATTTCAATATTTCTATCTAAACTAGCTAAAGAGCCATTTACAGTTTCAATATTTCTATCTAAACTAGCTAAAGACCCATTTAAAGTTTCAATATTTCTATCTAAACTAGCTAAAGAGCCATTTACAGTTTCAATATTTTTATCTAAGCTAGCTAAAGACCCATTTAAAGTTTCAATATTTCTATCTAAACTAGCTAAAGACCCATTTAAAGTTTCAATATTTCTATCTAAACTAGCTAAAGACCCCCCAAAAAAAGGTGTAACAGTACTGACAACATATATTTCATCTGTGCTATTTATTTTGGACCAGAATGTATGCAAACAAGTTTTTGGATTATGATCTCTAATTAGAAAAGACAAATGTAAAAATGAATAACGTGATCTCTAACCAGTATGGACATATGTCAAAATGAGTAACGTGATCTCTAATTAGTACAGACAAATGTAAAAATGGGTAACGTGATCTCTAATTAGACATTTGTCAAAACTAGTAACTTGTGATCTATAATTAGTAGGACATATGTCAAAATGAGTAACATGTGATCATTAATTAGGACATGTCAAATGCAGTAACATGTGATCAGATCTCTAAGTTGTAAGAACATGTGTCGAAATGAGTAACACATGATCATTTATTAGTTAGGACATATATCAAACTGAGAAACATACAATCTCTGATTACTAAGGACATGTGTCAAAATGAGTAACATATCACATACATGCAGCAGACACAAATGCATACCCGTGGAGCTGAGCGATCAGCAAAGAATGAATACCTCAATGCTGCTGACTGACCACTAGACATCAGTTCATTAAACAGTGTTCTTTCCAAGTTAGAGGCTGCCTCAAATGGCAACTTTGCAGCACCCCGTATGGATTTCAAGCAGTTCTATACAATTCAACAACAATAAATGTTGGCTACAACATAAGGAAAGCATGACTACATTTTGAAAAAGATAAAAGAAAGAAAGAAAAATGCATAGAATATTTACAAAAAAACACATAAGGCAACTGAGGCATGACACTTGCAAAAATGCTGTTGATAAGAATAATAGTTTGTTAATACCAAAATTTTTTTGTTACATGAGCAGGAATTAAGAGTTCACCAGAGAACGGGGTCATGAAAATCTCTCTGAAGCTTGTGAATATCATCATCTTTTTTTTTCCATATCTCTCCTTAAGGAACATGCAGCTGGTTTTTTTGAGGTAGCCTGCATCAAATCATTCATAAATTATGTAGCACTTTGTTGACATGATGAGCACGCTAGCCCTGTGCACAACTTTGTATTAGTCACCTCTTATGACATTCCTGGAGTAACAGTAGTTCTATTTTTCCTGTCTCCTGGAGACCACCGGGAACTTCACAGAGCTTTGTTTACATGGGCTTCTTAAAAAAGTAAGATAATTACTCATTTCTGTGTTAAACTACAAACTTAATTTTTAAGCTATTTCTTATGCTCTTATTCTCTATACCTATATTAGATCACTCACTATTTATCCATCTCAATGCTTTAACTCTTTCATTCCAGAGTTATTTTGCACGCTGTGCCAGACTTTTTTTGGGGCAGAATTTTATAGAGTGAAGTGTTCATATTTCAGTCTAAATTTTTGTGTGAATTTTCCTTTGAACTAGCACATATTATATATCAACATGAAGGGGAATGGAAGGAGAATTGTAATTATTAATTTATTTTGTAGTATTAACAAACATGCTGTTAGTAGACATTAAAACATGATGAATGTTATTTGAAAAACACAAAAATATTGAAAGCAAAATGTGCACTTACCGATGGCCAGCTAATGTTGTAGTCATTAAAACTTACCATTCAGTCTTGAAACATCAAGGTAATCCATTTTTGAAATAATACAACACTAGATATAGCACAATTTAGCACATTTAGTGCATTTATGCAGTGTATGCTGCAGCCACTAAAAACTTCACAACACTGAAAAAATCCACTAAAAACTTCACAACACTGAAAAAATCCTAGAATATATATATTACCAGATTATGGCTTTTTCCAGCACATAAACTAGAAAAATATAAAATGAAATATTTTCATAATATATTTACATGATTATTTTATGATTCAAGCTTGCGCTGTGTGTGCCACAACTTGAAGCAGTGAGGATGAAGTCGAGGTTTGCCTTCGCATCCCTCACAAATAAAGACTGTCCGCTTTACATCCTTCGGTGTACTGCACACTCTGCAGCGTCCATCATTTTTTGCTCTTACAATAACATGCTTCGAGCCCTGAAGTCTTTCTATTGCATTTGACTTAATAGGGCGGCCAATTTTGGATCTCATCATGTCATCTGCTTCAGTCATCAAGTCAGCTGCTGCTTCTGTAAGCTGGTTAATTAAAATCAGCTTGAATTTTTTAAGTGACATTTTTGTGTCAGCGCCCTCTGGTCGAGACAAAACATATAGAATATGTGCATTATTGCAGCAAATCTCCACTATCCAGTGGTATATTTTCTTCCACCATTTATTGCTTTTCCTCGTGTGGAGTCCATAATAACTCAACATCTGGTCAGCCTTATCACAACCATTCATGCTCATATTGTAGCTATGGATAGTGGATGGTTTGGTTTTTTGCCTGTGTGTAATGTCTTCAGCATTTCCATTTGAAGTGACTATCACCACAGGTTTTTTTTTGCCTTTTTATCTTTCCATGCAGTGCACATAATTCTGTCATCTTTAGAGACCCAGTGCCGGCTTTCCATATGTTTCAAGGAAAGACCTTTCAGAGCAAGAGGAAAACCTTTTCTATTGGTCTGGAGTGTCCCTGTGAAATAGAATTTGTGTTCAAGAAGGAAATCAACTAAAGCTCTGGTGGTGTAATACCTGTCAGCATATATGTGATATCCACTTCCAATACAGCCGAGGAGGGTATTGAAGATTTTAATGGCATGGCCACTGTCAGAATCACACTCTGGATTGTATGATGTATCTGATCCATAATAAGTGAGCAGATTCAGTACATATCCAGTGGCACTGTCTACCAATCCAAAACTTTTTATGTGATACTTTTTGGGCTTGGATGCATTAAACTGCTTATATCTCCAACGCCCCTTGAAACCAATAATCATTTCATCAATTGAAATGTTTTCAAATGGTATAAAGGCACTGTTGAAATTTGAGCATAGCATGTCCACAAAAGGCTCAATTTTGCTCTTTCCTTCAGCATCTACATCTCCCACATGAAGCATTGTGTGATATATAGCCTCAAATCTCTTTCTTTCAAACATTTTGAAATAGAAAGGTGTAAACAAGCTTGGCTCTCTTGAAAAGTAGTCGCATATGCTTGGTCTCTTATCGAACCCCATTGAATTAGTGACTGCAATGAATTTTAAAAATTCATGCCTATTTACAGGTTTCCAGTTGTTATACACTGATTGTTTTTGTGCTGGGGTGTTCATCTGTACACATCTTGTGGCATATTCATTGATGCTTGTGATTATATATTCCATCACATCATTTCTGACAAGTGCCAAAAAGCAATCCAGTGGTGTTGATGTTTCATCAACATATTCTGGGTTTACACCTGGTGCTGTTTGTGTACCTCGTGGCTTGGGGATAAATCTAAAGTTGTTTGAAGTTTTAACCGTACTTCTAACATCATCAGCAACCTGTGACCAGTCATCTGGTGTTGTAAGCCTAGCTTTCTTACCTTTCGATGGGCCAGGCTGGGGCAACGCCCTCTCATCACCTAGATCCGAAGTGTCTGACATGCCTGAAACACTTCCATCATCTGATAAAAAATTATCAGAGTCCATCAATTCATCTTCACTCTCCATTATATTTTCAAGTAAACTTAATGCTTTAGACGCAGACATTCGTCTAGAAGGCACAGAACTAATAGGAATATGACTTGCCATAACGCTAAAACCACACACAAATTTTTCTCAAAATCGGATCACACTTGACTAGCTAATAAATTCGATAACAAAGAAATAACACGTGTGAACAGCTCCAATTTCTTCGATAAAAAGACCGGACATCACTAACGGAAGTTCCTGTTAGGTTTAGAAAACATGGATTTGTTTACATGGTTAAGTTTCTGCATTTCTCGGCGAGAATTCTTAAGTCACGCTCAGGGAGTTGCTAGGGCACAGCGTGCAGCATTTTGCAACGCTCAGAGCGTTGCAGTGGAGTCTAAGAGTTAACACCAGATATCTTCATTAAATTCCTCAGCCACACCTTCATCTAGTAATTAATACATATATGTTACTTCACATAATAAAATATTTACCACTGGTGCGATCATCCCTTTGTACTTCCTCTTCACTTCTGCAAGGGCATCTGTTAATATTTAAAAAAACTGTGAACATTTTCTACTATTAACTCTTAGTATACGAGCGGCCTTCTAGAGAGGCCGATGATCGATCCCCGTCAATAGCGAAAATTTATAGCCGAATGCATGTTTAAAACCACTGAACAATTTAGTTACATGCATGATATAGGGGTTTCATTTCTTCACATTTTGATATATAACACTTATGTTATCTTTATAAATAAATTATTTATTGCAAAATCTGTAATGGTAGTCATGAAAGGCCGCTCGTATACTAAGAGTTAATTAATGGATAGATATTTGGCGAATACCAAGAACAATTACACAGGAGAATAAAAAGGATCCTAAATTAAGTTCATTTGCTTTTCAAAATATTTAGTACCTTTTAAAAGAGGGACTGGAAGAAGTATTACATAATAATTATTCCAGTTTAACCATTTCATCAGATAAAACATCCATGTGAATCCTGGAGCCCAGTATTGAGAAACATATAGAATGACCACTGCATTCTTCTAAGCATGTTGTAAATGATAATTAACAAGGATGGTACACAGGGTTTGCAATCTCATCCTGTAAAACAATCTGCTACAGAAACCCCTACTATAAGAGTGAAATGAAATGCTTTGGCAGACTTTCTGAAAGGTGGCTAACTGCAGAAGTGGCTCCATGCTTCTTAGGTTGGGAAAAAAACATGGAAAGGATGAGTGAAAATGAAAATCAAGAATCTCTATTGTAAAAGCAAAATGAATGAATTACTGACCTACTGATTATGCCTCGCCAACCCATGATAAGAAACTAAGAAGACATTGGTTAATGGCCTGGGACTAGACTTTTCTTCTAAATTCAAACACTAGAAAAAAAAACAACAACAAAAGCCAGAGAAATCCATATCATTTTACCTTCATAAAGTCTGTCAACACTATAAGCATCTTTCACTGAAGTTTTGCTGAGTCTCCTAGAATCAAGAGGCTTTCCAATCACACTTTTAGCAAAAGTTTTTGCTTCTTGCAAGAGATTTCCATCCACAAGCTGAAACCAAAGATGAGTTAGCTTTCAAAGACTTCTCACATCCTGAACTGCTAAATCAAATGCAACACTTTTATATTAACAATTAATCACCCCCTCTCTCTTTCACACACACACATGTATGCAAGCATGCACACAAACAACTGTGCTTCCTGCAAAATTTTCCATATCAAATTCGTGAAGACATGCACAGACTTACTACAGAACACAGAAAAACATTTGTTAAGTTGTAGCATTTACTGGTATTACCCTCATCTCCAATCAGAATATATGTATAAATAAGAACTTTGTTAGTGCCCACTGTTACAAAATATTAAGTATTCACGTTTACTTGAGGCATGAAACCACCAAAGAATGATAGATATTTCCAAATGATGCAGTCAACACAAGGATCAGACTTGCTGGATGCAATATCGTTTTACAAGACGTATTACTATTTGTGTGTTTTTGTGTTTATATATATATATGTTTTTTTTTCATTCAACTGGATGCAATATCACGTAAGGAGTGAAAGAATGACGAAATAAATTATAAAATAAATTTACACCTCTGAAATTTGGGATTACAGGAGAATGATCTGAATAATAATGACAAGAAAGTTATGCACAATAATAGCCCCTTCAGTCATAACTGACTATGGGAATGCGCCCCTGAGGTGACAGCCCTCAGCTGCTTATTTTCCTGGTGCTCCTTTCGACGTTTTCTCCCCTCCTCTGCTTGTTGTGTGAGCCTTTCTTCGCCCAATCTGAGGTGGCGCCATAAATAGCATCGCCACTTAGTGCGATCGGCAGCTTCATCCTCCCATGTTGCTGGATCCATGTCCAGTGCCCTCATATCTCTCTTGCACACATCTTTGAACCTCAGCTGTGGTCACCGAACTGTTCTCTTGCCATCTGCTAATTGTCCGTAGAAGATATCTTTTGGGATGCGACCATCTTCCATGCGGCGAACATGGCCATGCCAGCGAAGTCTGCGCTGTCTAAGCAGTGTATACATACTTTGAAGACCAGCACGTGACAACACCTCAACATTTGTCACTTTATCTTTCCACGAAATGCCGAGGATGCGGCGTAGACACCGTAAATGGAAGGTATTGAGCCTTTTTTCTTGCTTAGCATAGGTCGTCCAGGTCTCGCTGCCATATAGGAGTGTGCTGGTGACGCAGGCATTATATACCGCAGCTTTGGTCTTCATTTTGAGCTTGGAGTTTCCCCAAACACGCGATGTGAGGCGGGCAAAGGTAACTGCAGATTTGCCAATGCGGCTGTCGATTTCTGTATCCAGTGAGAGTTTGTCATTGATGGTAGACCCTAGGTATGTGAAGTGGTGCACCACTGCCAATTCATAGTTATCGATAGTGATAACTGGTGCAGCACAACAGACATAAAAATAGAGAAAATAGTCAAGGGCTCTGAAGGAATTGCTGCAAAAATAAAGAAAAGGGTATATTTGTGATAGCTTATCAGACTAGCAGGATAAGTCAAATTCTTGCTGCAAGGGGACAGCTTGGGAAGGGAAATTGAGGAAGAGTGAGAAAGAAATTCTACAACAAATTAAAAGAACTGATAAGATCACATCAAGTGCCATCTCTGCCTTTAAGGTAGGATGTAATGAATTAATATCACGTTTTCTGTCTCTTGCATTGGTGGTGCATTCTGAAGGCTATTTCCCATTCATCTTTTGATTTTGCACCCCCTCCCCCACTTAGTGCTGTTATCTTCATGCCCATTTGCTTTTCCTTCTATTGTTATTGTTGATTAGAATTGAAGTCATTGCACCCCAGGCTAACACATAGGTGCTCAATCTCCCTTAGCAAATGTCGAAGGGTATGAATGCTAATTGTTTCTGTTGCGACTGGTTGTATATACGCCTGTGCATCCTATCATTTGTTCATCTCTGCTGGTCTTACATTTGATGCCAAATTCCAGCAATCTTAGCCTTGATGATTCTTCGATTGCAGTGTCATTCTCTAATAGGTGATCATTAATTGCCCTCAGTTCTCTCCCTTATCCATAGCCAATGCACCTTCTATGGGTGCACTTGAAGCTAATCTGTCAGCTCTTTCATTGCTGTGTACTCCCGAATGACCAGGCAGTATATACACACCAGTTCCTAAAGATTTGAGGCGTCTATGGAGGTTTTGCCATTCATGCGAGCCATCCACTTTGGACCTTCTGAAGCATGGATTGTGAGTCTGATACAATAACAGCCCTTGTTAATGAAGTTTCAGACAGCCATCTTAAGGCTACAGTAGCTGCCTCTACCTCCATTCTCATGCTAGAGGTGGTTATCATGTAAGCCTTGCGATGTTTAGTGATGATTCTGCCCTTTACTCTAGCAGAGAAGCCCCACCCAGATTTCTCACCATGGATTACAGACCCATCAGTGTACACAATGGCATCATCATACCTAGCATGATCATTTATCAGCTGATCAATTTCCAGCTCTGCCCTCCCATTGGCCAAAGTTCTGCACTCTCTACCAAGGCTGATGATGACATGCTGGTAGTTCGTCTAGTTATCACCTGACTTACTACACTCTTCTTCCTTGAATATATTTTCAACTGTGGTCACATGTCTAATAGTTGCCTCTGCCTTCCCCCTCTTTATTCTTGCTCCTTTGATGCCAGCAACGTTCCCATAATAAGTAATAATTTTCAACAGTGTTACATCACTTTATATGTTTAAAATAATTGATTTGTCTAATTTTAATCTCTTCCATTAATTCTCTCATCATTCCTAGCTTTTCTAATATTTCTTTAATTGTTTCCTTCTGTTTCCATGGGATGTGCCACATTCTGCCATATATCCAGATTTCAGTGGCCTCAATTCTTTCTTCTAAGTCTGTGTTCAAGGCTTTTCTTCCTGCATGATATAGAAATGAAGAGTATATAACACACCTGATGACTTTCACTGACAGAACTAAACTAAAACAGTTTTGAAGGAAAAAAGACTTGGTAATCAACCTCAGAGAAAGACAAACCACGATGACAAATTACTATTAAAGGTATGTCAATACTTTAACTTGCCATTCAGAATCTTCTATCTTCAACAAATATATGCTTCTGATACTCACTTTGTCAACTATACCATACTTCAGAGCATCTGATGCACTGACATGTTGCCCAGAAGTAATAATGCTCATAGCAACAGCCAAGCCTGTCAGTCGTGGAAGACGAATGGTTCCCTCTGCACCAGGCAGAAGGCCAATCAGCACCTCTGGAAAGCCAACTCTACAGAAAAGAAAGTTACAAAGTAAATCTAGCTAGCCTAACACTTTTCTAATGTCAAGTACGTATTATTGTCTGTTGGTCCATCTGTCTCTACTTGTTTTTTCATAAAAAACACGCTTGGTTCTTGGACCAACTCCATGCAATACCCTACACAAATCTGCTTCCTAAGTTATTTTTAGCCACAATTCTCCACCTTTCCCCTCTCTTTCATTACAGCCCGATTTTTGCATTTGCGTGTCTCAAGGACGAAAATTTGAAACTTTAGTGAAAGTATGGACAGGACAGTCGCTAGTCTGATATGAACAATACAGTCTTTTGTCAATATCTTCTTTGTTATCTGTCCGTCTGTATAAATGAAAGTATATTATGTCTCTGCTTAAGATGGGCTATCAAACTAGCTAGGTTTTATATTCATAACTCTATTATTAAGAAAAAACATATTTTTTCTCAAGTTTAGTTTTTGAAATTTGTTCGCGAACCTTCTCTACGGCGTTTGCCGCTGAATTCAAATAAAACAACCAAGTATCGTAAAACGTCCAAGAAATGACTGTTTCGAATAAGAGCCAAGGTCTTTTTTTGTCCATTTCCTTACATTGTGTCAACTAGTGACGTGAATTTTTTTTCTTTTACTACCAATTGCGTCTTTTAGCCTTTCTAGATTCAAACACGTGTTCAGTCATATTTTTCCTTTTTTGATCTCCGTTTCCCTCCCGTCTACAAAGGGTAAACCGTTTCGACTGCACGTCTAACTAGTTAGTTTGAATGGCGGTAGGAAATGTGGGCATGGGCGAGCATGTCTCCTAGTATCTTACGCATTATTTTTATCCCTACATTTTATCCTTATATTTGGAGATATTTTAACGTTGTATCACGGTAAATTCATCACACATCTCCCCACCTGAGAACATGCACTACGGCAAGTTCCAAAACCAGTGATACACATAGATAAAATTACTCCTCACGCCTGCCACTACTCTAATTTTGATCACAGGGGTGCCGACTGAGGAAATCTGCACCGACATTCAATGACCCCGGGATGTATTCGATAATAAACTGATAAGGTTGCAATAATAAAGACCATCTCAACAATCTAGCATTTTCATGCTTAGCCTGAGATAAGAAAACCAGGGGCTGATGATCCGTCTGGACCACAAAAGTCCTACCATACAGATAGATTTGGAACTTTTTTATTGCCCAGATTAACGCTAAACATTCTTTTTCGCTTGTGGAATATCCTTGTTCCGCTTTATTCAATTTGCGGCTTGCATAAGCGACTGGGTTCAGTTCCCCATCGGGTGAAGATGACCGTTGCAACAGAGCCGCCCCGAGGCCTACATTACTTGCATCTGTTCTCACCACGAAGTCCTGTGTCAAATCAGGCAATTTGAGAATCGGCTTGCTAGTGAGTTTTTCCTTTAACTCTTGAAAAGCCAATTCACATTGCGCAGTCCAAACAATTTTATCTGGATGTCCCTTGCGAGTCAGATCAGTCAGAGGAGCACAAACAGAGTTAAAATTTTTGATATATTTTTGGTAAAGTCCACATAACGACACGAATGATCGCACATCCTTTTTTGTTTGTGGTCTAGGTGCTCTCTGCAGTTTTTCCAAGTTCTTGGGGTCAGGGGTCATGTTACCCTGATATACAGTGTGTCCCAAGAATTCCAACTCTTTGCATCCAATACAACATTTTGTTGGCCTAGCAGTTAAATTCGCCTCCCTAAGCCCATCAAATAACATTTTTAGGGAGTTAATGTGTTCTTCAAATGTCTCTGTGGCGACGAGAATATCATCCATGAAATTCGTGATACATGGGTTATTCAGGGGATCCAACAATTTGCGCATCATCCTTGAAAATACACTCGGAGCATTTTTCAATCCGAATGGTAGCATGTTGAATTCATAATGTCCTTCCGAGGTGCTAAAAGCTAAATAAGGTCTCACTTCAGGCTTCACTGGAATCTTTTAATAGCCTTTACTAAGATCCACCTTTGAAAAGTATTTTGCCTTGTTTAATCTAGCAAATAACTGTTTTGTGTCTGGTAATGGATCCACTTGTCCTTCTGTGACAGCATTCAGTTTCCTGTAATCTATGCACAGTCTATGTTCCCCAGACGGTTTCCTCAACAAAACTACACTGGAGCTAAAAGATGATTCACTGTGTGAAATAATCCCCTCCTTCAACAAATAATCTATTTCTTCTTTCAATGCCTTCTCCTTCGCGAACGGAATAGAATAGGCTCTCATACAGATTGGGTTTGAGTCTACCAGTTTCATGTCATACTGTAGCAAATTTGTATGTCCTGGTTTATCTGTTAATACATCTGTATGTTCCTCCAGAACCTGTTGAACTCTCTCCCTCTGATTTTTAGTCAGGTGCTTACTGACTTTTACCTGTGCGGCTGTTTCACAAGGATGTAATGGGTATTCATGTGAGGTGAGTGGTTCCTTTTGCATTTGAGTTGCGATAGCCAAGGTCAGTAAGGGGGTGCTTTCCTGGAGTGGTCTGTCCAGATACTTCTTTAAAAGGTTTACATGATAAACTTTCTCCTTCCCCTTTTTGTCAATTTTATAGTTTGTTCTAGACACCTTCTCTAGAACCGTATATGGACCTTGCCATCCAATTTGTAATTTATTCTGGCTGCCGGGTAGTAGAAGAAGCACCTTCTCTCCCACAGCTAATTCTCTATCCTTTGCCTTCCTATTAAAATACGCTGCATGTTTCTTCCTGGCTTGTCTCAAATTATCATTTGCCAGTTTCCATCCAGCTTTCAGACGAGTGGTCAGTTCGTTCACATATTGATACGATGAGGTAACAGTCTCTTCTGCCTTCTCATCTGTCCAGGTCTTTAATAAAGCTACATCTGGACTTTTAATTTTTTATCCTTATTTTTCATGGCACCCATCGGATCCCTTCCATTGGAAGCCTTATAATGAGGACTTTTCTTCCTAGAATCATCACTCACAAATCGACCACTACCAATTTTCTTCTTGGGTTTGTCTCCCCACTTTAGATTGCTTGTGAGAGATCTTCGCTCTCTTTTAGTTTCCTCCAGTTGATATAAGGTTGACCGAGGGATTGTCAGCTTATTCTGGGGTAAATTTCCTCTTTGTACTCGTCGCATAGTGGCCATGTTAATCCATTCAAGTGAAGACTGGGTGTGAAAAGGGGGCTCCCATTCCACTTTGTCTACCTGCGTATAATAATTTTTCCTTCCAGGCCTAAGTTTGCCCCGTGGCGTTTCTGGGTCCTGCACATATTTTCCCTTTGTGGGTGTTCCCTCATGAAATACGCCACATGCTTCTACAAAGTTTTCAATATCGACATTTACGTCGGGCCAATAGTATTTTCGAGCCACCTTTTGGCAGTTGGTACCTACTTTCTCATGGTCACCATCTTTTCCAACATGTAAGCTCCTTATTAAATTTGCCCTATATACCTTGGGAAAAACCAACTGTTCGTGACCAGTGGATCTAGTTCCTGTCTTCCTATATAGCAATCTGTCCTTCATAAAATACTCTCCCTTGCTTGGAGGTGTGTGGCATTTGGGCAATTTTTTAAAACATGGCTTGAGTGTCCTATCCTCAGCCTGCGCCTTCCTCATCTCCTCTGGATGAGCATTTATAGGTTCACCTTCTTCTTCCTTTTTCTGTGACCTGGTCTGCACCGTCGCCATGATCACAGGTCTCTCGGGATTCTCCAAGAAGACGTACCTACACCCCAATATCAGAGGGTAGATTGGTTCATCTATCACTGCTGCTCTGATTTCTCCTTCCACATAGCGAGTTTTCACCGTTATCCTTGCGATGGGAAGTGTCATGAGTGGTATGTCCTTCGTCGCCCCTTGTATTTCCACTGTTTCTGTGGTATACTGACTTGGGTCCACTAGGCTAGACTTCACAACTGAATCATAATCCAAACCTGTATCATAAAGGCACCTTATGGTGACCCCATTACAAATAACATCCTCACAAACTGGGGGGTGATAAGGTTCCTGCTGTCCATTAGGATTAACCTTTAATCTTTGAGTCCCCGACTTCATTGCATCAATGTTTGAAGGTTTCCTTCTACAAAATTCGGTGTTATGGTTGTCTTTCTTACACCATTTGCACCATCTTTTTCCTGGGTTAAACGGTTTTCTTTCATTATATTTTTGGTCATTGAACTGTGAGTTTCTGTCACGATAGTCATTTCTTGGCCTATCAAAGTTTGTCCTGCCTTTATTACAATGTTCTCTGTTATCAAATTTATTAAATTGCTGTGGAGCTTTAAAATTTTCTATGTGCTTCTGTTTAGTGCCACTTACCTCTGCCTGGGCTGCCTGATACCTCTCAGCGACATTTAAAACCTCCCCCAACCTCTCTGCACCTTGTTCCATGAGAAATTTTCTCAAGTCTGGAGCCATGGACTCTCTTAATTGCTCTAACATGATCATCTCTTTAAGATCTTGGGTCTTCCCCAGAGCAGTCCATTTCTCCAAATAGGTTTCCAGTCTGGCAGAGAATTGGTGGTATGTCTCCCCAGACAACAGCTTGGCATTTCTAAATTTCTTACGGTAAAATTCACCATGTTTTTCATATCTTAATAACAAAGCCTGCTTTAGCATGTCATAATTGTCTTGGTCTTCTCTATTCATTTTAGCAAAGACTTCATAAGAAGTACCTCTCAGTCCCTGTGATAACTTTAGACTCCACCTCTCTCTCTCTAACCCATATGTAGTAGCTAATAATTCAAATCTACTGAGGTACCCCTCGATGTCATCGTCTTTCTCAACAAAATGGTCTAAATGAAACCCCATAGCTGAGGTTGAGGCTACCTGACTAGCTGCAGCATCTGAGGCAAAAGGGCTGGCACCAATTTCAGGAGCATGGCCTTGTAATTCCAGCTCCCTTAGTCATAATTCGTGCTCCCTTTGCAACCTTCTATCTTCTGCTTCCCTTTCGGCAGTCAACCTTTTTCCTTCTGCCTCCCTTTCGGCCTTTTTTTCCTTCTGCCTCCCTTTCGGCCTTTTTTTCTTCTGCCTCCCTTTCGGCCTTTTTTTCTTCTAATTGGAGCCTCTTAATCTCCCTATCTGCCTCCAATGCTTTAGCCTCTTTGTCAGCCTCAATCTGCAACCTCTTAAGTTCTTTATCAGCCTCAATTTGTAACCTCTTCTCTTCAGCTAACCTCCTATCTTCCCTTTCAATATACTTGTCACATTCAGAAGTTACATACTGAATTAAAACCTGACCCTCCATATTCATCTCCCTCGCCGTTAGCACAGCAGCCGATCTAAATTTTGCCAGGTCAGCCATCATACAAAATAACAATGACCAAGGTAAATCTAACTAATTAATGACTAAGGTAATTCCAATTATCTAATGACAGGTAATTCTAATTAATTAATGACCAAGGTAATTCTAATTATTTAATTAATTAACTAACTACCACTGGCTGTGAAGATTCACCAACTTTTATTTTCCCCTTTTATTTTAAGGGACACTTTTTAAATTTTTACAATCTGTCCCCACTGGTTTAATTCTCCCACCAGGAGATTCCAATATCTTTGATTAACTAAATATCCCTGGACAAGACCCCAATATTGTAGTGGTTTAGATGGTACTGTATGGTTGTTGTGTTACCTAGTGTAATGTATGAGGTCAGCTGTGAAGGCTCCTGAGATAAATGTTTATGTGAATTACAGAAGGCCCTTCTTACTACCACTACGACCTCAAACAGATCTCTTTTACTATTATGAATGTAGCTTCGTTAAAAAGTCTAGGGTACTGAAATGTAATGTGTTTTAGTAGAATATACAAACACACACAGATAATTAATAAGTCTAATAATATTAATAAAATTCTATAACACACTGAACTAACTCAGACTGTTTTAGTTTCAATATTAGAATTTTTTCTAAATTTATTTGTTCTGAACCAATGTTTTATTTGGTCAGAACATATGAAATGTTATGGAGTTATAAATGGAATGCATAAATATATGGCATAATAAAATGGAATGTGTGTACATAGGTATTTTATAAGACTGGTTAATATTAATTATATTTATAATGTCTCTGGAAGAACTATTACTGGATGTGCTGTTGGGGTGGTGTCATCACACCCACTCTGTGACTAGAACTAGCTTTGTCCATTGTCTTATAGATTTTAGAAAATGTTCTATTTCCCAAAATTCAGTATATTGTGATGGGGAAATATTTATAAATAGTTAAAGAGTTCTGGTGAATCCTCAGCAGGCCACTAATTCACTCATCTTGTCTGTGAAGATCTGATGCTGGATTCCGGTGGCCCACTCCTCTCGGTAGCTAGAATACAATGCTAGACTGCACCGACACCACTGTTAGGCAGCACACACATCTGCTTGTGTAATCTTGATTACTTATGTGGCACTACCCTAGTGCCACAACAGAAACTCACAATTCTGAAACAAAATTTGTGCTATGTGTCAGTACTCTATTTACTGCACCACTCTTACACACAGCACAACACATCAACATTACACAGAATGGGTCAGATCTCTCTGACCACACAGCACATCTTACCCAGTTGTTTTCATATAGTATCAGTTCCCCAAGACTGCATTGCATCTGAGATATGTTCAATAGTTTCCTTTTATTCAATAAGATAGGTGATATGTTCCCACTGATCTCAACAATAGATCCGCCTTCCATAGTCTTAGTTTGGCATCCATATATTTTGTTTGTCTCTAGACCCTGAACTTGGGCTGGGGACCTAGAGCGAGCACTTACTTGTCGTAATCATTCTATATGATATGGCAGTATCGATCACTCGAAATATTAAAATATACAAAATAAATGCTTTCATTCTTACCAGAATTCAGAATTGAGAACACATTTAATTGCTAGCAAAACTCAGCTGAGCTGCTGGCTGTATGATGGCGTCCCACTAAATGTATGTAATATCTTCTGGGAAAAACACCACAGGCAATAACCGACTGTGTCCCTGGACAGAATTGTATCAAATGGCAAAAATGCGCTTCTCTGTCCCGCTAATATGATTACATTTGTCCAATCACAGACTTCCCCCCTAACTTTTCAAATCTACAACCAAAAGTCAAATTTCAGTCAGATCTCAGTCAAGTACGTATTATTGTCTGTTGGTCCGTCTGTCTCTACTTGTTTTTTCATAAAAAACACGCTTGGTTCTTGGACCAACTCCATGCAATACCCTACACAAATCTGCCTCCTAAGTTATTTTTAGCCACAATTCTCCACCTTTCCCCTCTCTTTCATTACAGCCCGATTTTTGCATTTGCGTGTCTCAAGGACGAAAATTTGAAACTTTAGTGAAAGTATGGACAGTACAGTCGCTAGTCTGATATGAACAATACAGTCTTTTGTCAATATCTTCCTTGTTATCTGTCCGTCTGTATAAATGAAAGTATATTATGTCTCTGCTTAAGATGGGCTATCAAACTAGCTAGGTTTTATATTCATAACTCTATTATTAAGAAAAAACATATTTTTTCTCAAGTTTAGTTTTTGAAATTTGTTCGCGAACCTTCTCTACGGCGTTTGCCGCTGAATTCAAATAAAACAACCAAGTATTGTAAAACGTCCAAGAAATGACTGTTTCGAATAAGAGCCAAGGTCTTTTTTTGTCCATTTCCTTACACTGTGTCAACTAGTGACGTGAATTTTTTTTTTCTTTTATTACCAATTGCGTCTTTTAGCCTTTCTAGATTCAAACACGTGTTCAGTCATATTTTTCCTTTTTTGATCTCCGTTTCCCTCCCGTCTACAAAGGGTAAACCGTTTCGACTGCACGTCTAACTAGTTAGTTTGAATGGCGGTAGGAAATGTGGGCATGGGCGAGCATGTCTCCTAGTATCTTACGCATTATTTTTATCCCTACATTTTATCCTTATATTTGGAGATATTTTAACGTTGTATCACGGTAAATTCATCACAGTATTGAGAGAAAGAGGAGCCAAGCTAAAACAAAGAAAAGCCCTAACCACTAATTACAGCACTGAAGAGTCAGAATGATGCAGACCTGGGTGACTTAGGAGTAATACTGCACAAACTATGTCAGTGCTTCACACTAGCTGTGATTGAGTGGATTTCATCTAAAGGTTGAATCTCTGGCAATGAAGAGGTTGACAGCCACCTGAACCTGATACATGTATAACTTATGAAGAGGCCAAGAGTTTTATCAGAAGCAGATACAGGAACAAGTGAAAAGCTGAGCTTCCAGGCCACCAAAAAAAGTATGCAATTTACTAGCATAACAGAAGGGAACATGTAGCTATCTTCAGACTCTGCATAGGTCAAAGTGAACATGTGGCTATCTTCAGACTCTGCATAGGTCACAACAGACTGAGATACTATCTATTGAACCCGTTAAAGATAGGAACATGTGGTTCTTGAAGAATTTAACAAATTTTTTAATTTCTTGGGATCTGCACTATTTCAAATTTTGCACAGAAATGAGACTTCATTAATATTAGTTATAACGCACTATGTCAAATAAAACATTCAATGAGGCCACACTACATATTTATGTTTGGGGGGAAAAGACAAATGCAAGGAAGTAAAACATTTCAACAAGAATCTAGGCTAAATGGGCTCTGCTTTGAATTATTTTACCACCAGGACAGAAAAAGAATAGTAAGCAAAAAAATAAAATACACTTACACTTTTTGTAAAATATTTGCAGGTGAACCAACAACAGAGTGTAATTTCTATTCAATGATGTGAACACTTTCTTTTTTCAAAATGCAAAATTATATGAATAATATAAATAGTGAAAAAATAGATAACATTAAGAGGAAAGAAAAGCTTAACAAATCTAAAGTGTGTTAATCACACAAAGAAAAATAGTTTATCAATACAGGATACCTGACTTTTCTATCTGCAATTCTGTAATGTGAAAACAAGGCAATTTCTAAGCCACCTCCAAGAGCAGTTCCATGCAATGCACTCACTACTGGTTTTTCACTGGCTTCAATTGCTTGTCCCACAGAAGTTAGCCATGGTTCTGATAAAAAAGAAACCACATTTACTGTGCATGCAACAACCTGGTTCAAATACAACAATGCTTTAGTATTTTTTTTTACAATTTTGTCTGAGTTTTTTTTTTTGGATTTAAAAAAAAATTTAATTTAATTTTTGTATTTTTTTTGTAAATTCACATTATACAAGTACCTTTTAATATTGTTTGCCTGTGTTCCAGTAAGTTTACTGACACCATTCTTGAGATTTATTAACCAGTTTCTGTTTAGTTTAAATCTGCTTAAAAGTAGAATAATAATTTGTTCTTTTCTTTTTTTTTTGAAAGTGGTAACACTTTCTGACATGACTCAAATAAAGTGTAAAACTGATTATCTCAGATCCTGATATTCCAAATATAATCTTTCCGAGCACACAAACATCTTCACCAAATTATCTGATTTTAATAAATCTGTCACTAATCCAAGCTTTAAAATGACCATTCTTACAATTGTGCTAGCTAAAAATCTAAAACATTTTTATATAGTTATAATTTTATAGTGATTTACCAATCAAATTTGATACATACCCAGGTTTGAAATAACCTTGTTTTATTATTAGCATTAAAATCAAATGAGATATTTGGGACCCGAAGATGCAGCAATAGTGAAAGCAGTCAGTGACCCATAGCTTGACTGCTTGCATCAGGACCAGCGAACCAGAGCTGGTCAAGACCGTACTCCACCTCCACGTGGTGGTCCTGGAAACAGTCTGCAGCAGTGCAGTCTGGCTGAGCGAGTACGGATCGAAATGGGAAGGCAAACCCGGTCCCTAAAAAATGCCGTGCAGAAGTCGGATGTGTCGACCGAAAGGTGCAGATATCACAGCTTAGGCGTAAACAGACACAACGCAACCACCGTCCTTTTCAGGGCGAACGAGGAAGAAGAAGAAATGAGATATTTGAATTTTTATTATTAAAAAATTCTGAAGATCTACCTTTATGTGGTTTCCCAAACTCTCGAATATCTGCTCCTGAAGGAAAAGTTTGACCTTTGCCAATCACAATGATGGCTTGTACGCTGTTGTCCTTATTAGCTTTCTGAATTCCATTAAGCAGACCTTCTCGAACATGAAAACTGTTAAATATATGTTGCAATCATTGAAAATATATTTCAGAAAATTTTTCATGAAAATCTGTCATTTGTTATGGAGTAACCATACTTTGTTTAGTACTTTTTGCTGCCCCTTGAATGTGCATGCATTGTTAATCTCACAGGTAATTTTGCTTTTTGTGTTGTCACATAAATAGAAATCACTCAATGACATTGTTCAAGTATGGTAGCATCACACAGTAAATGTAATAGTATTTGCAATGTCCTACAGAAAGTTTAGACTCAATAAGCATTAAAATTATCCAAAGAAATCAGTCTAGAATTACCACATTACAGCTCTCATTCATCATCATAATATATCATGCATGTGGCAGAGAGGATCACTTTCCCCCACCCACAACTGTCTTGTCTTTTGAACATTTAAGAACTGCAGATACTCCTTGTTCTCCCATTCATTGTGTCATGCCATCCAGATTCTACCTCTCTGCCTTCCTCTGCTTCATTTGCTCTTGATCTTTCCTATCTACAATGCTTTTTAAACGTATCATTCTAAGTATGTGGTTAATGAATTTCACCTATTTTGTTAGAAGCAATCTTTTAAAAGTACTTTCCTCTATTTCCATTTCTTAATTTCCTCCCTGAGCATCCGATTAGCAGAGTGATTAGAGCACTTGCCTCTCACAGCAAAGTTATAGGCTTCCAGGTTCAAAACCTAGTAGTATTATGGTCCAGTCTAGACAGCTGTAAATTGGCACCTGACTCTATTCTTGAGTTAGGTAAGGCAAAGTGTAAAGTTTCTTGTTTCCTTCCACTCTGTAAAGTTGCTTTCACACACACACTGGATGCTCTGTAAGGAAGAGTGGTGTGTTGTTGAGATCAGGCATGCTCCAGTCTACCCAGCTGTAAATGGGTAACTCACCCTAGTCCTGAGTTAGGGAAGGCAAAGGCTCCAGGGGAAGCAGGCCCTAAACTTGGTCACTTCAACCGACACAGGATGGTGTATGTATGAAGTAGAAATGTAGAGTGTGATTGACGCGAATGGTGTGCTGTTCGTGTGCTGACCAATATAACCACTCATACACTTGTGTCTACAAGGCACCAATGCAGACTGCTGGAATCTTTGTTTACTCAATTTATTCAGACGTACACACTGGGACATACGAGTACATCATGGTATGTTGACATATCAATTTGTAGGTATACATAGCAGATCTGAAGTCATGACACATTCAGAAATAATGGGCAGTACATCAAAAGTTCAAGGTCATGATACATTATGGCCACATCCCCCTATCTGACTAAACGCGTCAGTGAAGGGCGGATCGATAAATAACCAAAGTTACTTGACGTCCATAGTTTGTAGTATATATTATGAAACCACGAAGGGGGGGTTTCTAGCAAGATTGAGATCTCCCTGTCACTGTCCGATAATAAGATAAATAATCTGTTCTCTTGGCAGTGATCAAAACATATGATGACCGAAATCCAACATGGCTGTCTCCCTGAGTTGTCGTTCACTCATTCATAGGAAGGAGAATATAAGCCAGAGTTAATTTATAATGGTTATATAAATGATTTCGTACATGTTTCCATACAGCTCTACGGTGATCAGGTTAATTTCACGTAGCCATAACCGCTGCAGGAAAATCTGTCATCTTCGTCGATACCAAACACGACACTAGCATAACGAAGCACCAAAAGTCAAGCTAGGCCTAACCGACGAGAGATCATCAAAATAGGAGCTGGGTTTACCTGGAGTCCGAATCATCTATATACTGACATGAGGAGAGTCTCTAACACAAACTATCATAGAGACACCATCTCCTTCAGAAGAAACCACTTCGTAAGACATTTTTTTCTGACGAAAGGACCAGCTCTAGAAAAACGTACCCCGCCATTTGTAAGCAGTACATCGGAACTCATCACGACTTGTCAAGACAACTCATACTTCCGCTAGACCGGAATACAAGAATCTAGTCCCTCCTACCAATCCAAAATATACAATATAGGACTGATTCTACTTGTACTAATAATATGTAATACATATGAATTCAGGCCATAAACACAATAAGCAAATTAATATATTTTCTGGCCCTAAAAAAATAAGTACAAACGCAAGCGCAATATCCTTGCGCTGGATCAATATCCAGAACGATTACTCCTATAATCAAAAGTGTGAATCAAACATGGATTATCTCGCTTTTACCATAAACAGCATTTTCATACACAAATAAATGAATGTCTATATTTTTCCCATATTAAATAGCCATATCGATTTTTGTAAAATGTGCGTCAAAATATGCACGCAACAGATTACCACACCCCTCGGAAAAAAAAAAAAAGGTACATTTTTTTTTGAAATACATCTAGGAGCAACATACAATAGGCTCACAACGCACCAATAACAATGCGCAGATGATAAGCATAAGTTTTATGACCTTAGAGAAAGTACTTCTCTAAGTATAAATATTTCCAGAGAGGTGTCACCAACGCATACTACAATATTAGCAATGACACAATTTCCACATTAGTTTATACATAAATTCCATCTAAGATATCTTAACATCATGATCATCAAAGACGAAAAACATTGAAAGATCAGTGGTGAATACATATCAATGAACCGCTAAGTAGTGTTACAATCAATATATGATATATTACATATGTGTACACATTTCAACATAGAAACAACTGTATCAAAGTTGTATAACAGTTATGAATCGTGTGGGCATCTAGACAAAATATCTGCCATCACATTTTCTGACCCACGGATAGCTCGCACCGCAAAATGAAATGGCTGTAGAGCAATCGCGTATCGCGTTGATCTCGCGCTCTTCAGATTTTTACTCTGAATAGCCGTAAGAGCTTTCTGGTCAGTTTCCACAATGAAATGCGCGCCCAGAAGAAATCTTTGCAGTTTAAGGATTGACCAAACCATAGCCAATAATTCACGGTCTAGGACCGAGTAATTCTTCTCTGCGGCATTTAATTTCCGAGAAATATACATCACAGGATGCAGAGTTCCAGAGTACTCTTGCATTAGTGCAGCTCCAATCCCGGTGGATCAAGCGTCACTACGAAGAATAAATGTCTTATCCTTAGAAGGCAATACTAGGATAGGTGAAGTAGAAAACATAGTTTTAACCTTATCCAAAGAGGATTGACATTCTTGAGTCCAATGGACTACATTAGGAGACCCTTTCTTTAGCAAGGAAGAAAGAGGTGACATAATGGAGGACAGATTCGGGATGAATCGTCCATAAAATTGTATTAGACCTAAGAGACTTCGTACTTGCTTTTTAGTCTTAGGAATAGAAATGTTAAGTGTCTTACTTGTATTATGGTCTTCTGTTTTTAGGAACCCATGACCAACACGGTGTCCTAAAAAAGATATTTCGCTAAAACCAATACATGCTTTCGATGGTTTCGCTGTCAGGTTATGCTCGCGTAAGATAGACAATAGTTCATTCATACCATTATAGTGATCGTTCCAAGTATCACTGAAAAGACAGATGTCATCAAGATACGCAATGACATCTGAGCGATGAGATAGGATTCGACGCATCATGCGTACAAATGTAGCAGGGGCGTTCATAAGACCGAAAGGCATAAAATTCCATTGGAATAGACCCCTAGGCGTCGAAAAAGCAGTAAACGGTTTGGCGTGTTCGGATAGTGGAACTTGCCAATATCCCTTAGACAAATCGAGTTTAGAAAAGAAGTGAGAATTCGATAGTCTCGTAAGTAGCTCTTCTAGTAAAGGCATAGGTTCAGCATCGAATTTAGTCACTTGATTCAATTTGCGATAATCCACGCAAAGACGTATGTTATTGTCTTTTTTCCGTACTATAACCATCGGCGAAGAATATGCTGATGTGGATGGTTCAATAATTTTTAACTCTATCATCTCATCTAACTCTTTCTCTACCTGTGCTTGAAAATGTATCGGGATAGGATACGGTCTGACTCTTATAGGACTATGGTCAGTAAGAATAATGTCATGTTGAATGACATCTGTTTGACCAGGAATGTCAGTAAGGACATCCTGAAATTGTTCTAACATAGTAGAAACTTGTTTCTGCTCTCCTGGAGATAATTCTGGAGAAATTGCAACATCTTTCCATGATTCATTAGAGTGAAGAGGAATCAGTGGAAAAGGTAAATTTACATCCGAGAAACTCGTTTCCTCATCCTGTATTACTGACAGAGATGAGTACTGTCCATGTTGGACTGGAAAATCGTCCGTTGCCTGGAAAACAGGTTGTAAATAATCAGGACGTTCATGGAATTCCGTGAGCATGTTGATGTGGAAGGTTTTACGCTTCCCGTCAATATCGATGATATAGTCAACATCGGAAACTTTTGATATTATATCGTACGGACCTTTCCAAGAAATGAGAAGTCTATTTTCCCTACAAGGTAGCAAGACAAATGCTTTGTCACCTGGACAAAGTTGTCGCAAACATCTCTTTTTATTGGCAAATTCCCTTGCCTTCTGTTTCGCAAATTCAGATGAAGCAGTTGCCAATTTGCATGCTTCAATAATCTTGTGTCTAAGTGCGATGACATATTCATAAGAGGATTTTGTGTCATCGACAATATTATCAGCAGTTATAAGATCATGAAGTAAGGACATAGGACCTCGCGGTTTCGCGCCAAAGACAAGTTCAAAGGGAGAAAATCCTGTATGTTCGTTGGCGACCTCTCTATATGCAAAGAGAGCCGCGGGTAAAACCCTATCCCAATCCTGAGGATGATCTTCTGTTATCTTACCTAGTAGGTTTTTCAGAGTTCTATTCAAACGTTCCACCATCCCATTGGACATAGGATGATAAATACTACTCAGCGATCTCTCTATCTTCAGAGTCGACATTACTTGAGACATGGTATCCGATATGAGTTGGGTACCATGGTCGGATAATATTTCTGCTGGAAAACCCAGACGAGAAAATATTAACCAAAGAGCATCTGCGACATCAGCAGTAGTTATGCTCTTTAGAGGAACAGCCTCCGGCCAACGTGTGCACATATCAACACACGTCAGAATAAATTGGTGTCCTCTAGCAGACTTTATCTTAAATGGACCAATGATGTCTATCGCCATTTTTTGAAATGGCCGAATGGGAATGTCTGCAGCCTGAATAGGTGCATCATGGCGTGGACCTCTGGATTTAATCTCTTGACATACTTTACAAGATCGACAATAGATTCGTATGTCCTTATTCACAGCAGGCCAAAAGAAAGATTGAAGAACTCTAGCTTTAGTACGGGAAAAACCCATATGTCCAGCACACTGCGAATCATGAGCGTGCTGTAAGATTTTAACTCTCATATTTTTTAGGCACAAGGATTTGAGAATGAATGGACTTAGCGGAGTCTTGTACCATACGTACAAGTACGCCATTCTTCATCGTAATCCAAGATTTACGATTTGTATCCTTATTCGGATCACCTTTTGTTGCCAAAGTAAAGAATTTCTTTAGAGTAGGATCATCTTCCTGCTGTTTGATAAAGGAATCGTGGGAAATCTCCAAGGGATCATCTTGGATCTGCGCATCATTATCTTCAGAATGTGAAGATTGTGGCATATTAAGAGCTTGAGCCCTAGTGATTACTGCATTAGCAGATTGCATATTAACATTTTCCCAATTAGAAATTTGCTGTGGAGTGCATTCTTTCACTCCATGAATGCGACCGATGATAAGATCAGCGATCGGATTCGGCAAGAGACATGCTTGCACCTCTCCTGTAAAGAAAGGCGTAGCAATATTGATAATGGCAGTGGAGTACTTCTCCAATGTGCCACCAAATGTTACACATTTGACTATATTGCCTGTAGCTCGAGAAGGATTTACGAGTGATTGCCTCACTCCAATGGTAGTGCACCCCGAGTCGAAAAGAATTGATACCGGAGTACCATCTATTAGGCCCCTATTAAAGACAAGAGCACCCCTTCCATTATGCGCAATTGACGCATGAAGAGCGGGAAGTGGGTGACCACAGCTTAAAGTAGACACTGTGGTTGGATCGAATAATGTTTTGCATTGCGAACACTCAGATGCTCTAGCAAAATCGAAAGCGGAATTTGCTACACTATTGGAGTCTTTTTTATCATTATTCTGATTATCGGTGTCGTGAAACTCCTGTTGTGCAGAGTTAGCCTGGTAATAAGATTTACCATGTCTTTTGTGTTGTGATCTACCTCGGTTATAATTGTCTCTATAATTATTATTGCCTCTGTTATAACCCCTATTTGGGTTTGAATCATAATATTCATGATCATAATCATCATGCTCATTATATTGAGTATCCCTGTAATATTGTTTCTTTTGTCTCCATGAAGCACTTGGGTAGTTCCTATAGCTACTCCCTTTCCGAGAATTTCTAACATTATGGGAACCCCTCGCGTGTCGAGGACTATCAGACCGATTCCAGTTCTTCGAAGAAGAACTCTGATTTGAGCGGTTATCTTGGTTTTGATACTTATCCCAATTAACCTTTTTATCAAATTTATTTTTAGCTCCTTGGAATTTGTGTGAGTAATTCTGATTATATTCTGTTGCCGAAGCAACTGGCATACTCTCTTTAATGTTAGAGTTACCAAGAATCATGTCAGGGTGTGCCGTGGCATACTGGTCACAATATTCTTCCATTTGCTTTATTGTACCAGGTTTACGCTCATGTAAGAACTCTAGGAATGATTTATTTACAGAAGACATGACCTTGTCTCTTAGCAATAAATCCGTAAGACCATCAAATGTTTTCTCTGTTTTGGATAATTCAATCCATCGTGAAAGTGTAATTCGTGCTTTTGAGATGAAATCTGAGAATTCTACACCTACCTCAGGTCTCATTGTTTTAAACCAAAGACGGTAACCTTCCTCAGACAGCTGATATCTCTTTATCAAAGCTGCCCTAACAGCATCATAATTATCTTTGTCGGCCTCTTCAACAAAATATAACTTACTCAGAGACTCCCCTTTTAGATTTTCAGACAACTGATTCACATACTGTGATTTGTCAACATTATGAGATCGACAAGCCCGTTCAAATCTAGAAAGCCAAAATGTTATGTCATCACTGGTAGGGTTAAACGCTGGTACCTTGACCTTGTATACAAAGGGTTTACCATTACCACCAGATGCCTGATTAACATTACTCATACATGTCAATTTTAATTTCTCTAATTCAAACTCATGTTCTCTTATTGCTTTTCTCTCTTCAGCTTCTCTATCTAATTTTTTTTGTTCTGCAGCAGCAGCAGCTTCTAATTTTTTCTGTTCTGCAGCAGCAGCAACTTCTAATTTTTTCTGTTCTGCAGCAGCAGCAACTTCTAGTTTTTTCTGTTCTGCAGCAGCTTCTAATTTCTTCTGTTCTGCAGCAACTTCTAATTTTTTCTGCTCTGCATCAGCTTCTAATTTCTTCTGTTCTGCCTCAAATCTCCTTTCCTCCACTTGCATCTGCAATTTCTTAAGTTCAGCAGCAGTATCAGCTTCTTTTTCTAATCTTTTTTCTTCAGCTAAGGCTTTCCTTTCTTCTGCAGCAGCTTTTTTTTCTTCTATTTGAAGTTTTCTCTCCTCAGCCGCAGCTTTTTTTTTCCTCAGCAGCAGCTTTTTTTTCTTCTACAGCTAATGCTTTGTCATATTGAGCAACAGCCCATTGTTCTAAGTCTTTTCCAGTCTTATCAAGAGATTGAAATAATCTAATGTAGACATATTGTCTTCTTAAATCAGAAACCTGAAAAAGTAAATAAATTACCCTCTTTCAAGTTAATGGGAGACAAGTCTATACCATAGACTTAGTCTTAGTCCAAACTTGTATGGTTTATAATAACCAATGATAACTTGAGTACCTGTGGACAACAATAACTGTATCTCAAATACTGTGGGGGACAAGCCTTACAAAAGTCTTGTATACTTCAATGTAATCAAAGATCACTTGAGTACCTGTGGAAAAAATATTTCCCTATACCAATCACTTTGGGAGACAAGCCTTACAAAGGTCTTGTATACCTCAATGTAATCAAAGATCACTTGAGTACCTGTGGAAAAAATATTTCCCTTTACCAATCACTTTGGGAGACAAGCCTTACAAAGGTCTTGTACATTTTGTTTTATAACAATAACAATCATAAAGTACTGATCTGTACTATACTATCAGTGTATACCACTATACGTCATATGTCAACTAAAGACATTTCAAAGGACAAACAAGAAAAGACAATATGAACACATTTGCAGAGATCAAATTAAATTAACTAGGAGAAATGAAAAAAATGATCACAGAAACCGTGATGATAACTGCCATAAGATAACAAGACAAATAACGCCACAGTGTATAAACATAAGGGTGTAAAAAACTGAAATGAAAGGAAAGATGAGACCTACAATTATACAAACAAATCAAACAAAACTAAGGAACACAAAATTATTAACAAAAACAACGAAGAAAAGAACACCTCATCACAACTAACAGAAATAGCAGCAAATTGTTGCTAACAAATTTCCAGTTAAGAAAATGTGTACCTATCGAATACTAGTACCAGACCAATGTAACTCGGCATACCTTGTATTAGTCACACCGAACATAAATTAATTTAATACATAACAAATAACATGTAAGCATAAATAGCATATAGCATACAATATAATTTATGTCATGAATGGAATGTGTTGCAGGTATGGTGTTGTAAAGCAGGCACAGTTTATTTTAATTCTAATAACTTGCCACTTTATTGAGTAATAGATTTAATTCTAAACTATTACACTGTCAATTTTTTCTCTTTTGAGCATATGAAGATCTAACGATGAACTATGCACTTTATGTTCAACAACACTGTGATTCTTCTGTACATTGAGAAATGTCAACAATACTGTCCTGTGTAATACTGTCTGTACAGCGAAAAACTGTCAACAAGCGCTGACCTAGATACAGCATCCTATCGGTAATACAGGTCAAGCTGACATCGACTGTATAGCTGTCCTACTGGTGTTGATGTGTTCAAACAAATGTTCTTTCAGCTGTAAACTGTGATTCTCAACACAAAACTGCGTAAGCTGGACCCAGGAATCTGGCTCGCCACTGTAAGCAGTACATCGGAACTCATCACGACTTGTCAGATAGGGGGATGTGGCCATAATGTATCATGACATTGAACTTTTGATGTACTGCCCATTATTTCTGAATGTGTCATGACTTCAGATCTGCTATGTATACCTACAAATTGATATGTCAACATACCATGATGTACTCGTATGTCCCAGTGTGTACGTCTGAATAAATTGAGTAAACTAAGATTCCAGCAGTCTGCATTGGTGCCTTGTAGACACAAGTGTATGAGTGGTTATATTGGTCAGCACACGAACAGTACACCATTCGCGTCAATCACACTCTACATTTCTACTTCATACATACACCATCCTGCGTCGGTTGAAGTGACCAAGTTTAGGGCCTGCTTCCCCTGGAGCCTTTGCTTTCCCTAACTCAGGACTAGGGTGAGTTACCCATTTACAGCTGGGTAGACTGGAGCATGCCTGATCTCAACAACACACCACTCTTCCTTACAGAGCATCCAGTGTGTGTGTGAAAGCAACTTTACAGAGCAGACAGACTGATACTTTACACAAAGGTAGCGAGGAAGAGAACTGGTACTTTGATACATATACCTTGCTTAAATGATTTTATAATTGATTTTTCTTGAAAATCAACAGTCATATTAGTGTTTTTGTTCTCTGAAGAAGGCGTGTGCTGTAGAAACACAGGTGCTTTTATACTTGCCATTTAATAAAGCCAATCTATACCTTTTTTGTTACACATAATTTGCATCAGACACTCCTGATGCAATTATTCCTTATTCTTTTACATAATGTTTGATGCAACTACACTGTATGTATAACTTTGCTCCTGGCTACTTTTTACACTTGCTGTTATCAATTTGAATATTTGTCTTTTGATACTGATAAAAATATGGTTGTACTGCAGTAACTCACTTTGCTCTTATGTATCGAGTCTCAATGTGTTAGCTAGATGTTGTTATGTGCAGTTTATAATTTTATGCTGTAGACTGTTGTCTGATATTACAGGTTCTATATCACAAAGGCAAAACCATGACTCTCGGTTTACTGGCTCTTTATATGTGTTTGTGGTTTATAATTTCAAGTAGCTGGTATGCAATCTGTGTGTAATAATGACATTAAAACTAATATCTTAAAACAAAACTTGCTCTACTTCTTGTCTTTCTCGTGTAGGTCCCAGGGGTCTCTTGAGGAGACAAAGAAAGAACAGAGCTACTATTCCCTCAGCATGTCTAAAGAAGAGACTAATATGAGATTCGTATGGGGCAGGCAACTTCAACATGTTAAGGAAATTGCTACAGAAGTCATCACTGCCACAGCACATAAATGCTTTGGTGCAGGCTATCTGCAGGGGCATGAGCTGCAGTAGTGGATCCATGCACTACAGATATGAAAAGGAAGGTGATTAAATGAATATCTTGCATCAATGCTAACCTGGAGCAGAGACCCAGATGCCTGGCTGAGCCACAAATGGATGAGGTCCAGTGTGGCTTCCGAGCAAACCAAAGTAAAGACCTTATCTTTACATACAGGCAGCTGAGGGAAAAAGTCCTTGAGTATAAAGGTGAGATGCATCTTTGTTTCTTGGATCTGGAGAAGAAGGCGTGTTTGACAAGGTCCCCTGGAGCAAACTATGAGACTGCTGGGCAAGGAAGAACATTCCAGCACCATTGATCCATGCTATATGGAGCTCCTACAAGACTTGCAGAACTCATGTGTGGACGGCAAACCGTAAGTCAGAAGAGTTCAGGACCACTGTTACGACAGGGTTTATGATGTTAGCCACTTTTATAGTGAGCTCTTTTAAAGTTACGCATTAAGGGGTTTGAAATGCTTTTAATATATATTATGTTTTCGCGCTTCACGGTATTGAACGCGAATTTGTAGAGTTGCCTAGATTTATGATGGCGTGTTGCGTTGGTATGCTAACACGTGACGACATTATAATTGTACCCTTTGTATTCTGAATTCCGTCCTAGTCAGACATGACTTTTCAACGCTCCCGTTAATGATAGTAATTGTGTAGAGGTTTCTCTATTATAAGGCACCAGGGTCTGCCGACTTGTTATGGATACAAATAACATCTCATTTTTATGGATGAATCATTCTTCGGTTCAAGAAGATTTGCAGGGAGTATATTATTAATAAGTATCCAAATTATAATTATCGCCAAACTTTGGTTATTCGTTACCGGATTACCGACATATGGAATCGCGAGTAAATAGCCAGACTTTGTGACGATTGATGAAGTAAATACAGGAGACGCTCTTATATTTTGCATGAACATTATGTATAAATGATTAATACTATGTCTTGTGGATTTCGTACCGTAAATAAAAAGTATCTTGTGGACTCTTACCACCTACGGATTTATCAACTAACTATCGTTGAAGTTTGATCAGTTTTACCCAACATTCGTCACCTTCATATATCAGCACGATTTCTCTCCAAAGAAATAAGTCAAATGATAAAGAGAAACAAATAAAAACATGGCCAGAAATAATGAACACTTTTTATTAATAAAAGAACTGTATAAAATGTCAAGCAGCAAAGACAGACCTCCAAGCCACAAGCACGCGCAACAAAGTGGTAACAAAGTGGCGGCGCAGCGTGGGGAACGAAAAATTTTTTTTCTTCCACTTCAATATGTTACCAAATTTGATTCAGAACGACAATTTTCATTGCTAAGAATTGTTTACAATTGCTATGTGCTCACGTGATTTGTAGAAAGCATGACACATTGCGCATGACGACTGGAGGTCAAACTGACGTCATCACTTTTTCAATGAAAGTCAATGTTGCAGCTGTTAACAGTCTTCTCAAATGTCAGATCAAAATAATGCATCAAGATTATACGCCAGGAACGGATCAAGAAGCTCTGTCAAACAATGAATAACAGTTCGCAACATCTGTTTATGCCGTTGATGCATGCCAGCACGGACCGGGGAATATAGTCGAACACAAAAAGATAAGTAACCTTTGTCGGTGCAGTAAGCAAACAGTGTCCATTTGCTTTTTTGTAGGCATGTCTATCTGATATTATTGTTACATATTACATAATGCCTGTATGTTATTGTCATTTGTCTAAGCGGGTCGGTTGGCGGGAATCAGGATTTTTTGTCATGTCTGTGTCAGTGTCAACTGACCACAGGAATCCTGATCGTTCTGATAGGGCATAGTTGAATATTTTGGGCTTGCAAAACATCCACTGATAATCTTTCGTGGCATACTGTGTTTGCACCCGAATTAATTCAACATTAGGTGTTTAGGTGTGAAGTTACGTACATAAACGTTGTATTTTACTGTCCTAGGTTTCATTTTTACTCAGTTTTGTTATTTGTTCGTAATCTATCTTGTCAATTCTAAATCTAACTATCATTTATTTTTACATATATACATTTTTAACGTCTGTTAATGAGTCCATGTGACGTCATCAGTTTTAGTTTAGTGTGATTTTGACCTATTTTTTAGTTTGTATACCTCGTCACTTCTGTAATTCTACTTTATTGTATAGGATCATTTTAATGTCTGTAAATTGTCAATTGTGTTGTAATATTGTGCTGTAACTCTCTAGTTTATTGTGTCTATTGTATTTTATTCATTCATAATTGATATTATAATGATAATAGATTAAAATAACTATAAGATAATAATAATATAAAACTAATGATTAATTTTGCCTAAAATACTTGATGACTAATATGATTTCATCAATTTGCACTAGTAGTCCACGTCACTACTAGTTATTCATCATGAGTATGGCATGATGTTATAATATTTTGATAAATAAATATAAATTTAGATCTTACCTTGAATTTGGGAAGCATATTGAGGGGTACTTAGTAGACTGTTCTAGTCATAGTACTATTTTGGCCACTAGGCACATATAATTGATTGATTGAGTTATATTGTTGAGTAAGATTTATAGTTGACTAAATAAATATATTATTAAGTTAAGATGTTGACTTTAGAGCATTTTGTTAAACTTGGAAAAGAATTTTCTTTAAAAGGAGAAGCTCTTTGCGATTATGCAGTGGCGGAACTAGAAAAATATGAAGCCAAGGCGAAGCGAGAAGAAGAAGAACGCGAGGCAAAAGAAGAAAGGAAGAAAGCTGAATTAAAGCGAGAATTAGAAGAACAAAAAGCTATTGCTAAACAAGAAGAGATTGATAGAGAAGCAAAGGAATATAAAATGAGAAAGGAACAAGAGGCAAAAGAAGAAATGAAATGTATTGCTGAAGAAAATAGAAGAAAACATGAAAGAGAAGCAGAAGAAAGGTTAATACAGATGCGTATGGATGAAATAAGATTAAGAGCTCCATTGACTTCAAATAGCAATAATAGTGATATTGGGCCTAATACGTCTTCAGCAAACCAGACTAAAAGCTACTACAATTTTAAATTACCACCATTCAAACAAAATTATGACGACTTATCGTCATATTTATTACGCTTTGTAGTGGATTTGATGGTATTGTATGGTTGATGCTACCTAGTGTGATGCATGAGGTCAGCTGTGAAGGCTCCTGAGATAAATGTAGCTGTGAATTTACAGAAGGCCCTTCTTGCTACCACTTACGACCTCACATATCTTTTTTACTAATGAATGTGGCTACGTTAAAAATCTAGGGTACTGATATGTAATGTGTTGTGGTAGATTACATACACACACACACAGATATTTAATAAATCTAATAATATTAATAAAATTTATAACACACTGAACTAACTCAAGCTGTTTAAATTTTTGATATTAAATTTTCTTTAAGTTTATTTGTTCTGAACCAAGGTTTTATTTTGGTCAGAACATATGAAAAGTTTTGAAATTATGAATGAAATGCATGAATATATGTCATAATAAAATAGAAAATGTGTACATATGTATTTCAAATGACTGGTTAATAGTAATTATCTTAAGATAGTCCCAGGAGAACTTATTACTAGATATGCTGTTGGGGTGGTATCATCACTCCCTGTCTATGACTACCAAACATTGTCCATTCACTGATGGGAGTAATACAAGTTTTATTTCCCAAAATTTTTGTGGGTTCTAGTGATGGTAATATAGTTGGTGTGTTAGTTAGTAAATAAGTTGGTGAAGGTCCAGCAGGCCAGACGCTCACGTATCTTGACTGAGTAGTTCTGGTGCTGGAATCTGGTGGCCCCACCTCTCCGTGCTTGGGGGCAATATAAGGCTGCTCTGACAAAATACTAGACTGCACTGGTCCACACTTGTATATATATCATCACAGCATTTGACACCGCTTTGGTGTCAAACAGAAACTCACACTTCTGCAACAAAAGTATTGGGTCATGTGTCAGAACTCTACCTCCTGAGCCACTTCTGCACACAACACTACACAACAACACCACATAGACGGGGTCAGATCTCTCTGACCATACAGCACATCTTACCAAGTTGGTTTCACATAGTACTAGTTCCCCAAGACTACATATTCTGAAATATGTTCATTAGCTTCCTGCTATTGAATAAGATAGGTGATATGTTCCACTGATCTCAACACTTGATCCGCCCTTCATAATCCTTGCTGGCGTTTATGTATTTTGTTTGTCTCTAGACCCTGAACTTGGGCTGGGGATCTAGAGCGAATCCTTACTTGTTGTAAGGGATAGATTTTGATATGGCAGTATCAAATCACTCGAAACATTAAACAATATTAAAATATACAAAGAAATGCTTTCAGTCTTACCAGAATTATGAATAGAGAACACAGTTATATTCTAGCAAAACTCAGCTGAGCTGCTGGCTCTAGTATGGCGTCCCTCTAAATATGGCAATTAGCTTCTGGGAACTACACCACTGAAGAATTACTGTGTCTACTACTGGACAATTTATGTTGAATGGCAAAAATGCCCGTCTGTGCGCCGATAATATGATTATCTGTGGCCAATCACCGACTTTCCCCCTTTCAAATTTCAAACCTCCTACCAAAAGTCAATTCAGTCATACCTCAGTCAAGTATGTATTATTGTCTGTTGGTCCGTCTGTCTCTACTTGCTTTTTCATAAAAAAACACGCTTGGTTCTACATGCCTTTCTACACGAATCGGTCTCTAGAGTTATTTTTAGCCACAATTTTCCACTATTTCCCCCTCTCTTTCATTCCAACTAGATTTTAGCACTTGAGTCTCAAGGCCTCAATTTTTGAAAATTAGTGACATTTTTTTAACAGTGCAGTCGCTCGTCTGTTATGAACAACACAGTCTTTTGTCAATATCTTCATTATTATCTATCCGTCTGTATAAATGAAAGCATATTATTTCTCTGCTCAAGATGGGCTATCAGACTAGCTAGGTTTTATATTCCTAACATTATTATTAAGAAAAAGTTACTTTTTCAAGGTTAGTTGTTTTTTTTTAAAATATGTTCGAGCATCTTCTGTAATGCGTTTGCCGCTGAATTCAAATATAAGGACTAAGTATCGTAAAAGCGTCCAAGAAATGACTGTTGCGTATAATAGCTAAGGTCCCTTTTGTCCATTTCTTTACATTGTGTCAACTTGGGGACGTGAATTTTTTTCCTTTCCCCACCAACTGCGTCTTTTTAGCCTTGCTAGTTTCAAGCACGTGTTCAGTCATATTTTTTCTTTTTGATCTCCGTTCCCTCCCGTCTCCAAGGGTAAACGTTTTGTCTGTGTGTCTAACAAGTTAGTTTCCATGGCGGGTAGTGAACCGCGGCATGGGCGATCATGTCTTCTAGTAGCTTACACATTATTTTTATCAGTACATTTTATCTTTGGAGATATTTTAACGTTGTATCATGGTTAAATTTATCACACATCTCCCCACTTGAAAACATGCCTACGGCAAGTTCCAAAACCAGTGATACACATAGATAAAATTACTCCTCACGCCTACCACTACTCTAATTTTGATCACAGGGGTGCCGACTGAGGAAATTTGCACCGACATTCAATGACCCTGGGATGTACTCAATACTAAACTGGTAAGGTTGCAGTAATAAAGACCACCTCAACAATCTTGCGTTTTCATGCTTAGCCTGAGATAAGAATACTAGGGGCTGATGATCCGTCTGGACCACAAAAGTCCTACCATACAGATAGATTTGAAACTTCTTTATTGCCCAGATTAACGCTAAACATTCTTTTTCGCTTGTGGAATATCCTTGTTCCGCTTTATTCAATTTGCGGCTTGCATAAGCGACTGGGTTCAGTTCCCCATCAGGTGAAGATGATCTTTGCAACAAAGCCGCCCCGAGTCCTACATTATTTGCATCTGTTCTTACGACAAAGTCCTGTGTCAAATCAGGCAGTTTGAGAATAGGCTTGCTAGTGAGTTTTTCCTTTAACTCTTGGAACGCTAATTCACATTGCGCAGTCCAAACTATTTTGTCTGGATGTCCCTTGCAAGTCAAATCAGTCAGAGGAGCACATATCGAGTTACAATTTTTAATATATTTTTGGTAAAAACCACATAACGAGATGAATGATCGCACGTCCTTTTTTGTTTGTGGTCTAGGTGCTCTCTGCAGTTTTTCCAAGTTCTTGGGGTCAGGGGTCATGTTGCCCTGATATACAGTGTGTCCCAAGAATTCCAACTCTTTGCATCCAATACAACATTTTGTTGGCCTAGCAGTTAAGTTCGCCTCCCTAAGCCTATCAAATAATATTTTTAGGGAGTCAATGTGTTCTTCAAATGTCTCTGTGGCGACGAGAATATCATCCATGAAATTCGTGATACATGGGTTATTCAGGGGATCCAACAATTTGCGCATCATCCTTGAAAATACACTCGGAGCATTTTTCAGTCCGAATGGTAGCATGTTGAATTCATAATGTCCATCCGAAGTGCTAAAAGCCAAATAAGGCCTCACTTCAGGCTTCACTGGAATCTGGTAATAGCCTTTACTAAGATCCACCTTTGAAAAGTATTTTGCCTTGTTTAATCTGGCAAATAACTGTTTTGTGTCTGGTAATGGGTCCACTTGTCCTTCTGTGACAGCATTCAGTTTCCTGTAATCTATGCACAGTCTGTGTTCCGCAGACGGTTTTCTCAACAAAACTACACTGGAGCTAAAAGATGATTCACTGTGTGAAATAATCCCCTCCTTCAACAAATAATCTATTTCTTCTTTCAATGCCTTCTCCTTCGCGAACAGAATAGAATAGGCTCTCATACAGATTGGGTTTGAGTCTACCAGTTTCATGTCATACTGTAGCAAATTTGTATGTCCTGGTTTATCTGTTAATACATCTGTATGTTCCTCCAGAACCTGTTGAACTCTCTCCCTCTGGTTTTTAGTCAGGTGCTTACTGACTTTTACCTGTGCTGCTGTTTCACAAGGATGTAATGGGTATTCATGTGAGGTGAGTGGTTCCTGTTGCATTTGAGTTGCGATAGCCAAGGTCAGTAAGGGGGTGCTTTCCTGGAGTGGTCTGTCCAGATACTTCTTTAAAAGGTTTACATGATAAACTTTCTCCTTCCCCTTTTTGTCAATTTTATAGTTTGTTCTAGACACCTTCTCTAGAACCGTATATGGACCTTGCCATCCAATTTGTAATTTATTCTGGCTACCGGGTAGTAGAAGCAGCACCTTCTCTCCCACAGCTAGTTCTCTGTCCTTTGCCTTCCTATTAAAATATGCTGCATGTTTCTTCCTGGCTTGTTTCAAATTATCATTTGCCAGTTTCCATCTAGCTTTCAAACGAGTGGTCAGTTCGTTCACGTATTGATAAGATGAGGTAACGGTCTCTTCTGCCTTCTCATCTGTCCAGGTCCTTAATAAAGCTACATCTGGATTTTAAATTTTCCATATTTATTTTTCATGGCACCCATCGGGTCCCGTCCATTAGAAGCATTATAGTGAGGACTTTTCTTCCTAGAATCATCACTCACAAATCGACCACTACCAATTTTTTTCTTGGGTTTGTCTCCCCACTTTAGATTGCTTATGAGAGATCTTCGCTCTCTTTTCTGTTCTTCCAGTTTATATAAGTCTGACCGAGGGATTGTCATCTTATCCTGGGTAAAATTTACTCTTTGTACTCGTCGCATAGTGGCCATGTTAATCCATTCAAGTGAAGACTGGGTGTGAAAAGGGGGCTCCCATTCCACTTTGTCTACCTGAGTATAATTATTTTTCCTCCCAGGCCTAAGTTTGCCCCGTGGCGTTTCTAGGTCCTGCTCAATTTTTCCCTGTGTGGGTGTTCCCTCATGAAATATGCCACATGCTTCTACAAAGTTCTCAATATCGACATTTACGTCGGGCCAATAGTATTTTCGAGCAATCTTTTGGCAGATGGTACCGACTTTCTCATGGTCACCATCTTTTCCAACATGTAAGCTCCTTATCAAATTTGCCCTATATATCTTGGGAAGAACCAACTGTCCGTGACCAGTGGATCTAGTTCCTGTCTTCCTGTATAATAATTTGTTCTTCACGAAGTATTCTCCCTTGCTTGGAGGTGTGTGGCATTTGGGCAATTTTTTGAAACATGGCTTAAGGGTCTTATCCTCAACCTGCGCCTTCCTCATCTCCTCTGGATGAGCATTTATAGGTTCACCTTCTTCCTCCTTTTTCTGTGACATGGTCTGCACTGTCGCCATGATCACAGGTCTCTCGGGATTCCCCAAGAAGACGTATCTACACCCCAATATCAGAGGGTAGATTGGTTCATCTATCACTGCTGCTCTGATTTCTCCTTCCACATAGCGAGTTTTCACCGTTATCCTTGCGATGGGAAGTGTCATGAGTGGTATGTCCTTAGTCGCCCCTTGTATTTCCAGTGTTTCTGTGGTATACTGACTTGGGTCCACTAGGCTAGACTTCACAACTGAATCATAATCCAAACCTGTATCATAAAGGCACCTTATGGTGACCCCATTACAAATAACATCCTCACAAACTGGGGGGTGATAAGGTTCCTGCTGTCCATTAGGATTAACCTTTAATCTTTGAGTCCCCGACTTCATTGCAGCAATGTTTGAAGGTTTTTTTCTACAAAATTCGGTGTTATGGTTATCTTTCTTGCACCATCTTTTTCCTTGGTTCAACGGTTTTCTTTCATTGTTTTTTGGTCATTGAACTGTGAGTTTCTGTCACGATAGTCATTTCTTGGCCGTTCAAGGTTTGTCCTACCTTTATTACCCTGTTCTCTATTATCAAATTTATTAAATTGCTGTGGAGCTTTAAATTTGTCTATGTGCTTCTTTTTAGCACCACTTACCTCTGCCTGGGCTGCCTGATACCTCTCAGCGACATTTAAAACCTCCCCCAACCTCTCTGCACCTTGTTCCATGAGAAATTTTCTCAAGTCTGGAGCCATGGACTCTCTCAATTGCTCTATCATGATCATCTCTTTAAGATCTTGGGTCTTCCCCAGAGCAGTCCATTTCTCCAAATAGGTTTCCAGTCTGGCAGAGAATTGGTGGTATGTCTCCCCAGACAACAGTTTGGCATTTCTAAATTTCTTACGATAAAATTCACCATTTTTTTCGTATCTTAACAACAAAGCCTGCTTTAACATGTCATAATTGTCTTGGTCTTCTCTGTTCATTTTTGCGAAGACTTCATAAGAAGTACCTCTCAGTCCCTGTGATAACTTTAAACTCCACCTCTCTCTCTCTAACCCATATGTAGTAGCTAATAATTCAAAACGACTGAGGTACCCCTCTATGTCATCGTCTTTCTCAACAAAATGGTCTAAATGAACCCCCATAGCTGATGTTGAGGCTCCCTGACTAGGCGTAGCATCTGAGGCAAAAGGGCTGGCACCATTTTCAGGAGCATGGCCTTGTAATTCCAGCTCCCTTAGTCGTAATTCGTGCTCCTTTGCAACCTTCTATCTTCTGCCTCCCTTTCGGCCTTTTTATCTTCTGCTTCCCTTTCGGCCTTTTTATCTTCTGCTTCCCTTTCGGCCTTTTTTATCTTCTGCTTCCCTTTGCTGTCGTTTTTCATCTGCCTCAATCTGCAGCCTCTTAAGTTCTCTATCGGCCTCAATTTGTAACCTCTTCTCTTCAGCTAACCTCCTATCTTCCCTTTCAATATACTTATCACATTCTGCAGTTACGTATTGAATTAAACCCTGACCATCCATTCCCATATCCTTCGCCGTTAGCACAGCAGCTGATCTGAACTTTGCCAGCTCCGCCATACTTTTTAGACAATTTAGCAATGAGCAAGATAAATCTCTAACCAATTAATAACTAAAGTAATTCTAATTAATTAATTAATCAATTAACTACCACTGGCTGTGAAGATTCACCAACTTTTATTTTAAGGGACACTTTTAATTTTTACAATTTGTCCCCCTGATTTAATTCTCTCCACACCAGGAGATCCTAATATTACTGGTAAGCTAATTATCCCTGGACAAGACCCCAATATATGTAGTGGATTTGATGGTATTGTATGGTTGATGTTACCTAGTGTGATGCATGAGGTCAGCTGTGAAGGCTCCTGAGATAAATGTAGCTGTGAATTTACAGAAGGCCCTTCTTGCTACCACTTACGACCTCACACATATCTTTTTTACTAATGAATGTGGCTACGTTAAAAATCTAGGGTACTGATATGTAATGTGTTGTGGTAGATTACATACACACACACACACACAGATATTTAATAAGTCTAATAATATTAATAAAATTTATAACACACTGAACTAACTCAAGCTGTTTAAATTTTTGATATTAAATTTTCTTTAAGTTTATTTGTTCTGAACCAAGGTTTTATTTTGGTCAGAACATATGAAAAGTTTTGAAATTATGAATGAAATGCATGAATATATGTCATAATAAAATAGAAAATGTGTACATATGTATTTCAAATGACTGGTTAATAGTAATTATCTTAAGATAGTCCCAGGAGAACTTATTACTAGATATGCTGTTGGGGTGGTATCATCACTCCCTGTCTATGACTACCAAACATTGTCCATTCACTGATGGGAGTAATACAAGTTTTATTTCCCAAAATTTTTGTGGGTTCTAGTGATGGTAATATAGTTGGTGTGTTAGTTAGTAAATAAGTTGGTGAAGGTCCAGCAGGCCAGACGCTCACGTATCTTGACTGAGTAGTTCTGGTGCTGGAATCTGGTGGCCCCACCTCTCCGTGCTTGGGGGCAATATAAGGCTGCTCTGACAAAATACTAGACTGCACTGGTCCACACTTGTATATATATCATCACAGCATTTGACACCGCTTTGGTGCCAAACAGAAACTCACACTTCTGCAACAAAAGTATTGGGTCATGTGTCAGAACTCTACCTCCTGAGCCACTTCTGCACACAACACTACACAACAACACCACATAGACGGGGTCAGATCTCTCTGACCATACAGCACATCTTACCAAGTTGGTTTCACATAGTACTAGTTCCCCAAGACTACATATTCTGAAATATGTTCATTAGCTTCCTGCTATTGAATAAGATAGGTGATATGTTCCACTGATCTCAACACTTGATCTGCCCTTCATAATCCTTGCTGGCGTTTATGTATTTTGTTTGTCTCTAGACCCTGAACTTGGGCTGGGGATCTAGAGCGAATCCTTACTTGTTGTAAGGGATAGATTTTGATATGGCAGTATCAAATCACTCGAAACATTAAACAATATTAAAATATACAAAGAAATGCTTTCAGTCTTACCAGAATTATGAATAGAGAACACAGTTATATTCTAGCAAAACTCAGCTGAGCTGCTGGCTCTAGTATGGCGTCCCTCTAAATATGGCAATTAGCTTCTGGGAACTACACCACTGAAGAATTACTGTGTCTACTACTGGACAATTTATGTTGAATGGCAAAAATGCGCGTCTGTGCGCCGATAATATGATTATCTGTGGCCAATCACCGACTTTCCCCCTTTCAAATTTCAAACCTCCTACCAAAAGTCAATTCAGTCATACCTCAGTCAAGTATGTATTATTGTCTGTTGGTCCGTCTGTCTCTACTTGCTGTTTCATAAAAAAACACGCTTGGTTCTACATGCCAGGCCGTAAGGAGGCAGCCCCTCCACCATGCAAAGGCACAACAGGCCAATCACCTGTTTGCTTTAAATCATGATTACGCGAACTACAAGAGAGAAAACCGGACTGATTCTAAAGGCGACGAACTGGAACGGACTACGGACTACGACTTATGGAACTTGGAACACAAGAAGTATAAATGGGAAGGAAGAGGAGCTGGTGGAAGAGATGAGGAAAGCAAAACTAGAAATCCTGGCTATAACGGAAATGAAGAAAAAAGGACAAGGAGTCATGGATCTCGATGGCAACACGTTGCTCTACAGTGGTGTACCCATATCTGAAAGGGCTAAAGGGGGCATGGGTTGCATTGTGGCCCAAAATCAAAAAGATAGTATCAAGGGATGGAACTTTGTCTCGGAGCGCATTATGGTTGTAAAACTTAAAGAAGGAGAAACCATAGTCAACCTGGTCATAGTGTATGGGCCAAATGAGGATGAGAGAGCAGAGGTCAAGGAGGAATTCTTCGAGCTGCTTCAAAGGACAGTGGATGACTGCCTAGATGAAGTTATTATGCTCGGAGATTTTAATGCCAGAGTTGGAAATGACCATGCTAGATGGGGTGGAGTTATCGGAAGATATGGAGAAGATACTCTCAATGACAATGGAAAGCGACTCCTTAGATTCTGCAGTGAGCAGAATCTGATCATTACAAACACAAAGTTCCCCCATAAGCGCATACATGCATACACTAGATGTGAACCAACCAAGAATGAGAAGTCAGTGATCGACTATGCCATTGTTTGGAGAAGCTCATTCAGATATGTCCGAGATGCAAGAGTCTGGAGGGGGCCAGAGATTGGAAGTGATCACTACCTGCTAACAATCACACGAACAACTGAAAGAGTTGCTCAGCCTAGGAACTGCCCAACATCACGCAAGAAACCAAGTAAACGAGCAGGAGAAATGAGCATTAGGACCTACAAGCTGAGAGAGCCAGAAATTAAGACCAGATATCAGGGGCTTATTGCTACAGCAGTGAGCAACACAGAAGAACGACCTGATGACTTGGAAACCCTCTGGAATAAATTCAAGGATATCATAAAGACAGCTGCTGCAGAAGCATGCGGTGAAGTCCGACTTGGGAACCAGAGAAAGAGGACACCTTGGTGGACAGAGGAAGTCAAAGAGAAAATAAAAGAGAAGAAAATGGCATGGAAACAATACTTAGGAGCTAAAAACACAACAGGACAAATGGAAAAATATAGAGAATATGTGACACTCAGAACAGAAGCAAAGAACAAAGTGCTAGCAGCAAAACAGAAGTCCTGGGAAGAATTTGGAGAAAAGCTAGAAAAAGATGCACAAGAAAACCAGAAATTGTTCTATAAGACCCTAAAGAACATGAGGAAAGAAAAACAATGCCCTCTCAAATTTATAAAGGACAAGCAAGGCAAATTGCTTACTGCCCCGAAGGAAGTAATGGAAAGATGGAAAGAATATTTCTCAGAACTCCTGGATGGTGAGCATGATGAAGCATCAGAAATGATAACCACTGACACAGAAGAGGAAACCAATGATGGTGAAGATGACATAAAGATGGAAGAACTGAGGGCAGCACTAGAGAAAATCAAGATGGGCAAAGCAGCAGGGCATGATGGTATAACACCAGAAATGGTTAAGTACATGGGAGCATCAGGCGACCTATTACTCTTAAAGGTCCTACAGGCAGCATGGTGCAACAAGACCATACCAAAGGATTGGGAGATTGCCATCATAACACCAATTTCAAAAAGGGTGACAATCGACAATGTGGAAACCATAGAGGCATATCCCTTCTCAGTGTCCCTGGTAAAATCTACTCTAGAATCCTAGAGCAGAGACTCCGACGCCTAGCTGAGCCACAATTGGATGAGGTCCAGTGCGGATTCCGAGCAAACCGAAGTACTCAAGACCTAATCTTCACACTCAGACAGCTGAGTGAAAAGGCCCTTGAGTATAAGAGTGAGATCCATCTTTGTTTCATAGATCTGGAAAAGGCGTTTGACAGGGTCCCCTGGAGCAAACTTTGGGACTGTTTGGCAAGGAAGAATATTCCAGCACCTCTGATTCATGCTATACAGAGCTTCTACAAGTCTTGCAGAAATTATGTGAGGACAGCAAACCATAAGTCAGAAGAGTTCAGGACCACCACTGGTGTAAGACAAGGTGATATCCTATCACCTTACCTCTTCATACTCCTTATGGACGATGTCATCAAGGCATGTAAGGAGAGAACAAGAAAGTATTCAGTGGGGTACTGGAAGATGAGACAGGTCTATATTTCGGAGCTGGCATTTGCTGACGATGTTGCCCTGATTGTTAAATCAGAGGCACATCTCCAATCCAACCTGCAAGTCTGGAAGGAAGAGCTGGAGAAGAGAGGGATGGTCATAAGCAGCTCTAAAACAAAATCCATGGTGATATCACGAGAAGAAAGAAAACATCAGATTAAGTTGGGAGAACGGGTCCTGGAGCAGGTCGACCACTTTAAATATCTCGGAGCTATTATAGACCGAAAGGGAGGCATCAAAGAAGAGTTGGCCACTCGAAAAGCAGCGGCTGGGAGACTTTTTCAGGCCATAAATCGTGGATTCCTCAGCAAGAAAGAGGTTGGTAAGAAAACGAAGATGGCTGTATACCGCCCCACCTATGTCCCAGTCTTGACATATGGATGCGAGTCGTGGGCAATGACTACAACCCACAAAAGCCAGATCCAAACCTCAGAAATGAGGTATCTGAGGAAAGTGGTTGAAGTAACAAGAAGAGACATGGTCCGCAACCAGACGATCCGTCAAGGCCTAAAATCCCATCCGCTGCAGACCCAAATAGAACAGTCAGAACTAAGATGGTTTGGCCATGTCTGCAGAATGGGAGAAGATCGGCTACCACGACAAGCATGGGAAACAAAGAGCCAGGGATCCAGACCTCCAGGACGACCCAGAGTCCGCTGGGAGGACAACATTAGACAATCTTTGAAGGACCGAGGACTAGAATGGAACCAGGCCAGGAAGAAGACAGCTGATAGAATGGTCTGGCGCTCTCTCTTCCAAACCTCTACACCTCACGGTAGAAGGGGAACGACTAAGTAAGTAAGGTTCTACATGCCTTTCTACACGAATCGGTCTCTAGAGTTATTTTTAGCCACAATTTTCCACTATTTCCCCCTCTCTTTCATTCCAACTAGATTTTAGCACTTGAGTCTCAAGGCCTCAATTTTTGAAAATTAGTGACATTTTTTTAACAGTGCAGTCGCTCGTCTGTTATGAACAACACAGTCTTTTGTCAATATCTTCATTATTATCTATCCGTCTGTATAAATGAAAGCATATTATTTCTCTGCTCAAGATGGGCTATCAGACTAGCTAGGTTTTATATTCCTAACATTATTATTAAGAAAAAGTTACTTTTTCAAGGTTAGTTGTTTTTTATGAAATATGTTCGAGCATCTTCTGTAATGCGTTTGCCGCTGAATTCAAATAAAAGGACTAAGTATCGTAAAAGCGTCCAAGAAATGACTGTTGCGTATAATAGCTAAGGTCCCTTTTGTCCATTTCTTTACATTGTGTCAACTTGGGGACGTGAATTTTTTTCCTTTCCCCACCAATTGCGTCTTTTTAGCCTTGCTAGTTTCAAGCACGTGTTCAGTCATATTTTTTCTTTTTGATCTCCGTTCCCTCCCGTCTCCAAGGGTAAACGTTTTGTCTGTGCGTCTAACAAGTTAGTTTCCATGGCGGGTAGTGAACCGCGGCATGGGCGATCATGTCTTCTAGTAGCTTACGCATTATTTTTATCCCTACATTTTATCTTTGGAGATATTTTAACGTTGTATCACGGTTAAATTTATCACACGCTTTGAAGAAGTTTGTAAGACAAATAAACTTGATAAATCCACATGGGCACTAAAACTCAGTGGATTATTAGATGGTGAACCCTTAAGTGCAACTAGGAATGTAGATCCAACAATAGCTAATGATTATGATGCTATTAAAGCTTTGTTATTACGACGATTTCACTTAGATGAGGAAGGATGTAGAATAAAGTTTAAAACTCTTCTACCCGAGTCAAGTAAAGATTTCATAGGATTCATTGCGAATATACGCAATATTTTTAACAGGTGGGTTGAACTCGCTGGTGTGGATAAATCCTACGATAAACTAGTTGATTTATTGCTTAGGGATAAGGTTCTATCCTCTGTTAGCACACCATTTTTATCATTTTTGCAAGAATGCAAACCACCTACTATAGCTGCATTAGAAGAAATAGCAGTCAACTATTGTAATGCACACCCAAATGTCTCTATATCGAATTCTCATGTGAGAGAACCTTTACCTGTAGCTTCTGCTGCTACTTGGCATGGTAATGATAGATCAAGAGCTCAAAGCCTTGATAGAAATCTTACACATAGGAGATATTACGACAACAATTATCATAGACAAAGTAATTACAACAATAATGGTAACAATAATTATTATAAAAATAGAAATGACAATATGAATAACAACTCATCCAGAGGTAGATCACAATTCAGAAACCAATCACCTCAGTTCAGAAACAACAACTTCCAACAAAACACAACATGGAACCAACCTTACAATGGGACTTCTCATAATAATAATAACTCTAACTGGAAAAATGGGTAATAACAATTACAGACCAAGACATAAGAGTTACAATGGTAGAGGTAATAATAATAATAATTCAGTTGCTAAAAATAGACAACGTTCCACCTCAAGAAACCAACAGAGGTTTGACCATAATGCAGGGGCAGCACTGACTACCAATGCACCTCCAATTGTTCATAATAATGATAGTCCAATACATTCATCTTCGTCATGTTGTGTTGTTGATAATAATGTGGCAAATATTTGTCCACAATGCAATAGTATTTTTCAGAAACCCAGCCATACGTCAATGAATGCTACACAGCCTATTCCTGCAATTAGCCTCACTGCAAATGATGGAACAGGGACATTGATTTTTAATAGAGGATTAGTCAACGGAAACAAAGTTTCAGTGTTGAGGGACTATGGATCAACCACTGTCGGCATCCGTCAATCACTAGTACATCCTCATTATGCTACTAATGATTTTGTAAGGTGTATTTCTTTCGGTGGGACCATTGAATATTATCCCACTGCTATAATAGACATTAATACCCCATTTTTTTCAGGTAAATTAAAAGTGTGCCTCCTTCAGAGTCCAATTGCTGATTTAACAGTTGGTCGTATCCATGGCAGCAAGGATTGCACACCTGAGGAAATCTCAGAATGGGAAAAACAAAACTTGGCTACAGCCAATGCGGTGACAACACGAGCTCAAGCTCAGGAATTAGAAAAGGAGGATACTACAGTTAACAAAATAGATGATAGTACTGACAACGAGCCTAAGTCAGTAATAGACAGAGAGTCGTTTGCTCTCAAGCAAAGGGAGGATAATTCTTTGAAGAAATTTTTTACCTTGGTAAACAAATATGATGACATTGCTGTCAACAATAAAATTAAACATTGGTTCACTATTAAGAACGGTATTCTACTTAGGAATTGTATGGACCAGAATAAAGTAAAACAACAGGTCATAGTACCATTATCATTAAGGACATACATACTACGACATGCACATGACTCCCAATGTGCGGGTCACATGGGCTACACTCGCACACGTTCTCGAGTGTTGTCGTCTTTTTTCTGGCCAGGAATATCATGAGATGTATCTTTGTATGTACGTTCCTGTGTAACTTGCCAGGAAGTCAAGTCTCGTGGAGCGTTCCATAATGCTCCCATTCAGGCCTGCGATATATCGGTTCGTCCTTTCGATAAGATGGCAATGGACATTATTGGTCCTCTTTTGCCAACTGCAAGAGGTCATAGGTATATATTAACATGCATTGACTTATGTACACGATGGCCAGAGGCCATACCTCTTAAGAATATAACTACATCGGACATAGCTGATGCTCTGTTACTAATATTTTCCAGACTTGGATTTCCAAAAAAATTACTTTCAGATCATGGTCCCCAATTTGTGTCTGAAACGATGAATGCAGTAATGAAGACTCTTAACATAGGAAGAAGTCTTAGTAGTGTCTATCATCCCATGAGCAATGGTTCAGTTGAGAGGCTCAACCACACCATTAAACAGTTATTACAAAAGGTTACTATAAATAATCCTCAAGACTGGGACAGGGCTCTCCCAGCAATCTTGTTCGCTTACAGAGAGGTATCGAATGAACAAACTGGTTTCTCTCCGTTCGAGTTAGTGTTTGGTGCTACACCAAGAGGTCCTATGGGACTTATAAAAGATCTACTACTCGACTCTGAGATGACTCAGGAAATCCAGTCATCTTATGAATACATTATTAACCTACGTAAACAAATCATATGTGGAACTGATGACAAGAACTGGACAAGTGCCAGTGGAACAAGAGATGAGAAGAAGACGATGGCGATGGATAGGACACACACTGAGGAAACCTGTTGATAGCATTACAAGGCAGTCCTTGTTCTGGAACCCCCAGGGCAAGAGAGGCAGAGGAAGACCAAGAAGTACATGGAGAAGAGAGTTGGAAACAGAGGTGAAAATGATGAGGAGAACATGGAAAGAACTTGAGATGATGGCACGTGACAGGAGGACTTGGCATGTGTTTGTTGAAGGCCTATGCTCCTTTGGGAGTGGAGGGTTATGAATGAAACAAATCATAGATGCTTGCCAAATGGCAACAGCTTTCTCAGAGGCTGCAAAAGACAAAGCAAGACAGTTCCAAAATAAAAATAGACGATTACGCCAGTTATTTCCTGGTGATGAAGCTTTCGTGCTAATCCCACAAAAGGATAATAAACTGTTAATAGCTTGGAACGGTCCATATAAAGTGTTAGACAGAATTTCTGACGTCGACTACATACTGGACATTAAAGGTCAGAAAAAAATTTATCATATCAACATGCTAAAAGAGTTCTTTACTCGTCCTCAACATCTACAGTCTATTTTTCATGACTTAGATGATAAATCAATTGGTTCTTGCCAATATTCTAGTCTTTCGGTGGTTCAGGAGGAGGAATCATCCTTTCCTGAAATTCACATGTCTTTTCCTATACCTACATTACAATCTTCCGAGTCTTGGCGAGATGTAACTATTTCTCCTTCATTAACATCTCAAGAAAATAATACAATCTGTAAACTCTTAAAGACTTATTCTGATGTTTTGACTGATAAATCGGGTCGTACATCAATCATTTCTCACGACATTATACTTAAGGACAACACACCAATAAAACTTCGTCCTTACTCAGTTCCTATTCATTATCAAGATAAGACATCACAGGAACTTAATAAAATGTTAGCTTTGGGAATCATAGAAAGCAGTAACTCTCCATTTTCCTCACCTTTAGTTATTGTCAGAAAAAAGGACAATAATATATGTCTGTGTGTCGATTACAGAAAACTTAATGCTCAGAATGTGGCAGACAGTGAACCTCACCCTCTTATTGACGATTTACTTACTCGTCTATCGACAGCAACATATTTCACAAAAATATTGATTTAACCAAGGGATATTGGCAGATTCCCTTAACAGAACAAGCCAAATATTTTACCGCGTTCTTGACTCCACAAGGTCTCTACCAGTGGAATGTCATGCCTTTCGGGCTCATGAACGCACCTGCAACGTTCATTTGCATGATGCGAAAAATTTTATCTTGCAGACCAGACATTATCACATATATTGATGATATTTGTCTATTTAGTTCTTCATTTGATGAACATTTTTTAGGATTAAGTTCAGTATTAGACATCTTAAGATCTAACAACTTAACTGCTAGACCAAGTAAAATGCAAATAGCTTTCCACGAAATAACTTTTCTTGGACATATCATAGGGGCTTGACGTATCCAAACCATTCCCCATAAAGTATCGAAAATTTTAAAATTATCAGTTCCACAAACAAAGAAACAAATTAGGAGCTTACTGGGTCTTGTCCAGTATTATAGCAGATTTATACCCAACTTGTCGTCCATCACGGCTGTCTTGTCTTCGTTATTGAGGAAAGACATGCCTACGAAAATTACGTGGACAACAGACTGCAACACAATGTTTAATAAAATTTTGACAATCTTTTCCAGGCCACCTATTTTAAGGTTGCCAGATATAAAAAAATGTTCATTCTCCGTACAGATGCAAGCAATTACGGATTAGGAGGTGGCCTGTTACAAGAACATGATGGCGTACTTCACCCAACTCTCTTCATATCGAGAAAACTCACAGATGCCGAACTCAAATACTCGGTGATAGATAAAGAACTCCTTGCAGTTCTTTGGGCAATTCAAAAGCTGGAAAAATTCTTACTCGGCGCCCCGTTTGTCATCCAAACTGATCAGAAGGCAGTAGCTTCGCTCAGACGAGCCAATCACAAGAACGCCAAGTTAGCGCGATTATCCATACTGCTCCAACCATTTGATTTTACAATAGAAGCCATTCCGGGACACGAGAATGTGGTGGCAGATTCCCTATCACGCCATCCGTCATCGTCAAACAAAGAGAATTAATAACTCAATGAACTAAAATGATTTATATGCTGGAAGTTATTCAGCCGTATTCAAGAGATGACAAACTTACAACTCATAATGGGCAAAGACATTAAGTTGTTCACAGACAGTGGAACATTTCGTTACAAAATTTCGGATTTAAAGGACTTATGGGATCATGAACCAAATGTATGAAAACAAAACATTCTTGAAAGGTTCAGAAAACTATATTATTTCTCAAATATTCGCATGACGTTATCGAGTTCGTTCGAATTTAAATGGACTTTGGTTAGTGTCCATACGTAGCTCAATCAATTTCAAACATTCTTCTATCAAGATACGATTGGAAATAGGATCGAACTTACTTATACATACTTTCAAGTACTGTCGGTTGAACTCAGGATCATCTTTAGTTGAATGAATTATTGTTAATTGAACATTACGCACATGGATTGACTTAGGATAGATTATTCGTCGGAATTGACACTATTTATTTCAATACTTTACTGTGATTAAATAACAAGAAGAGAAAAAGAATTTCAAAACAAACAGTATCACACAATTAATTAATATAAGTACTTTAGTTAAGTAACTAGTGATTATTATATGTATTACGTTTTATTAGTTGATAGATTTATTTGGTTATATTTACTTAGATAATTTCTTTTGCACACATATATTCTAATCTAATCTATTAATTTCTTATTACTTTCTCTTCATGCATTCTTAATTTTTCTTTTCTTTAGTTTTCTTTACTCTCTTTAACAATGATACAATACTTTATTTTACTTAATTAGATTTTGATTCTAGAACATCCTACACACATTACATTTAGTTAATTCTATATTTAATTAGTTATATATTAGTATGTTGATTAATACAACACACATTTATTAGTTAAGACATAATTTTAGTTACATACATACTTATTTACTATACTGTCTGACAGTTGACGTTTCTTTAGTTAACTTAGTATATTTTAATGTATTTTGTGACATGTATTATATTTGACTACGACCTTCGACAATGTTTTAATCAAAGCATCGTGGGCCGTATGTCGATAATCTTTAAATTTTCTTTTTTTTGAAATAATTATGAGATAAAAAAATCCATAGAATAGATTTTTTTTACCCCCGTCGGTCAGGGGAATGTTACGACAGGGTTTACGATGTTAGCCACTTTTATAGTGAGCTCTTTTAAAGTTACGCATTAAGGGGTTTGAAATGCTATTAATATATATTATTATTGCGCTTCATGGTATTGAACGCGAATTTGTAGAGTTGCCTAGATTTATGTTGACGTGTTGCGTTGGTATGCTAACACGTGACGACATTATAATTGTACCCTTTGTATTTTGAATGGGACCCAAAGACGCAGCAATAGAGAACGCAGTCAGCGACTCATAGCTTGACTGCCTGCGTCAGGACCAGCGAATCAGAGCTGGTCAAGACCGCACTGCACCTCCACGTGGTGGTCCTGGAAACAGTCTGCAGCAGTGCAGTCTGGCTGAGCGAGTGTGGATCGCAATGGGAAGGCAAACCTGGTCCTAAAAAATGCCATGCAGAAGTCGGGTGTGTCAACCAAAAGGTGCAGATATCACAGCTTAGGCGTAAACAGACACAATGCAACCACCGTCCTTTTCAGGACGAACGAAGAAGAAGTATTCTGAATTCCGTCCTAGTCAGACGTGACTTTTCAACGCTCCCGTTAATGATAGTAATTGTGTAGAGGTTTCTTTATTATAAGGCACCAGGGTCTGCCGACTTGTTATGGATACAAATAACGTCTCATTTTTATGGATGAATCATTCTTCGGTTCAAGAAGATTTGCAGGGAGTATATTATTAATAAGTATCCAAATTATAATTATCGCCAAACTTTGGTTATTCGTTACCGGATTACCGACATACAGAATCGCAAGTAAATAGCCAGACGTTGTGACGATTGATGAAGTAAATACAGGAGACACTCTTATATTTTGCATGAACATTATGTATAATTGATTAATACTATGTCTTGTGGATTTCGTACCGTAAATAAAATGTATCTTGTGGACTCTTACCACCTATGGACTTATCAACTAACTATTGTTGAAGTTTGATCAGTTTTACCCAACATTCGTCACCTTCATATATCAGCACAATTTCTCTCTAAAGAAATAAGTCAAATGATAAAGAGAAACAAATAAAAACGTGGCCAGAAATAATGAACACTTTTTATTAATAAAAGAACTGTATAAAATGTCAAGCAGCAAAGACAGACCTTCAAGCCACAAGCATGTGCAACAAAGTGTCAACAACCACCACTGATGTACGAGGGGCGTTCAGAAAGTAATGCACCACATCGTTTTTCTCAGGAGCTGTTTATTCAAAAAGCATGAAATTTATACACAATATACATGGATATGTCATGTAAACATCGGTATTATTCAACATAATCCCCATCAACTTGTACGGCTTTATGCCAGCGCGAAACAAGTGCATGTATTCCTAGCCCGTACCAGATTTTGTCTTGATCATGTAGCCATTTCTTCGCTGCATGAATCACTCCTTCGTCATCTTCAAACCTTGTCCCACGGAGTGCATCTTTAAGTGGACCAAATAGATGAAAATCAGATTGTGCCAAATCAAGACTACAGGGTGGATGGGGTAGTACAGTCCAACCCAATTTGGTGATTGCTTCCCGTGTTGCCAGACTTGTGTGAGGTCGCGCATTGTCGTGAAGGAGAAGCAGGTCTACTGGATTCTTGTGCGGCCGAACTCTGCGAAAATGTTGATTGAGTTTTTTCAATGTCTTAATGTAAGCTTGCGAATTGATTGTCTCTCCTCTTGGCATAACGTCCACAAGAATCACACCTTCAATGTCCCAAAAGACAGTGATCATGACCTTTCCAGCTGAAGGAATTGTCTTGAATTTCTTTCTTCGTGGTGATTGCGGATGATGCCACTCCATTGACTGTCTTTTTGTCTCAGGTTCAAAATGATGTGCCCAGGTTTCGTCACCTGTAACGATCTCAGCCAAAAAGTTCTCTCCATCAGCATTGAAAAGCTCCAACAATTCAGAAGAAATTACTTTCGTTTGCAAACAGTGGTCATTTGTGAGACTTCGAGGAACCCATCTTGCACAAACCTTAGAAAATCCGAGAGTTTTTATAACTGCATTTGCACTACCAATGCTGACTGACAGCTGTAAGGCCAATTGTTGAGTAGTGATTTGCCTATCAGTAAGAATAATGCCCTGAGCACATTTCAACATTTCTGCTTTGGTGGCTGTGGCAGGACATCCACAGTGCGGCCGATCAAGCAGCTCCGTATCTCCACTTCCTGATTCTTTGATTCTCTGAACCCAACGACTGACTGTACTCCTGTCGACTGCAAAACTTCCATACACATCACATAGACACTTGTGAATGTTCACAACAGTTTCCTTCACTGCAACGAGAAATTCTATCACAATTCGCTGCTTATAACGCAAGTTGCTAACACGCTCCATTTCAATGGTTTAGGGCAGCCGTATTATTTGGCCGGTTGCGGTGCAATTTGATGCACACAATTGGCACATGCCATATTTGAAGTGTGCAAAATTTCATGCTTCTATCTTCATTATTAGCTGAGAAAAACGATGTGGTGCATTACTTTCTGAACGCCTCTCGTATGATAAGGTATGTCACCTTATCTTTTCATATCCCTCATGGACGATGTCATCAAAGCATGTAAGGAGAAGACAAGAAAGTATTCAGTGGGGTACTGGAAGATGAGACGGGTCTATATTTCAGAGCTGGCATTTGCCGGCAATGTTGCCCTGATTTCTAAATCAGAGGTACATCTTCAATCCAACCAGCAAGTCTGGAAGGAAGAACTGGAAAAGAGAGGGATGGTTATCAGTAGCTCCAAAACAGAAATAATGGTATCATGAGAGGAAACAAGGCATCAGATTATGCTGGGAGAACTCCATTAACATACACCATCAGAGAGAGATAAGACAAGAAATACTGGCAACTATGGGACAGACAGATACTCCTGCCCCAATGAGGGAACCCATCACCCCAGGAGAACTACAGAACGCTATTTCCAAGCTTAAGTTCCAAAAGTCACCCGGCCCAGACAAAATCAGCTACGAAATGCTAGTAAATCTGAGCTCAGCAGCAAAGACAAAACTGCTTGAGATATTCAACCACAGCGGGTTGAAAGGAACGGTACCCCAAGTATGGAGAGAAGCCATCACAATACCCATACTAAAGAAAGGTAAATGTAAGACTGAGGCTGCAAGTTACCGGCCAATCAGTCTCACAAGCTGTGTTGGGAAGACTATGTAGCGAATAGTCAACCACAGATTGAAATGGTATTTAGAGTCTGAGCAGATCCTGGTGCCGGTACAAGTTGGATTTAGAGAATGCTACAGTATAAAAGATCAAGTTACTTACTTGTCTCAAGCAGTAGAAGATGCCTTCCAGGAGAAGAAAAAGGTCCTAACGATCTAAGGTTGACTTCAAACAGGCCTTTGACAAGGTGTGGAAAGATGGCCTTATTGCAAAACTTAGGAGAAGTGGAATCCAAGGCAACATGATAAAATGGATCTAGTCATACTTGCACAACAGGAGAACTAGAGTCGCTCTTGATGGTCTGCAGAGCAGAAAAGTGTTGTTCTATCAGGGGGTACCTCAAGAAGGAGTAATTTCCCCAACACTCTTCCTTGTTTACATCAATGATCTGGTGAAAGATTTCCCCGCTGGAGTGAAAGCTGCCTTACATGCAGATGATCTAGTACTCTGGTGCGCTGATGAAAACGTCACCATAGCAAATTATAGAATGCCGCGGGCAGCAGACACGCTAGTGTCATGGGCAGAGAAATGGCTTATCACAATAAACACAGACAAAACCTCCACAACGCTGTTCTCCCTCGCCCCGAAGGACAAAGCAGCTAACATACACCTAGGGACAACCATGATCAAGGAAGAAAGCTACCCCACCTATCTTGGGGTGACATTTGACCAAAGGCTAACATGGAATAAACATTTTGAAAATGCAGAGGGAAAGGCCCGAAGACGACTTGGCATACTCAGAAGATTAGCAGGTACCAACTGGGGAGCAAATGAACAAACTCTAAAGAAGATTTATAATGGAGTAATAAGACCACACTTAGAGTTTGGCTCAGCAGCACGGTCATCAGCTGCTAACTCACATCTGCAGTCTTTGGACAAGGTGCAAAATCAAGCTCTCAGGCTCATTACAGGAGCCATGAAAACTACACCAATATCAGAGATGCAGAAAGCTGCTGGATTACAGACATTGTCCTATAGAAAAGACACCAAAAGCATGATCCAGATGGAAAAGTACAACAGTATGCCAATGCACCCAATGAAGGCAAGACTAAATGATCTGGCACTGGGACGTCTAAAACATAGCAGCTTTGTGCATTGGGGAAAAAGACTTAAAAGACAGCATCAAGAAGACCTATCCATGAAGACAACACCACTGAAGCCCAACCTATACCCTGTACCATGTGAACAGCCCAGCAGTGCCCTCCAAATTAATACATCAGTCAGTGGTCTCACAAGTGGATGTGAGTATAATGATCTGCAAAAACGAACTGCTACATTGAGTATGATCCAAGAAAGCTATCCCGATCAATCATGGATACATGCCTATACAGATGGATCAGCAACAAATGCTGTTAGGAATGGAGGTGCCGGTATCTTTATCTCATATCCTGACAACCACTATGAGAGTAGGCACATTCCCACTGGTAAATTCTGTTCCAACTATACAGCTGAGGTTCAAGCTCTAGAGCAATCTGCAAATATGATTTATAACACCAACTCTGACTGCCACCAGGTAGTCATCCTCACAGATGCACTGTCTGTCCTGCAAGCTCTCAAGGGTGGTAAACTCCCGCATCTGAGAAATGAACTAAACAAGGTAGCTGCCAAAAAGAGAACCATACTTCAGTGGGTACCATTTCATTGTGGTGTACCCAGAAATGAAAAGGCAGATAAACTTGCAAAACAGGGAGGAGAATGCGAACAAGAAGATAATGAAATCACACACACTGAAAAAAAGAGAGCTATCCAGACTATTAGAAGAGAACAGAATCAACCCAACGACGACTACCACATTCTTGACCGGCAGGGACAGATAATCATTTTTTGCCTCAGGACAGGGCTGTTGAGGATTGCTTCATGTCTGCAGCATGGCGCATTCCTCAAATGATTATATCTCCGCGACTGATGTCGATGATTGTTTCATGCTTACAGACATTTGGATTTGTGCACGATCCGAATGGCTGTATCATGGAACACCTCAAACGAATAGAGATATATCTCATCGACCGATGTCGATGGTTGTTGCATGTGTGCATGCATTCGAGTTTTGATCACACTCGGATTGCTGCACCGTGGAACATCGCAATTGAATATATATTAACGACGTAGTATGCATATCTCTATGCATGACGCGTATGTCTTTGTAAGGACATTCGACTTGTGGGTTTTGACCCGAACGGCAGTGTGTTTTAGAAGTGTGGCCATTGCCACTTATATTGTGTGGTATAACCACTGGAAAGTGTGTGGCGTAGTCCACTTTTCAATTGTGTGGCTGGGAAGCCATTTGAGCAGTGTATTTCTTGAACCAAACGTAAGTCGTAGTAGGAATAACGCAGTTTGCATAATTATGGCAGATTAGCCTGGCGTGGTATGCCAAAGGAACATTATATTACTAGCAATAGCGTAAGACTAGTATAGATGGATATTGTACAGCTAGCGGCAAGCGTAAGCCTAGTGTAACGGATATTAAACGACTAGCAGTAGACGTAAGCCTAGCATAATAAGTGTATTGCTGACTAGCAGGATAGTTAAGTCTAGTTAGCCTCTGAATTTATGCCAAAGGACATTGGCCGTTAAAAAAGGAACTGACCTCTAACCAGGACTCTAGATAGAGATTGTGAACATGTGCTTATGAAATAATGAGAACTCTTACAGATCGTACATGAATGTGATGTGACTTTTGTCCCATGTAGTTGGTGTCTGCTCATGGTATGAAATTACTAATTAAATATTTGAGTTGTCAAAATCACAGTGTTATCAACTATCGTATTCGGAGTTGAGTTAAATGCTATTCATCCTCAACTGATCATGACCAGTGATGATTAATGTCTTAACACGCTGCATCTCACACTGCCAATATAATTAATAAGACAAGAGATTAATACAGGTCAGTCAAGGGTCGAATTTAATATGAAACACATTCAGCACATAATGAATCACAAGGGTTAAAGCAGACATTATCGATACCAACGGACAGTATTACGGAATCCTACAAAAGTGATAAGAACCCGAGGGACTTTGACTCTATAAACTGAATACGAATATAATAACTTGGTCATCCTCAAATACTAGAAGTCATCGAAGCACCCAGAACATACTGGGATCCCGAGAAGCCCGTAACATTCTGGTGTCAGAAGGTGTCTGGATTTCATGAATACTGGATTCCCCCCTTCAAGTATCGAAAGTCAAACTGATGATGAACGTTATGAAGGCAAAATCATCTAGCAGACAACATTGCTTGAGAATCCATCAAAGAGACTGGAGAATGGTAATCTTCCACTCTTCCACCTCAAATGTATCTTTCTTCATCAAAATTCATCTGAAGCTGCGACGCAGATCGTTTGAAGAAACTACGTTTGAAGACCGAAGCAAGACTTTCAAACGGTTCCCTGCTGCGAAGGTCAAGGTCTACCATCAATGGACCTCAGCTGTTGAAGATACTTGCTTTAGAATTACATGCATTCATGTATTTCTCAGAAGGACAACTAAACAGATAAGTTCTTGATTTTACTAGAGCGCTTGAACATTATCATATCGTCCTTGTATTATCTTTGGTCTACAGTTCATCATCACTTTACTTACTTTTACTATCATCTGTGTTTCCCCATTCATGTTTTTCGTATATTCGTATATTCGTATTGTTTAATATTGACTGGAATTTTCCCAGGAAAGCTTCAGTGAATGTTAACTTCTATTAGATTTGCATGCTTATTTTACTAACTGAGGATCTGACTGATTATATTTTTTCTTTTGAGTCAGGGAATAAATGTTTCTTCAGTTAGTATTATAACCATATTTTGTGTGATTAGCAGTTTCGTCAAGTGAGTTACGTCCTCTTTATTTACATAACCTAATTTCAGTACTGTTGACAATCGTTGTCGTGTGTGATCTAAAACTTCTTTGTCTACACGTTTGTCTAAGACGACTTGTCTTGTTATATTTTTGTGATGTAAATCCTTTTCTTTCTTTTACTGATTACTGTTTATAAGTCTTCTTTATTTACTTTATAAGTGTAAAGTGTTGTTGTATAACTGAAAAATCATTTCATTGTAAATCATTTAATTGTTTTCACTGTCTTTGTCACATGTTCTTGGAACTTGTTTGTTATTGATTAATATATTCATGTACATATTATATCGAGTTCTATAATCCTGGTGTATATTATAGACTATTGAAGGTACTCAGAAACCTATTATCATGTCTACAC